>CM046460.1:18029452-18467261 GCA_025506415.1 Flaveria robusta | reverse complement strand
ACAATAACAATAACAATATCAATAACAATAACAATAACAATAACAATAACAATAACAATAATAACAATAACAATAACAAAAATAACAATAACAATAATAACAATAACAATAACAATAATAACACTAACAATAACAACAATAACAATAACAATAACAACAATAACAATAACAACAATAACAATAACAACAATAACAATAACAATAACAAAAACAATAACAATAACAATTACAATAACAATAATAAAAATAACAATAAAAATAACAATAACAATAACAATAACAATAACAATAACAATAACAATAACAATAACAATAATAACAACAATAATAGCAACAATAATAACAACAATAACAACAACAATAACAACAAGAATAACAACAATAATAACAACAATAATAACAACAGGAATAACAACAGGAATAACAATAAAAATAACAATAACAATAACAATAACAATAACAGTAACAATAACATTAACAATAACGATAACAATAACGATAACAATAACGATAACAACAACAATAACAACAACAATAACAACAACAATAACAAGAATAATAACAACAATAATAACAACAATAACAAGAATAATAACAAGAATACTAACAAGAATAATAACAATATTAATAACAATAGTAACAACAATAATAACAACAATAGTAACAACAATAATAACAACAATAATAACAACAATAATAACAACAGGAATAACAATAGAAATAACAACAGGAATAACAACAACAATAACAACTACAATAACAACAACAATAACAATAACAACAACAATAACAATAACAATAACAATAACAATAACAATAACAATAACAATAACAATAACAATAACAATAACAATAACAAGAAAATTAACAAGAACAATAACAATAATAATAATAACAATAATAACAATAACAATAATAACACTAACAATAACAACAATAACAATAACAACAATAACAATAACAATAAGAATAACAATAACAATAACAATAACAATAACAATAACAATAACAATAACCATAACAATAACAATAACAATGACAATGACAATGACAATGACAATGACAATAACAATAATAATAACAATAATAATAACAATAATAATAACAATAATAATAATAATAATATAATAATAATAATAATAATAATAATAATAATAATAATAACAATAATAATAACAATAATAATTACAATAATAATAACAATAATAATAACAATAATAACAACAATAATAATAATAATAATAACAATAATAACAATAATAATAACAACAATAATAATAATAACAATAACAATAATAACAATAATAATAATAACAATAACAATAATAACAATAACAATAATAACAATAACAATAATAACAATAACAATAACAATAACAATAACAATAACAATAACAATAACAATAATAACATAACAAGAATAACAATAACCATAATAACAATAACAATAACAATAACAATAATACAATAACAATAATATCAATAACAATAATAACAATAACAATAACAATAATAACAATAACAATACAATAACAATAACAATAACAATAACAATAACAATATTAAAAATAACAATAAATAACAATAACAATAACAATAACAATAACATAACAATAACATAACAATAACAATAAGAATAACAATAATAATAACATTAATAATAGCAATAATAATAACAATTATAATAACAATATAATAATAATAATAATAATATAATAATAATAATAATAATAATAATAAATAATAAAACAACAACAACAATAATAACAACAATAATAATACAACATACAATAATAACAATAACAATAATAACAATAACAATAACAATAACAATAACAATAACAAACATAACAATACAAAATAACATAACAATATAACAATAACAAGAATAACAATAACAAGAATAACAATATAACAATAACAATAATAACATAACAATAACAATAATAACACTAACAATAACAACAATAACACTAACAATAACAACAATAACAATAACAATAACAACAATAACAATAACAATAACAATAACAATAACAATAACAATAACAATAACAAAGATAACAATAAAAATAACAATAACAATAACAATAACAATAACAACAACAATAATAACAACAATAATAACAACAATAACAACAAGAATAACAACAAGAATAACAACAATAATAACAACAATAATAACAACAGGAATAACAATAAAAATAACAATAACAATAACAATAACAATAACATTAACAATAACATTAACAATAACGATAACAATAACGATAACAATAACGATAACAACAACGATAACAACAACAATAACAACAACAATAATAACAATAATAACAACAATAACAAGAATAATAACAAGAATAATAACAAGAATAATAACAATATTAATAACAATAGTAACAACAATAATAACAACAATAGTAACAACAATAATAACAACAATAATAACAACAGGAATAACAACAGGAATAACAACAGGAATAACAACAACAATAACAACAACAATAACAATAACAATAACAACAACAATAACAATAACAATAATAGTAACAATAACAATAACAATAACAAGAACAATAACAAGAACAATAACAATAACAATAACAATAGCAATAGCAATAGCAATAGCAATAGCAATAGCAATAGCAATAGCAGTAGCAATAGTAATAGCAATAGCAATAGCAATAGCAATAGCAATAGCAATAGCAATAGCAATAGCAATAGTAATAACAATAACAATAACAATAACAGTAACAGTAACAGTAAAAGTAACAGTAACAATAACAGTAACAATAACAATAACAATAACAATAACAATAACAATAATAATAACAACAACAATAATAACAACAATAATAATAACAACAACAATAATAACAACAACAATAATAACAACAACAATAATAACAACGACAATAATAATAAGAACAATAATACTAATAACAATAATAACAATAATAATAACAATAACAACAACAGTAACAACAGTAGTAACAACAGCAGTAACAACAGTAGTTGTCACACCCTCAAAATCCACGTGCGGAGTTTTACCGCGAGGCGTGTAAACAAACTAGGATCACAGTCACTAGTTACTCAGAACGACACTATATGCCACATTTAAAAATAAAACCAATCAAAGTTCAAACTTTAAAATCGTGCGGAAGCGTTTTGCAAATAAGACAAACCCAAAGTATATAAATGTAAATTTTGGCAAAACACGCGCCAACCCATTATTTAAATCTCATAAATAAAATTTAAATGTCATGACTTAAGATGAAGTCTTAGTATGCATGCTGGACCCGTGATGTGCTCCTAATGGCAACCTGAATTAACGACCTGAGAATAGCATACTAAAAATGTCAACACAATGGTTGGTGAGTTCAAGAGTTTGCATTCAACATAAACAATAATAATTTGCATAACATAAGAAGTGCATTGTAATAGATAGCTAGTCTATATTCACAAGTAATAACCATAGTGATTTCGCGATCGAAGCTGACTGTGTTGCGTTTGTTGCCTCCCGTCACGACTTACAAGGTCGTGACGATTGTTTGTATTTAGAACAATATTGCACCCGTTTGACCTCGAATCGCACAGGTGGGGCTTGTCAAACCCAGTAGTACTACCCAAGATTTTCCGCTAGTTACCAATATTAACGATCCGAAAGTGTGAGGACTTTCAAGGTATTATACACCATGTTAAAACATACACAACTTATAATAAAAAGAAAAGCGTTTATAAACAAGTATGCTACCTGTGACATCCAGTAATTTTCCGTTACCAAACTCCGTTAGTTCCGTTAGGTCTTGCATGCACGCGTTGTGAGCACACACTAGTTGTCGTTGAACGTTGGTGACTTAATAACAATTATCTATGATAAACAGATGATAATCTAATTAATAATGTTGATTATTAGTTGTGGTTATGTGATTCATGTACTTTAAGTTATTATTTGTGAATTTTACTTGATAACGTGACAACGTGTAATTATGATTTCATATGTTTTGCTATTAGTTGAAAATGTATATGATTATTATTGTTGATTAGTATTGCTTGTATTTTGTAGTTAAAATTGTTAAAAGTTGCTAAAAAGATTAGTTTTTACAATTTACAAAACATCAAGGGGATTTTTAGTCAAATGGTTACCATATTTAAACCACCAAAACCCAAACCCTAGCCCCCAAACCCCATTTCAGCCGTAACCTCTCTTCCCCACCATCATTCTTTGCGATTTTGATCAAGAACAAGCAAGAACAATTCGATTTTGAGTAGTTCCAAGTGTTAGCAAGTGTTAATCATCATCCCTACACGTTTAAAGGTGAGTTTTATCAAGTTTTTCATGGTTTTTGATTCTTGATGAACCCTAATTCGAAATTGATGAAGAAAAGTTGAAATTGATGATTGATTGATGATAAGATGTTGTTAGATAGGTTGTATGAATGTTGGGTTATGTTGGTTATGCAAGAATTCCATGGTTTGATCACATTGTTCATACATTGCCTAAAGAGGAAACTTTTCTTCATGGGAATTCATGGATTGATGATTAGTATGTGTTATATAATTGTTATGAACTTGATTAAGTATATATTTGATGAATTCATGAATGAATTGGGTGTTAGATGGATTTTGGATGTTACTTTCCCAAAAGGGAAACTTTATTGATGTGGAACATTGGATTTTATGAATTGGGCATGTTTATAATACTAGGATCATGCTAGAATGTTTATTGATGATTTCTAAGGTGTTGGAATGTGTAAATTGGATCATGTGAATGTTGGATAAATTGCTTGAGAAATCTAGGATCCATAGGATATGGTGTGATGTTGGTTAAGGGTAGAGAATTATGAATCATGTTTGGGATTGTAATAGATCATTATGATGTATGTTAATTGGTGTGAATTGTGTTGGTTAATGTGGTAATGATCGTCATACACGCGTGTGAATCTGAGGCCCCTACTTAGTAGGATTGGCAGGGTTTAGGATGTGAAGTCGTGAGTGGCTTCACATGGCATGTAGTGCATGATTGGATTCGATGTATAAATTGCTAGTTGTGATATAATTATGTTTGTGTTGAGCATGATGTTGGGTTTAGATTTGCAAGTGTTGTATGATGAAATATGCTATATGATGATCTATGTTGGTATGATGATGCTGATAGAATCTAAGTTTGATGATTTGATCTATGTGAAAAGCTTACATGGTAATAATGTGTTATGTGATGTTAAACTTGATAAAACAAGAATTTAATTAACAAGTCACCAACGGGTCAAACGGGTCAACTAGGTTAGAGGAGTCTTGTTTTCCAAAGCCTTGGGTCAATGTGTTTATTGAGCACTTAGGGTTGTTAAGTTTTCTGTGCACACGTACTTATGTACTTGCGTGTTCTAGGTAACCTTTGAAGGGTTGTCTTTTCATCCATCATCAGTTCTCTCTTGTCATTATCCTTGCACATCAGGTGAGTTCAGCCCCACTATTTTATAAACTCTCTTCTGGGGGAGTTAGCATACTTGTTCGCAAACATTATATTATTATTATAAGTTGTGTATGTTTTAACATAGTGCATAATACCTTGAAAGTCCTCACACTTTCGGATCGTTAATAATGGTAACTAGCGGGAAATCTTGGGTAGTACTACTGGGTTTGACAAGCCCCACCTGTGCGACTCGAGGTCAAACGGGTGCAATATTGTCCTAAACACAAACATCGTTACGATCTGGTAAGTCGTGACGGGAGGCAACAAACGCAACACAGTCAGCTTCGATCGCGAAATCACTATTGTTATTACTTATGAATATAGACTAGCTATCTATTTCAATGCACTTCTTATGTTATGCAAATTATTGTTGTTTATGTTAAATGCAAACTCTTGAACTCACCAACCATTGTGTTGACATTTTTAGTATGCTATTCTCAGGTCGTTAATTCAGTTTGCCATTAGGAGCACAACACGGGTCCAACATGCATTCTAAGACTTCATCTTAAGTCATGACATTTGAATTTTATTTATGAGATTTGAATAATGGGTTGGCGCGTGTTTTGCCAAATTTTACATTTACATACTTTGGGTTTGTCTTATTTACAAAACGCTTCCGCATGGTTTTAAAACTTGAGCTTTGATTGGTTTATTTTTAAATGTGGCATATAGTGTCGTTCTGAGTAACTAGTGACTGTGATCCTGGTTTGTTCACACGCCTCGCGGTAAAACTCCGCACGTGGATTTTGAGGGTGTGACAGATTGGTATCAGAGCCATTGGTTATAGGGAACTAGGATGCATACACACTAGTCTATAACCGCACACAGTTAGTTAGTTACTCGTTGCTTATCCTCTTACTGTATACTCATTGGCATACGCATCACGTGCACGCAGCATGGCATCTTCTTCACGGGCTCTTGGTAAAAGGCCTGCGCGTTCTGATTCCCCTACTCATCATTTTGTACCTTAGTGGCCTCGACTACCTTATCCTTCTGAGGAGATGGACTGGGATCAACCTTTTGCACTACTTGAACGTGATGCTCTACGGGATTGGAGTTATTATCCTTCCTATGTTAACCGTATGCTTCATAAGGAACGTGTTCCTGAACTTCCGACTACTAGACCGAGGACTAGGTCTACTTCTGTGATCTCAACACCTACTCTTCCTATGACACGATGCTCTATTGAGCACGTGATTGCGGCTTTAGTTGCTGCTCTAGACACAAAGAAACGACGCACTGATAAGCTGAATGAGACAGCTGGCATCTTACAACGTGAGTTGCGTGAGACTAAGATGATGATGGTGGAGTTGAAGGAGTTGCAATCCGAGTGTTATAACCGTCAGTATTACTTAACTGATAGAGTCGCTCAAGCTGTTCATCATTCGGATACTAGAGATAACACAATCCATAACTATGGGGTAAGACTCGGTGATCTGGAATGCCCAGGTGCAAATGTTGGGCCAAGCCATGGCTAATGCACTGCCGTGGGAGGAATTCAAAGCTATGATGATGGAGGAGTATTATCCTCGTGATGAAGTCTAGAAGTTGGAGGCTGAGTTCTGGCAGCTAAAGATGGAGGGATCAGAGATTGAGGCCTATACCACAAGGTCTCATGAGTTGGCAACTTTATACCTTGGAATGATTACCCGCCCATCAAATGAATTGAGCTCTATCTGCGTGGTCTTGTGCTAGAAATATAGAGCGTGGTGACTGCTTCAAACCCCACTACCATTCAACAGGCTATCCGGTTAGCTCACAAGCTGACGGATCAGGCTGTGGAACAAGGCAATCTTCCCAAACGGGACGCTGTGGCAAGCGTGCCCGACAACAAGCGTAAGTGGTACAACTCTGGCAACAAGAGCTCATCGTCGAACAATCAGCCCCAGCAGCATTAGCAACAGTAGCAACAAAGGAAGTTCAACAACAATCGCAGCTTCAATCAGTCTTCTTCCTCTTCATCTCAAAAGCTGGACATGCGGCGAAGGATTGTCGTGGTGAATTGGTGAGGAAGCCTCAACAGCCTCAAGAAACACCAAAAGGCTGCTTTGAGTGTGGAAAAGAAGGACACTACAAGAGAAATTGTCCTCAATTAAGGAAGAATGGAAATGGAAATGGCAATGGTGGAAATAACAACAACAACAACAATAACAACAATGGTGGTAACGATGACAATATGGTGGCAATAATGGAGGAGCTAAAGGGAGAGCCTTTGTCATGGGATCAGGTGAGGCTCTACATGATCCTACTACGGTTACTGGTAAATTTCCTATTAATGGTCATTTTGCTTCTGTACTGTTTGATACCGGAGCCGATAGGAGTTTTATCTCTACTAAGTTTAGTAACCTGTTAAGTGAAATGCCTTCTACGTTGGAGTCTAGATATACCGTAAAATTAGCTGATGGTAAGCAAATCTCCGTTACGTATATCCTTAAGGGTTGCAAGATAGAACTCGCTGGTCATACCTTTGATATCGATCTCATGCCTATTACACTTGGGAGTTTTGACGTGGTCGTGGGTATGGATTGGCTGTCTGAGAAGCAGGTAGAAGTCATATGCCATGAGAAGGTTATTCGCATTCCTCTAAAAGAGGGAGAGATTCTCTCAGTTAAGGGCGAGAAGAGTGGTGTAGTGATAGGCATCATATCTTTTATGAAAGCGCAGAAGTGGCTACGCAAGGGTCACTTAGCCATATTAGCCCTTGTGACCGATAAACAACAGGAAGAGAAGAAGATAGAGAATATCCCGGTAGTTCGCGACTTTCCGGAGGTGTTTCCAGAGGATCTGCCTGGACTACCACCTCATCGTCAGGTTGAATTTCAGATTGATTTGACTCCCGGAGCAGCTCCAATTGCGAGAGCACCTTATCGGTTAGCACCAAACGAACTGCAGGAACTATCTGCACAACTTCAGGAGCTATTGGATAAAGGATTTATTCGACCGAGCTCATCACCGTGGGGAGCACCTGTACTTTTTGTTAAGAAGAAAGATGGTACCTTTCGTATGTGCATTGACTACAGAGAGTTGAACAAGGTCACAGTCAAGAACCGATACCCTTTGCCTCGTATTGATGACTTATTTGATCAACTTCAGGGATCAAGCTATTACTCAAAAATTGATTTGAGGTCCGGTTATCATCAACTGAGAGTTCGGGAGGAAGACATCTCTAAAACCGCATTTCGTACTCGTTATGGTCATTATGAATTCTTGGTCATGCCCTTTGGGTTGACTAATGCACCAGCGGTATTCATGGATCTCATGAATCGTGTGTGCAAACCCTACCTCGATCAGTTTGTTATCATGTTTATTGATGACATATTGATCTATTCAAAGACCAAGGAGGAGCATGATGAGCATCTATGTGTAATCTTGGAATTGCTTAGGAAGGAACAGTTGTATGCCAAGTTTTCTAAGTGTGATTTCTGGATTCGTGAGGTGCAATTCTTGGGTCACATTGTTAACGAGAAAGGAATACATGTGGATCCTACAAAGATTGAGGCTATAAAGAACTGGTCGGTACCCAAGACGCCTAGTGAGATAAGGCAATTTCTTGGACTGGCAGGGTACTATCGACGTTTCATCGAGGGATTTTCAAAAATCGCTCAACCTCTCACAGCCTTGACCCATAAAGGAACAACGTATAAATGGGGTGAGAGTCAAGAAGCCGCTTTTCAGTTGTTGAAACAGAAACTCTGTAGCGCGCCGATATTAGCATTACTAGAAGGAAGTGATGATTTTGTGGTTTACTGTGATGCTTCTATCCAAGGACTTGGTTGTGTCCTGATGCAACGTGGCAAGGTAATAGCCTATGCCTCGAGACAACTGAAGGTGCATGAAAAGAACTATACTACTCATGATTTGGAGTTAGGTGCAGTGATTTTTGCCTTGAAGGTCTGGAGACATTACTTGTACGGTACCGAATGCACCATTTACACCGATCACAAGAGTCTTCAGCATATCTTTGAGCAGAAAGAGCTAAACATGAGGCAGCGACGCTGGGTGGAACTGTTAAACGATTACGATTGTGCTATCAAATATCACCCAGGAAAGGCGAATGTAGTCGCTGATGCTTTGAGTAGGAAGGAGACTGTTAAGCCCCGGCGAGTGCGTGCTTTGCAGCTTACGATTAGCACTCATTTGCCTGAACAAATCAAGGAAGCTCAGACAGAAGCTTTGAAAATGGAAAACATTGGTTCAGAATCCTTACGTGGGATGGACAAACAGTTGGAAGTCAAATCCGATGGAATCCGGTATTTCATGGATAGACTTTGGGTACCCATTTATGGAGATTTGAGAGATTTAGTCATGGGTGAAGCACATAAGTCTAAATATTCCATACACCCTGGTTCTGACAAAATGTATCATGACCTGAAAGCGCACTATTGGTGGCCTAATATGAAGGCAGACGTAGCAACGTATGTGAGCAAGTGTCTGACCTGTTCCAAGGTTAAAGTGGAATATCAAAAGCCATCTGGGTTACTGCAACAACCTGAGATTCCTTTATGGAAGTGGGAACAGATCTCTATGGACTTTATTACTAAATTACCCAGAACTTCTAATGGTTGTGACACGATATGGGTGATCGTGGATCGACTGACTAAGTCAGCTCACTTCTTGGTGATCAAGGAGAAGGACAAAATGGACAAATTAACCAGAATTTACCTGAAGGAGGTGGTCTCAAGACATGGAGTGCCGATCTCGATTATCTCTGATCCTGATGCTCGTTTTACGTCTCATTTCTGGCAGTCGTTACAGAAATCTCTGGGAACGCGGTTGGATATGAGTACTGCATATCATCCGCAGACCGATGGACAAAGCGAGCGTACTATTCAAACTTTGGAGGACATGTTACGTGCTTGCGTAATTGATTTTGGAAATAATTGGGAAGTTCATCTACCTTTGGTTGAATTCTCGTACAATAACAGTTACCATACTAGTATTCAGGCAGCACCATTTGAGGCGTTGTATGGCCGAAAGTGTAGATCACCAGTTTGTTGGGCTGAAGTTGGTGATAGTCAGCTCACTGGCCCTGAATTGGTGCACGAGACTACCGAAAAGATTGTGTAGATACGGAACCGTATGGCTGCAGCGCGAGACAGACAGAAGAGCTATGCAGACAAGCGACGGAAACCTTTGGAGTTTCAGGTCGGTGACAAAGTGTTGTTGAAGGTCTCACCATGGAAAGGCATCATACGATTTGGCAAAAGAGGCAAGCTTAACCCGAGATACGTTGGACCATTTGAGATTCTTGAAAAAATAGGTCCAGTGGCGTATCGGTTAGACCTGCCTGAGTCATTAAATGGCGTTCACAACGTATTTCACGTCTCAAATCTGGAAAAGTGCTTATCTGATGAGACTTTGGTTGTACCACTCGAGGAAGTACAAGTGGATGAGCAATTGCGCTTTGTTGAGGAGCCTGTTGAAGTAATGGACCGTGAGGTCAAAACTCTTAAGCAAAGCAAAATACCTATAGTCAAGGTTCGTTGGAACTCAAGACGTGGACCGGAATTCACGTGGGAACGCGAGGATCAGATGAAGCTCAAGGATCCTCATCTGTTCGAAACGACGGTCACAGCCGGGGAAGGTACTGATTAAATTTCGGGACGAAATTTCTTTCAACATGGGGATGATGTGACAACTCACTCGATTTCGTTATGCCAATGCAGTAAACCAGTGATGTAACACAACCATGTAACGCAATTTTCGGGACGAAAATTCTTTCAACATGGGGATAATGTGACATCCGGTAATTTTCCGTTACCAAACTCCGTTAGTTCCGTTAGGTCTTGCATGCACGCGTTGTGAGCACACACTAGTTGTCGTTGAACGTTGGTGACTTAATAACAATTATCTATGATAAACAGATGATAATCTAATTAATAATGTTGATTATTAGTTGTGGTTATGTGATTCATGTACTTTGAGTTATTATTTGTGAATTTTACTTGATAACGTGACAACGTGTAATTATGATTTCATATGTTTTGCTATTAGTTGAAAATGTATATGATTATTATTGTTGATTAGTATTGCTTGTATTTTGTAGTTAAAATTGTTAAAAGTTGCTAAAAAGATTAGTTTTTACAATTTACAAAACATCAAGGGGATTTTTAGTCAAATGGTTACCATATTTAAACCACCAAAACCCAAACCCTAGCCCCCAAACCCCATTTCAGCCGTAACCTCTCTTCCCCACCATCATTCTTTGCGATTTTGATCAAGAACAAGCAAGAACAATTCGATTTTGAGTAGTTCCAAGTGTTAGCAAGTGTTAATCATCATCCCTACACGTTTAAAGGTGAGTTTTATCAAGTTTTTCATGGTTTTTGATTCTTGATGAACCCTAATTCGAAATTGATGAAGAAAAGTTGAAATTGATGATTGATTGATGATAAGATGTTGTTAGATAGGTTGTATGAATGTTGGGTTATGTTGGTTGTGCAAGAATTCCATGGTTTGATCACATTGTTCATACATTGCCTAAAGAGGAAACTTTTCTTCATGGGAATTCATGGATTGATGATTAGTATGTGTTATATAATTGTTATGAACTTGATTAAGTATATATTTGATGAATTCATGAATGAATTGGGTGTTAGATGGATTTTGGATGTTACTTTCCCAAAAGGGAAACTTTATTGATGTGGAACATTGGATTTTATGAATTGGGCATGTTTATAATACTAGGATCATGCTAGAATGTTTATTGATGATTTCTAAGGTGTTGGAATGTGTAAATTGGATCATGTGAATGTTGGATAAATTGCTTGAGAAATCTAGGATCCATAGGATATGGTGTGATGTTGGTTAAGGGTAGAGAATTATGAATCATGTTTGGGATTGTAATAGATCATTATGATGTATGTTAATTGGTGTGAATTGTGTTGGTTAATGTGGTAATGATCGTCATACACGCGTGCGAATCTGAGGCCCCTACTTAGTAGGATTGGCAGGGTTTAGGATGTGAAGTCGTGAGTGGCTTCACATGGCATGTAGTGCATGATTGGATTCGATGTATAAATTGCTAGTTGTGATATAATTATGTTTGTGTTGAGCATGATGTTGGGTTTAGATTTGCAAGTGTTGTATGATGAAATATGGTATATGATGATCTATGTTGGTATGATGATGCTGATAGAATCTAAGTTTGATGATTTGATCTATGTGAAAAGCTTACATGGTAATAATGTGTTATGTGATGTTAAACTTGATAAAACAAGAATTTAATTAACAAGTCACCAACGGGTCAAACGGGTCAACTAGGTTAGAGGAGTCTTGTTTTCCAAAGCCTTGGGTCAATGTGTTTATTGAGCACTTAGGGTTGTTAAGTTTTCTGTGCACACGTACTTATGTACTTGCGTGTTCTAGGTAACCTTTGAAGGGTTGTCTTTTCATCCATCATCAGTTCTCTCTTGTCATTATCCTTGCACATCAGGTGAGTTCATGCCCCACTATTTTATAAACTCTCTTCTGGGGGAGGTAGCATACTTGTTCACAAACGCTATATTATTATTATAAGTTGTGTATGTTTTAACATGGTGTATAATACCTTGAAAGTCCTCACACTTTCGGATCGTTAATAATGGTAACTAGCGGGAAATCTTGGGTAGTACTACTGGGTTTGACAAGCCCCACCTGTGCGACTCGAGGTCAAACGGGTGCAATATTGTCCTAAACACAAACATCGTTACGATCTGGTAAGTCGTGACGGGAGGCAACAAACGCAACACAGTCAGCTTCGATCGCGAAATCACTATTGTTATTACTTATGAATATAGACTAGCTATCTATTTCAATGCACTTCTTATGTTATGCAAATTATTGTTGTTTATGTTAAATGCAAACTCTTGAACTCACCAACCATTGTGTTGACATTTTTAGTATGCTATTCTCAGGTCGTTAATTCAGTTTGCCATTAGGAGCACAACACGGGTCCAGCATGCATTCTAAGACTTCATCTTAAGTCATGACATTTGAATTTTATTTATGAGATTTGAATAATGGGTTGGCGTGTGTTTTGCCAAATTTCACATTTACATACTTTGGGTTTGTCTTATTTACAAAACGCTTCCTCATGGTTTTAAAACTTGAGCTTTGATTGGTTTATTTTTAAATGTGGCATATAGTGTCGTTCTGAGTAACTAGTGACTGTGATCCTGGTTTGTTCACACGCCTCGCGGTAAAACTCCGCACGTGGATTTTGAGGGTGTGACACTACCTCCCCCAGAAGAGAGTTTATAAAATAGTGGGGCATGAACTCACCTGACGTGCAAAGATAATGACAAGAGAGAACTGATGATGGATGGAAAGACAACCCTTCAAAGGTTACCTAGAACACGCAAGTACATAAGTACGTGTGCACAGAAAACTTAACAACCCTAGGTGCTCAATAACACATTGACCCAAGGCTTTGGAAAACAAGACTCATTTACCCTAGTTGACCTGTTTGAACCGTTGGTGACATATTAATTGAAATCTCGTTTAATCAAGCGTATCAACTTATCATACATGATTATCAAACAAAGTATTCACGTATATCACATCATCAACCCAAGTTCAACCTAGATCATCATACAACTTATGCGAATCTCAAACAATCAACATGCTCAACACAAGTATAAATATATCACAACCAACAATTCATTCATGAAGTCCAATCATGCACAACATGCCATGTGATGTCACCCACGACTTCACACCCTAAACCCTGCCAATCCTACTAAGTAGGGGCCTCAGATTCGCACGCGTGTATGACAATCAAAATCACATTAATCAACAAGATTTATTCCATTTAACAAACACAATAATGATCAATCTCCAATCCCAAACATGGTTTCCTAATCACTAACCATAATTCATCATCTTATATAATCACCAAGAACCTACATTCTTTAAATGATCAATCAAGCATCCATACAACCCAAGTAACACATTCCACCACATTAGACATCATCCATAAGCATTCTAACATACTCCTAACACCATAAACATGCTCACATCATCATATCCAATGATCTTCAAAAATAAAGTTTCCCTTTTTAGAAGGTAACACCCAAAAGCAATCTAACATCCAATTCCTTCATAGATTCATCAATTTTATACCTAATCAAGCTCATAACATTCATTCTAACATGATAATCATCACTAATTCATCAAAATTCCCAATCATCATGCATAAAAGTTTCCACTTATAGTAAGGTATGAACAAACACTAGATTTCATGACTTTTCTTGCACAATTTATGTAAACCAACATCCAAGCAATGTATCTAACATCATACAATCATCAAATCATGAATTCCAAGAACAAAAAGTTTCCTCTTAAGGCAATGTGTGAACAATGTGATCATACCATGGAATTCTTGCATAATCAACATAATCTAACATTCATACAATCTAACCAACATCAAATTAACATCTAACAATCATCAATTTCACTTTTTCATCATCAATTTCGAATTAGGGTTCTTCAAGAATCAAAAATCATGAAAAACTAATCAAAACTAACCTTTAAGTGTGTAGAGATGATGATTAACACTTGCTAACACTTGGAACTAATCAAAATCGAATTGTTCTTGCTTGTTCTTGATCAGAATCGCGAAGAATGAGGGTGTTGGGAGGGGTTACGGCCGCAATGGGGAATGAGGGCTAGGGTTGGGTTTAATTTTGTTTATATATGGTAACTTTTAATTCCATTCCATTTACAAAATAAATCCCATTGTTTATATTTTATAAAAACTAATCTTTTTAACACTTTTTAAAAGGTTTTAACTACAAAATATAAACATTACTAATCAACAATAATAATCATATACATTTTCAACTAATAGCAAAACATATGAGATCATAGTTACACGTTGACACGTCATCAAGTAAAATTCACAAACAATAACTTAAAATGCATGAACCACATAACCACAACTAATAATCAACATTATTTATTAGGTTATCATTTGTTTACCATAGATAATTGTTATTAAGTCACCAACGTTCAACGACAACTAGTGTGTGCTCACGACACGTGTATGCAAGACCTAACGGAACTAACGGAGTTTGGTAACGAAAAATTACCAGATGTCACAGCAGTAACAACAACAACAGTAACAACAACAGTAACAACAACAACAGTAACAACAACAACAGTAATAAGAACAACAGTAATAAAAACAATAATAATAATAACAATAATAGTAATAACAATAATAGTAATAACAATAATAGTAATAACAATAATAGTAATAATAATAATAATAATAATAATAATAATAATAATAATAATAATAATAATAAAACTACGACTTAGTATGCAGGTGAGTGGTGTTGTAATGTCATGTTCGAGAAGAAGAAATAATAAAATATTAACAATCAATGATACATAATCTTAGATAAGGAATGCAAAGTCGGCTATGTATGTGGATTTTATTAAAAATAAACAAACAATAATATATTTAAAATTCCTTACAGCTAAGATATCAATGCATATGGTTGGATGACTTAAAAAAATGAAGCAGGAGATGGGTAGCCTTAAACAAATTGAGTTTGATAGCCGACGGAGGTCAAGAAGCGATGAACTCGATCGCTATTGTATAATATTGTTATTAGATTTAAGAGTTAGGTAAACTGACTCGTAACTAACTTACGTTACATGTTCAATTACTTGTTATATGTTTTAATGTTATAAATGCGTATGAATTTTGTAGATATGAAATATGCTCAACATATTGATATGTGTTTATATATTTTTACGGGGGAAAATGATTTATAAGACGGGTCCAAGTATTTGCATTGATAGTTTAAAAAGAAGTTAAATATATGTAAGTATTTTGGTGTGGAAATCTCAAGGGATTCGGGTGCTGAACTCCACATATATAAAAAAAAGAGTTAAATATATGTAAGTATTTTGGGTGTTGAAATCACAAGAGATTCAGGTGTTAAACTTCACATATATAAAAGAGGAGTTAATAATACTCAAGGGTTAAAAATAAACTCATAATAAATTCGGGTGTTGAATTCCAAAGAAAATTAACAAGGATTGAATAAAAATGATTTTTGAGTGTTAAATCCCCAAAATTAAAAAGAAAATGTTTTTTTGGAAATAAAGAGGTGTAATTAGTTAACGAAAGTTAATAAAAATATGTTTAAATATTTTTAGGAAAAACACTAGTAGATGGTTAAAGTTCTTTGGACGTGACTAGACTGACGAACTAACCCTACTCTCGTGTTTAGATGTTGTAAAATAAAACTCATCGTATAACAACTCTATTTTTATTTTAATATTTTTAAAAAAAATTATAATTGCCACGTCACTACGAGTTACAAATTTTGATTTTAACTGGTACCAAACTATAATACGAATTGGGAAAGTATTTTATATAAATAAAAATAAAAATTGGTGTGTTACATATTGTTATTATTATTATTTTATGTATTATTTAATAAAAATAAACTCTTGTTCAACATATTGACATTTTGGTATTATAGTTGTTTAAACGTTAGCAATCGTTTTATGTATTTAAAGGTGTTATGTTCATTATCGATTATCGTTGTTTTGAAATAAAATTTTAAATTTTTTTATATTGAAGATGTAATTTTATTGTTTATATTTATACATAAAGATTGAACTTAGGAAATTTTATTTAATTCTTGATGATCTTTGAAATAACTAAAATCTCTTAGTAAATTTACGAATAAAAATAATTATTCAATACGCTAATTCAATAACATGAGTAAGCATAATATACATGTATACTAGGTTACAATTTCGTGTAATACACGAACTAAATAAATTTACTGTTACATGGTTAATAATATAAAAAAATATGTATTAAATATTGTGTATTATACGGATTGAATAAACCCATGTATTACACATCTGAAAGTTTTAAGTTAACATATTTGAAATTTTAATTATGGATAATTATTAATTAGTAAATAATAAGTATATCATTTATAATTAAGAGGAGAGAGAAGCGGAAAAACCAATTATTAGATGGTTTAAAATGATGACAAGTGCCTGAATTTATTAGTATAGAGATTAGTATAGAGATGTTTTAGAAAAAAATATATATAATCGATTTTATAGTTTAAACAAATTTATGATTAATGACCTTACAAAAAGAAAATATTTAAATACCCAAAATTAGATCCCATAAAATTCTATATCCTACTTTTAATATATCAAAATAATTTTGTATATGTGGCATATTCTTAGCCTCCTCTTCTTTTGTTTTCATGCTCATAACAAATTAATTAATACCTTTCATGTTTAAGTTTATACCATCTATATTTAATAATTTTGATTACAAATTTCAAAAATTTTTATCTTTCTAAATATCTTAATAAATAAAAACATAAATATTTATACTTTATATAAATTCTTAATTAATTGTTGATTTTAATTGTAAGTTTCGATAAATAATAAAAAAAACTTCAATATTTATATTTTAGTTAAATATATATTAACAATGCCATAATAAAATTTCATCATTATATATTTTTAAGTTGTTTATTAATACTTTATTTCATGACCCATTTTCTTTATCATTTAACAAAACATAATGATGGAATTCAAATAAATATGTTTTTGAATATCTTGACATTCTCAAGTATAACTATATCATTAAATTGTGTATCATCAACCTATGAAAACAACAAAGTATGTGGCGTTATCCAGAAACTACAAGTAAAATTAAGTTAAACTATTAATATTAGATAAAGATAATAGATCTATAAATAAAACATCAAATGTTGTGTATAAAGAAATATTTAAAAATTTATAGTTAATGAATGCACTTTTATAATATATACTTATTTGTTCAACCCGTGTATCACACGAGTCTATAATTTTTAATTTTTGATAAGCAAAAACCTTAGACTGAGATGAATGATGTCGAGGTTGATTAAAATATAAAAGAGCCAATGGGATCTAAAAATTTTATACTCACTTTTCGGGTTACTCAGAGACCAATTTGACCCTAGATTAATGCACCTCTTACAAGAGGGAGCTATTTCTTTTTCAATAGTGGAAAGGCTTACCATGTGCGTGTGAGAAGGATGTATGTTTAAGAGCTCTAATAATTAATTTTTTTCATGTGATACTAGCGTGTGTTGGTAAAAGAAAACAATTAATATAAATAAATTTCGAGGGATTAAGGCATAGACCGTCACCACTGAATGAAGATGCTTATTTTTAAAGGAAACTGTGCTTCGTGATGATCTAAGTATTTTTTTTTATGATCATTAGTAATTTTTTAGCGTCGGTTCGAACAACAGTTTGCCTGTCATTAAATATTATTCAGTGTAGCTACAATTGCTCTCTAGGGTTTTATATTTTTTGAATTCTATAGAAACATTTTTAAGCACACCTTTTTGATTTAACAAGTACAACTATTGTTAAAAATTTCATCATCAATTCGATAACGCAAATCGAACTTCACATACTTCATTTTTTAATAACAATCTCTCAACACTTGTTGTCTGTGAGAGCTGACTTCAATAGCCGATACATCAACGTAAATGATATATGATTTTTATTTTAGCCAATGTATAATTTAATAAATTGAAAATCTATTTATTTTAAATTAAAAACACACTTTTTAAAAACAAAAAAGCAACAAACTTTTAAAAAAAAATCATTTTACTTAAAACATAATATTTACAAACCATAAATTTTTTATAAAACAAAAGCTTAAGAAAAATATTATTGTTTATTTACTTAAAGTAGCTATTTATAAGTAATTATAATCATATTTTATCTTTAAGCATAGTTTTATAATTCATTAATTTTTTTTACTAATTATTTAATAAATTATATATTCAACCCGTCTAATACACGGGATACTAACCTAGTAAGGTATAAACTCATGTCTATGATTTTGCAGCTTACTTATCTTAATAATCGTTCTTGCAAAAGTGATGTGAGAAGAGTCCATGCAAATGTTTTATAGGCATTTATGAGAAAAAAAACTACGGTTAGGAACTTATAGAATCGGTATTACTAAGATTTAAATAATATAATGGGCAATTTAATAAAAAATAAATATTGCGTCATGTTTAATACGCAATGATGACTTGTTCATCTAACATACCCTCTCCGCCGGTATAAATAGTTAAACACACTCTCACTCTTCAATCACCTTCCACCATTAACTCTGTCATTTAAGCTTCTTCTTCTACAAAAACTCAATTTCATCATCCAACTCACACCAATGGCAAAGGTAAAGAACTATTTCAGCAACTCAAACACATCATCTTTTGCTTTTAACTGAATCTTTCATCTCAATTTGTGTAATTGAATTTGATTTTGCAGCAAAAGATTGTGGTGAGGGTGACCATGACCAGCGAAAAGAAAGAGCGTAAAGCGCTCCAGATCGCCGTTAGCATCTCCGGTAACATCACCTTTCTTAAATCTTCTCTGTGTAAATAATTATTATTCTAACTGAATGATAATTTGAATTTGACGAACAGGGGTCAAATCAGCGGCTTTTGTCGGGTCGGATAGAGATCGGATAGAGGTGAAGGGTGAAGGTATCGATTCGGTTGAATTGACAAACTTATTGAGGAAGAAGGTTGGATTCACAGAGCTTGTGAGTGTGGGTCCGATGGAGGAAAGAAGTTAATCCTTACGAATGCTACTATAATAATAATGTTATTCCATATTATTATTATTATTATCCCTACCAGAGTTTAGATATCATAAATTGAAAACAGAGTTGCAGAAATGAAAACAGAGTACTCCTCTTTTTCATGTTTTATTTTAGATTTGGAGATTTTGATGTGAATAATACTCTATCATGTATTTCTGTATTGAGTTTTTCGTTGATCAATAACAGATTTTGGTACTATTTCCCATTTACAAAATAAGTTGTTATATAATAACAAACTATCAAACAGGTCTAAGACTTGGGGTGCAAGGTTTGGTCTTTGAATAGGTTTATTTGTTTTTTTTTTTCTCTATTTGGTTTAAAGTTTTGTAAGGTAAGGGTTAGTTGAGGAGAATAGTTTCCTTCCGGATTAAGAGTTTTAGTTATTAAGTCAATGTTAAAAGTATGACTTGTTTTACTATTTTGTTTATTGAGGATGTACATAGGGTGGATTGTGGAACCTCTTGTATTCATATGGGGACAATTGATCCTATTAGAGTATTTTTATCAGGTTTTTTATTTTTATTTTTATAATTACATTAAAATTCATTATATTTCTTTTTCCTTCTCAATTATATATTATTTTTAATACTTTTATCATAATTTTTTCTCTTCTCTCCACTCCACTCACAGTCATTTATAAAAATATTTAAAAATTTATAGGTATTGAACAGTGATTCTCCAAATATACAGATGAAACAGTAATTTTTCATTATCCTCTGCTCACAACCACTTACACCTAACATGTATATGTGTATTATTACGAATTATTGTCATATCAAGTGGACGAATTTTTCGTTAAACTTGCGAATAAGTTTACTATACTACTTACATATCTGATATTTTATTTGTCTATCAAAATGACTAATTTTTGTAGTATAAAATACCACCTCAATGTAGAAGAGAAAATTATCTCTCTTGTATATTCTTTCATAAGTTATACGTTTTTTTTTTTTTTTTTTTTACAATTCTTTCTGAAAATTCTTAAGTTATAACACTAATATTCTGTTAATTATAATTATATTATAACATGTTATCAACACGAGAGCTCTTATATTTTAATCAAAAAGATCAATAATGCACAAAATCATGCATTAAGCAAGGTAAGCACTCCATTAGTAATCTGCAAAACGAACCGGACGAACATGAACATCGCTTTCTTCCTGTTCGTTAATTAAGTAGTAAACTTGTTCATGAACTGTTCATGACACTTACCGAATGAGATTTCTTTTTCGTGTTCTTTCATTAACGAAAAGAACATGTTCATGAACGGGTCACAAACACTTATCGAATGCAAACGAACAAAAAAAAATCAAATGAACACAAACAAATGTTCATGAATATAACGAATACAAAAAAGTTCATGAACACAAACAAAATATAATTTTTCATATATTTATTTTATAATAAAATTTGTATTTTCATTAGAAACATTTCACAAAATCCACCATTACTAAACAAGTACTTAACATAAATATCAAAAAAATACTTAGTATAATTGTCATAAAAATAAATAGCATAAAAATTAAAAACATAAACAAACACATTGACGAATATAAATTAAACGAACACTGATGTTCAGTCTTACGTGCCTTTTGCGTAAGAAAGGATTAATTCCTGGTTTATAGTCTCTAATTACTTAGCACAAACTATACCATTTTAAGAAATGAATTGAAGTCTGAATATCAGTTTTAATGATGTTGTAAGTGACCTTATGGGGAACTAATAATCGGTTTTGAAATGCTTTGTAAATGAAATAAGTAGAGACTTATATTTAGTCACTAATAATGAACACATATTATACTAGTTTGAGAGAATATATTAGAGACTAAAGTTTTTTTTATTTTCTTAAAACCAATCAAATCAGGGTTTGATATTTAAATTCTATAAGTGTATGTGTGATGATTTTTAATGTAAAGTAGATGTATAGTAAAGAGTATATGTTAGACGATCGAAAATATATATACATCAAACAATTAAAAAATAGATAGCCAAATTTGACATTCTATTTGTAGTATGAGGGTCTGTTTGATACGAGATAATGGAATGGATGAAGGAATGAAATGGATGAAGAAATGAAATGTATGATAAAATAAAATAAATCATTGCATTCCATTGTTCTGTTTGGTTACCCTTTAAGAATGTATTAAATTATTATTTTATGTTGTTTATTAAGTATGAAAAGATGAAAAAATTATATATAACTATAAAATGCACACATAAATTACTTATATTGAATTATATGTATAACTATATATATAATATACTATATATATAATTATGACGTCATCTAGTTTTTAAGTCCGGTCCGACCGTTCCAAACGGTTCGACCACCAAACCAGTAAAACGTTTGGTTGGCATCCGGTTCGACATCCGATCCGGTTCTGAAAACATTGAATTGTGAAACCACTTGTATCCATATCGGGACAATTGACCCTATTATACTTTTTATTTTATACAACATATATATAGCTAAAACGAAAATGACTTTATTGTTATAATATTACAATAATTAACACAATATTAGTGCCATAACCTTAAGAACTTCAAATAGAATTGCAAGAGCAAGAAGAAGAGAAATGTATAACTTATTAAAATGTATACAAAAGGTGCATCTTCTCCTCTACATTGAGGTGATATTCATACTATAAAGATTAATTATTTTGGTAGACAAGTAAAACTATTTGGTAGATAAGTAGCATAGTAAGCTTATCTACAAGTTTGACAAAGAATTCATCCACTTGCTATGGTAATAATTCATAATACTCCCTCTTGGATGACACTTCAAAATTCAAGAGTTTAAGTACTGTCTCATTAAAAACCTTGCTAAAGAAAAACCCTGTGAGAAAAAACCTTAGCTAAGGAAAAAAGAGTGCAGCTTATAACTCCCCCTCAAATTGTCTTCTGTAAATCATCACATTATTTATCTTTAATAAGGTCTTGAGTGTATGAAAAGAATCTTTGGTGGTATATGTTTTGTTTTATCATTTTTGATATACCCTTCTTTCACTTGTGAGACACAAGCTGCATTATCTTCATAGATTGGTATTGCATTTCTATCTTTCTCCAATCCACAAGAAGTTAATATAAGTTGTGTCATAGATCTTAACCATACACATTCTCTTGAAACTTCATGTAGTGCAATGATTTCAGCATAATTTGAGGATGTCACAACAAGTGTTTGTTTCTGAGAACGCCATAAAATCGTAGTTCCTCCATTCTTAAATACGTATCTAGTTTGAGATTTTGCTTTATGGGAATAAGATAAATAACCTGCATCTGCATAACCAACCAACCCTTCTTTTGAATTATTAGGATAAAACAAGCCTAAATCAATAGTACCTGGAAGATATCAAAAAATATGTTTAATCCCATTCTAGTGCCTTTTGTAGTGGAAGATATCAAAAAATATGTTTAATCCCATTTTAGTGCCTTTTAGTAAGGGCCAAACTAAATCTTGCTAACAAATTAATTGCAAAAGAAATGTCATGTCTCGTACAGTTAGTAAGATACATAAGAGCTCCAATTGCATTGAAATATGATATCTCTAGACCAAGAACCTCTTCATTATCTTCGCAAGGACGAAATGGATCATTATCAACATTAAGTGATCTAACAACCATCGGTGTCGTTTAAAGGATTTGCTTTGTCCACATTGAAACGCTTTAAGAGTTTCTCAGTATAAGTTGACTGATGTACAAGTATTCCATTATTCATATGCTCAATCTACAAACCAAGACAATATTTGGTTTTTCCATGTCTTTCATTTTAAATTCTTTCTTTAAAAGAGCAATTGCTTCATTAATTTCTTTTGCGTCCAAATTATATTTAGATCATGAACATACACAGCTATGATCACATATCCTGATATTGTCTTCTTAATGAAGACGCATGGATAAATAAGGTTATTTGTGTATCTTTTATTTATCAAATAATCACTCAAACGATTGTATCACATCCTTCCAGATTGTTTGAGTCCATACAAGTACCTTTGTAATTTGATGGAATACATTTCCTTAGGCTTTGAGCTTAATGATTCGGGAATTTAAAACCTTCAGGAATTTTCATATAGATGTCACTATCTAGTGATCCATACAAGTAAGTTGTGACAACATCCATAAGACGCATCTTTAAATTTCTAAAGACTGCTAAGCTGATTAAGTATCTAAAGGTTATTGCATCCATAACAGGGGAGTATGTTTCCTCATAATCAATCCCTGGTCTTTGTGACAAACCTTGATTTACAAGTCTAGCTTTATACCTTGTAACTTTATTTTTCTCATTTCGTTTTCATAAAAAAACCAATTTATACCCTAGAGGCTTTACGGCCATTGGAGTAATAACAATAGGTCCAAAAACCTTTCGTTTGTTACGTGAATTTAATTCAGCTTGCATAGCTCCTTTCCATTTATCCCAATCATGTCTATTTTGACAGTCGCTAACTGATTTTGGTTCAGGATCATCATCTACACTCATGATGTCACTTGCTACAGAATAAGAAAATATTTCATCAATACTTTCCATTTCATCTCGATTCCATAAGATGTGTGTGTGACCATAGTTAATTGACATTTCTTTGTTATTTTCATCCAAATCCTCTTCATGAGAGGTTTTGCTATTTAGCGTTGCATCAAGATCATTCAATTTATGGTCAACGTCCGTTTTATGAGTTTTTCTTTTTCGAGGATTTTTATCCTTAGAACCAATTGGTCTTTCTCGTTTCAAACATCTCTAAGAATGATGAGCCATTGTGTTATCTATTTGCTTATTTGGAATCTCAACTCAAGCTGAACCATTAGTAGTTGGTATATGAGATTTAGTAACTCTGTTTGTATTAGTAAATACATCAGGTAATTGATATGCAATTTCTTGCAGGTGTATTATCTTTTGAACCTTTGTCTCACATTGTTTAGTTACTGGATCAAGATACAATAATGAAGAAACATACCATGAGATATCATTTTCTTGTTTTTTCTGTTCTCCCCCTAATGTCGGGAAAACTAACTCGTTAAAGTGACAATCAGCAAAACGTGCTGTAAATACATCACCCGTTAAAGGTTCAAGATATCTTATGATTGAAGCTAATTCATATCCAACATATATTCTCAACCTTCTTTGACGAACCATTTTTGTGCGTTGTGGTGGTGCAACAGGGACATACACAGCGCACACAAAAATTCTAATATGGGATATGTTTGGCTCATTGCCAGAAACAAGTTCTAACGGAGAGTATTTAAGATTTGCACTTGGTGTCACACAAATTAGTGATCTAGCATGAAGAATTGCATGACCCCAAATAGACTCGGGGAGTTTTATCCTCATTATCAATGGTCTAGCTATTAGTTGTAGACGTTCAATTAATGACTCAGCTAAGCCATTTTGTATGTGTACATGAGCAACAGGGTGTTCAACAATAATTCCTACAAACATTCAATGATCATTAAAAGCATGTGATGTGAATTTACTAACATCATCAAGTCTCACCCTTTTAATAGTATAATCAGGAAAATGTGCTCATAATTTGATAATTTATGCAAGAAATTTCGTAAATGCTACATTACGAGTTGATAACAAAAAGACATGAGACCATCTACTTGGCGCGTCTATCAAAACCATAAAGTATCTAAATGGTCCGCATGGTGGATGATTTGGACCACATATATCTCCTTGAATTCTTTCAAGAAACAAAGGTGATTTCTTTTCAACTTTCACAGGCGAAGGCCTTTTATTAATTTCCCTAGAGAACAAGATGTACACAAAGGAATTTTATTCGATCGTGGGGTCTTTTGATATTTCAATAGATGCCCATGAGTATTTTTAATTATTCTTCTCATCATTGTAGATCATGGATGGCCTAATCTGTCATGCCATAAGTTAAGTGTTTCATAAACACAAAAAGTTTCTTTAACTACCATATATACCTGAGGCACATTAATGTGTGTATAATATAAACCAGATTGAAGCATTGGCAGTTTTTCTAATATCTAATCTTTGCTTATGATATGCAAATATTTTTCATTATCATCAGTCCTTGACTGAGTATCATATCCGTTATGATATATGTTTTTAAAACTCAGTAGTTTTCTTGTTGATTTTGAGGAAAATAAAGCATTTTCTATTATAAGATTTGTACCATTTGGTAACGTTAAATTAGTTTTTCTCACTCCTTCTATCAGGTCTGTAGGGCCTAATATTGTATTAACGATTCTTTTTGTCGTTTTATGTTACTAAAAATATTTCTTAGATCAAAGTATAGTGTGTGTAGCTCTACTATCTGCTATACATATATCTGCTTCATTTGTTTGATCTTGCGCTTAGTGATGTTCATTTTAATCTTGAAAGTATAAAGAAACATAATAAGTGAGTAACAACGATATTATTATATTTTAACAAAAACTTTATTTAATCGAAAGACAAAACATTACACGAAGAAAAATACATAATTAAAGATAGGAAAACACTTAATTGTTGCATATAACTATTGTGGTCAAGCAACAAGTGTTTCAGAGTTTTATGTCAAACTCTGCTGTGTTCAACTCAACGTTAAGATCATTAAAATTATCAACATGGTTTACTTTCTCCTCTTTCCTTTTAAGAGAGGCTTGATATAGTTCATATAAATGTGGAGCTATGTGACAAGTCTTTGACCATTGGTTTGTGCTACCACATCTAAAATAGGAAATGCCATTGTTTTCGGACCTAACAGCTTCATTCCCTTTATGTTGGTCTGAATTGTTATTTTGTGGAGCGTGGTAATTAATTGTTCTATGATTTCTACCATGGCCACGACCACGTTCATGGCTATAAAAATTACCTCGGTAATTATTATTACCCTTAAAAGAATGGTTGCGGCCATTAGGGTAACTTTTATCAAAAGAACCACAACCACGACCTCATCCCCATTTTCTTTTAGAGTTTTTAGCAACATTTACTTCTGGAATTGCTAACGATCCCGTGGGACGAGCTTGATGATTTTTTTATCAAAAGCTCATTATTTTTTTTCTGCTACGAGGAGAAATGTGTTTAAATCAGAATATCTCTTAAACTATTGCAACCTATAATGTTGTTGAAAGTTTATATTTGATGCATGAAATGTGGAGAAAGTTTTCTCCAAAATATCTTCCTCCGTAACATTATGACCGTAGAATCTGAGGGTCGAGCATATTCTAAACAAAGCAAAGGTGTACTCGTTTACCTTTTTGAAATCTTGGAACCTGAGATTGTTTCATTCATCTCTAGCAGTGGGAAGTAGAACTTCCCTTTGGTGATCAAGTCTGCTTTTTAAATCTTTTCATAAAATGTACGGATCTTGACAATTTGAATATTCAAACTATAGCATTTCATCAATATGCTTATGTAAAAAGACATCAGCTTTCACTTTGTCTTGATCCGAGCAAGCATTTCCCTCTTGTATAGTTTCTAAGACACTATGGATTTAAGATATCTTTTTACATGAGCCGTCCACAGCATATAGTTTTCTCCACTGATATTGAGGGCTGGAAATTTGATTTTTGCAATATTCGACATTTTTTTTAGCTAAACAAGATTAAGCAAATAGTAAGATAATTATTAGAATCCATATATCAATAAACATTATGATACAATAAAACGGTAGAGCTATAAACAAATACAGAAATAAGAAGAGTTTAAATTCTTTAGGTGGTAGTTCAGCAATGGGGATAAGAATTAAAATGAGCATTATGGTTGCTAAAACTGGGTGTATCATATTTGAAAAATTGCCTTGGATAAACTTGAGAAAAGAGATAATCTGTTTATTTTAATGATCAATTTATAGTTTAAATTATAACCATTTGTAACAGCTATGTAATCGTTTGTGACGGCTATGTAATCATTTATAACGGCTATATAACAGTCGTGTGTGTATGTATCGACATTAATTTTAAATAAAATGATATGTATAAGATTATGTTATAAAAACATGAATTTAGTTTATAAAAACAAAAGAGAATAAGAACGACAAGTTAGGATAAGAATGAGACGTTAGTACGAATAAATGGTAGTAAACATAATCAAAATGTTAGTTGTATAGAGTTAGTTGACATAAAAGAAAATATTAGATGTATAACTAAAGATTAAGTAAAAGTTAGATACATAAATAAATGTTAGTTGCATAAGTAAAAGATGCATAAATAATAGGTTAGATGTATAAGTAAAAGTTAGTTGACATAAAATAAAATGTTAGTTGCATAATCAAAAGTTAGATGTATAAATAAATGTTAGTTTGTTAGTAGTCCCATGGTTATCAAGATATCCATAATAAGATCTCCTTTATGTTTACTTTATTTATCTTAGTTATCTTCTCAATATAAGATATTATATATTATTACTTAATGAAGCCTATACCTTGATTAATGGATGACTTTGTGCTTTATTGATCTTCTTGATTAGAGTTTAAGAGCTCTTGTGCTGATAACGTGTTACAATATAATAATAATTAACACAAGATTAGTGTTATAACCTTAAGAACTTCAAATAGAATTGCAAGAGCAAGAAGAAGAGAAATGTATAGCTTATGAAAATGTATACAAGATGTGCATCTTCTCCTTTATATTGAGGTGGTATTTATACTACAAAGATCAATCATTTTGGTAGACAAGTAAAACTATTTGGCATATAAGTAGCAGAGTAAACTTATCTATAAGTTTGACAAAAAGTTCATCCATTTGCTATGATAATAATTCATAATATTTATTGGTTTTTGAAAAGTGACCCCTTATATTTTAGTCTGAAAGACTAAACTACAAATATTCTTTTTCTGTAGTAAACACATCATATAATGCTAATCAGATGGTCAGTTTCAAATCTTGATTATTTTGTGCTTTCTTTTTTTATTTTTTTTATTTGATTCTTGGGTTTTAGCTCTACTTTTTGCTTCTTGGGCTTTAGCTATAATTTGTGAAAAGATTAATTCATGGTTCACCAATCATGCTACTTATGATTAAAAACAAATCACAAATTAGACAAGATTTCTTTTTTTTTCCGCCATTGTTGAAAGTTTTTAAGATTTTTTGAAAAATCCCTCTATAAAAAAAACTAGAGATACACCTAGCATGTATATGTGTGTTATTATGAATTATCGTCATATCAAGTGGATGAATTTTTTGTTAAATTTGCGAATAAGTTTACTATACTACTTACAAATATAATATTTTATTTGTCAATCAAATTATTGATTTTGTAGTATAAAATATCAGCTAAATGTAGAAGAGAAAATGTATATTTCTTGTATATACTTTCATAAGTTACACATTTCTTTTTTTTCTTTCTTACAAATCTTTCTAAAATTCCTAAGTTATAACACTAATATTCTGTTAATTATAATTATATTATAACATGTTATCAACACGAGAGCTCTTATACTTTAATCAAAAAGATCAACAACGAACAAATTCATGCATTAAGCAAGGTAAGCACTCCATTAGTAATCTGCAAACGAACCGAACGAACATGAACATCGCTTTGTTCTTGTTCTTTAATTATGTAATAAACTTGTTCATGAGCACTTACAGAATGAGATTTCTTTTTCGTGTTCGTTCATTAAGTAAAAAACATGTTCATGAACGGGTCACGAACACTTATCGAATGCAAACAAACAATAAAAATCAAACGAATACAAATAAATATTCATGAACATGACGAATACAAAAAGTTCATGAACACAAACAAAATACAAATGTTCATATATTTATTTTATAATAAAATTTGTATTTTTAACAGAAAAATTACACAAAATCCACTGATACTAAACAAGTACTTAATATAAATATCAAAAAATACTTAATATAATTGTCATAAAAATAAATAACATAAAAATTAAAAACATAAACAAACAAATTGATGAATATAAATTAAACGAACACTGATGTTCAGTCTTGCATGCCTTTTGCGTAAGAAAGGATTAATTCTTGGTTTATAGTCTCTTATTACTTAACACAAACTTTACCATTTTAAGAAATGAATTGAAGTTTCAATATAAGTTTTAATTATGTTGTAAGTGACCTTACGGGGAACTAATAATCAGTTTTAAAATGTTTTGTAAATGAAATAAATAGAGACTTATATTTAGTCACTAATAATAAACACATATTCTACTATTTTGAGAGAATATATTAGAGACTGAAGTTTTTTATGTTCTCAAAACCAATCAAATCAAGGTTTGATATTTAAATTCTATAAGTGTATGTGTGATGATTTTTAATGTAAAGTAGATGTATAGTAAAGAGTCTACGTTAGATGATCGAAAATATATATACATCAAACAATTAAAGAATAGATAGCCAAATTTGGCATTCTATTTGTAGTATGAAGATTTGTTTTGTACTAGATAATGAAATGGATGAAGAATGAAATGGATGACGAAATGCAATGGATGATGAAATAAAATAAATCATTACATTCCATTGTTCTATTTGGTTACACTTTAAGAATGGAATGAATCATTAATTTATATTGTTTGTTAAGTAGGAAAAGACGAAAAAATTATATATAAAAGTGGTTATGCTAGTGATGGTTGGTGGCCAGCGATGGTTCCTAGTGGCGGTGGTGGTGGCGGTGGCGGCCAGTGGTGTGGCTTTGGTGGCGGCCGATGGAGGTGGTGCATGGAGGCCGGTGGTGGTGTCGATGGTGGTGACTTGCGGTGGTAGCGGCCGGGGGTGGTGGATGTGGTGGTCGGTGGTGGCGATAGGTAGTGGTGGCTACCATTGATAGTGGCAGTGGTGGTGAGCGGTTGTGGTGGTGATCGGTGGTGGTGGTTGTGGTGGTAGGTGATGGTTGTGGCGGCGGCGGTGGTGGTGGCCAGTGGTGGTGGCCGGCGATGGCGGCGGTTGGAGGTGATGGTTGTGGTGGTTACTGGTGGTGGCGGCGACTAGCGATGGTGGCTGTGGTGGTTAGTGTTGATGGTTGTGGTAGCCGGTGGTAGTAGGTGGCGGTGATGGTGGCTTTCGACCCTTGGTGGTCGGTGGTTGTGACATCTGATAATTTTCCGTTATCAAACTCCGTTAGTTCCGTTAGGTCTTGCATACACGTGTCGTGAGCACACACTAGTTGTCGTTGAACGTTGGTGACTTAATAACAATTATCTATGGTAAACAAATGATAACCTAATAAATAATGTTGATTACTAGTTATGGTTATGTGGTTCATGCATTTTAATTTATTGTTTGTGAATTTTACTTGATGACGTGTCAACGTGTAACTATGATCTCATATGTTTTGCTATTAGTTGAAAATGTATATGATTATTATTGTTGATTAGTAATGTTTATATTTTGTAGTTAAAACCTTTTAAAAAGTGTTAAAAAGATTAGTTTTTACAATTTACAAAACATCAAGAGGATTTTTAGTCAAATGGTTACCATATTTAAACCACCGAAACCCAAACCCTAGCCCCCAAACCCCATTTCGGCCGTAACCTCTCTTCCCCACCCTCATTCTTTGCGATTTTGATCAAGAACAAGCAAGAACAATTCGATTTTGAGTAGTTCCAAGTGTTAGCAAGTGTTAATCATCATCCCTACATGTTTAAAGGTGAGTTTTATCAAGTTTTTCATGGTTTTTTATTCTTGATGAACCCTAATTCGAAATTGATGAAGAAAAGTTGAAATTGATGATTGATTGATGATGATATGTTGTTAGTTAGGTTGTATGAATGTTGGGTTGTGTTGATTATGCAAGAAATCTATGATTTGATCATGAATATCACACATTGCCTTAAGAGGAAACTTTTTGTTCTTGGAATTCATGATTTGATGATTGTATGATGTTAGATACATTGCTTGGATGTTGGTTTACATAAATTGTGCAAGAAAAGTCATGAAATCTAGTGTTTGTTCATACCTTACTATAAGTTGAAACTTTTATGCATGATGATTGGGAATTTTGATGAATTAGTGATGATTATCCTGTTAGAATGAATGTTATGAACTTAATTAGGTATAAAGTTGATGAAATTATGAAGGAATTGGATGTTAGATTGCTTTTGGGTGTTACCTTCCCAAAAGGGAAACTTTATTTTTGAAGATCATTGGATATGATGATGTGAGCATGTTTATGTTGTAAGGGTCATGTTAGAATGCTTATGGATGATGTCTAATGTGGTGGAATGTGTTACTTGGGTTGTGTAGATGCTTGATTAATCATTTAAAGAATGTAGGTTCTTGATGATTATACATGATGATGAATTATGGTTAGTGATTAGGAAATCATGTTTGGGATTGGAGATTGATCATTATTGTGTTTGTTAGATGGAATGAATCTTGTTGATTAATGTGATTATGATTGTCATACACACGTGCGAATCTGAGGCCCCTACTTAGTAGGATTGGCAGGGTTTAGGGTGTGAAGTCGTGAGTGGCTTCACATGGCATGTTGTGCATGATTAGACTTCATGAATGAATTATTAGTTGTGATATATTTATGATTGTGTTGAGCATGTTGATTGTATGAGATTCGCATAAGTTGTATGATGATCTAGGTTGAACTTGGGTTGATGATGTGATATACGTGAATACTTTGTTTGATAATCATGTATGATAAGTTGATACGCTTGATTAAACGAGATTTCAATTAATATGTCTCCAACGGGTCAAACGGGTCAACTAGGTTAAATGAGTCTTGTTTTCCAAAGCCTTAGGTCAATGTGTTTATTGAGCACCTAGGGTTGTTAAGTTTTCTGTGCACACGTACTTATGTACTTACGTGTTCTAGGTAACCTTTGAAGGGTTGTCTTTCCATCCATCATCAGTTCTCTCTTGTCATTATCTTTGCACATCAGGTGAGTTCATGCCCCACTATTTTATAAACTCTCTTCTGGGGGAGGTAGCATACTTGTTTATAAACGCTATATTATTATTATAAGTTGTGTATGTTTTAACATAGTGTATAATACCTTGAAAGTCCTCACACTTTCGGATCGTTAATAATGGTAACTAGCGGGAAATCTTTGGTAGTACTACTGGGTTTGACAAGCCCCACCTGTGCGACTCGAGGTCAAACGGGTGCAATATTGTCCTAAACACAAACATCGTCACGACCTGGTAAGTCGTGACGGGAGGCAACAAACGCAACACAGTCAACTTCGATCGCGAAATCACTATTGTTATTACTTGTGAATATAGACTAGCTATCTATTTCAATGCACTTCTTATGTTATGCAAATTATTATTGTTTATGTTGAATGCAAACTCTTGAACTCACCAACCATTATGTTGACATTTTTAGTATGCTATTCTCAGGTCGTTAATTCAGGTTGCCATTAGGAGCACATCACGGGTCCAGCATGCATACTAAGACATCATCTTAAATCATGACATTTGAATTTTATTTATGAGATTTAAATAATGGGTTGCGCGTGTTTTGCCAAAATTTACATTTATATACTTTGGGTTTGTCTTATTTGCAAAACGCTTCCGCATGGTTTTAAAGTTTGAACTTTGATTGGTTTTATTTTTAAATGTGGCATATAGTGTCTTTCTGAGTAACTAGTGACTGTGATCCTGGTTTGTTCACATGCCTCGCGGTAAAACTCCGCACGTGGATTTTGAGGGTGTGATAGTGGTGATGGTTGTGGTGGCCGTGGTGGTTGGTGGTGGTGGCGATGGCCGGTGATGGTGGTGGAGGTGGTCGGTGGTGGTGGCGATGGTGGCGGTGGCCGCTGGTTGTGGTGGCGGTGGCGTCGGCGGTGGCCGATGGTGGTGGTGGTTTGTGGCGGTGGTGGTGCTGGTTGTGGTGGCGACAGCAGTGGTAGCTGCGGAGGCGACCGGTGGTGGCATTGGTTGGTGGACGGTCAGTGGTGGTGTTCGGTGGTGGTTGGTGAAAGTAGTGAGTAGAGATAAAATGTGATGGAATTAAAAAAAATGAGGGTGGATATATTGGATTTAGGGTGAATAGAGGGAATATGATTATTTATGTAATGATCTACTTCATTTACCTTGGCACCCAAACATATAATTTTTCATTTAATTTCAATCGTTAATTGCATTACGCCTTTTATTACTTGATATCAAACACTACCTTAGCCTTAAATGTTTTTTTTTTTTTTTTTTTTTTTGTATATAAAACAACAAGGGCTAATTTTTAATGTTTTATATTTGGTGAAAGTATTTGACATTGAAAAATTAATATTAAAATTTTGAAAGAGGATTCAATAACCAATAATTAGGAAATAACATTCAGTGACCAATAAATGACACAAATTCACTATTAAGAAAATATATTAGAGTCCAAAAATCAATCCTAATAGTTCATCTAAGAATTTACATTTGGGACGTATAATTAGTATCAAACGTTATTCATGTTGAAAATATTTAAAGGCTGAGTTTTGGCTCCCTTACGTCATGCGCTTCACTGCAAGGATCTTCTTGGATTTAAGTATGGGTATGATTTGATTAGAGATGTTTTACATGACATTTTTAAGCGGGCTTAAATTTCTTCTAAAAAGCAGGCCCCTATGGATTTTTTGACAGATCCCTTTGAAATGAGGTCCACTCTTTGACCAGCTGATATACTTGTATTTGTGTGGGCATGAGGAAAACGAGCTTGTGTAGATCTTTTAGGAGTGTCCCCTCTTGTTGCGTTTAGGGACAATAGTTTTATTGCGACGCAGTCTGCGCTGAAGGCAGAATCTGGCAAAAGTGCTAAACATGAGAAAGCTTACTTATAGAATCAACACGTGTTTATCCCTTTTGCTTTTGATACATTTGGTTTTCTCGTCTCTCAGCCTGTGGACCTTCTAAACAGGGTTCAGCAATTCGTGTATAGTAATTTATCAAGTTTTAAGTAACAAAACTTTGTTTTTAGTAAAATTAAGTTTGCTACTCAAAAAGGGTCTTGGCGTAACTTGTTGTTTGTTTACATGCCACTCTATTGTAAACATTTTATTAAAAGATTAATTTATGAAAACTACTAAATCACTGATTAATGTATCAATTTCAAATAAAATATTAAAAAGGATCGATCCACCCTTGCCGCTGATATAAGAGAGTTTTTTTTTAAGCAACTTTTATTAATGACTAACATTTATTCTCTAATGTGAAGGAAAAAAAATTAAAGACTGTAAATTACTTCTTAATACTCTTGAAATGGATTAAATTAGAAACTAGAAGTTAGTCTCTTATACCTAACATGCACCCTACAATTTTCAAGGAATATAGTAGATACAAAATGGTTAAATAGATTATGATCGTTGATATCCCATTAGGATAGATTTGTTTGTTTGGGCCATTCATGATCAATGTTGGCTATTATTTGTATGCTAAGGACAATGACGATAAATTAGAGTCACCATTGTTATGTTGTGATTGTTGAAGGCTATTTTACTTATTCTAGCATTTTTCAAGTTAACTACGCTAACAAAACTTCGTTATATCTATCAAGTCATGCATACATGTCATTTAATAACACATAAGTTGTCCTTAAACGTCGGGGACTTATCAGATTGTTAATTTTAAACAATATTAATATAATTAATATTATGTGGTCATTATATGATTATGTGAAATTAACGTGTTACGTGTTATTTTATGATTTATATATTATTGTATAGTTGTGAGTTGTGAAAATTCTATATTATTGGTCAATGTTTTAGAAACTTCAAATATATATTATGAAGTGTATAAAACCTGATTCTAAAAAAAAAAGTGATCAACAATTAATTTAAAGGGATTTAGTGTAAATAAAAGATATTAGAAGATTCCTTATATAAAAAGATTTAAATAAAATATACACAAACCCTAGTCCCCAATCTTCTTTTCACAACCGCCCCCCACCCTCTCCTTCTCTTGTGACTTTGGCTACACACACACACACCAACAAACCATCGATTTTCCTTGAATTAATCAACACATCGCGTTAGATGGTCTCACTTGTGATCAACTATGTGATTTGAGTAAGGATTATCATCAAGCTTTCATCTTTTTTGTGAATTTTGATTATACAAAAATCCTAGTTCATCCACTCAATCCTATAACTTGATAAATTAAATGTGACGTTCGTCACCAAAATCAAATTAGTTGACTTTTGTTGACTTTGACTTTTGTTGACTTTGACTTTTGTTGATTTTGACCTTGTTGACTTTGACTTTAGAGTTTGACTTTGATTAGTCAAATTACATGTGATAAACATTAAGTGTAAATATTAGATTGTAATATGCCAGACCTTGTGATTCTAACGGCACAAATATATTCTATGTGGTATTAATGGTATGAAACGTAGACATGTGTCCCCTAAAACTTGCGACATTAAAGAACAAATACTTAAGAACAAGATATTGGTGAATTGCTCATGCACAAATAACCAAATGATAATTCTTACAACAACAAAACTTTTATGTAAATACTAGTCACACAAATACAAGAACTAGAAGATGTAACACGATAAAAGTTTAATGCACCAATTTGGGTTTTTGTCATATAACACAAGTAACATTACTACAATTAAAAGTATAAAATAATAATAAATAATAAAAGAACCCCCACTCCCCCCACTCTCTTGTAAATAAATACCCACTTTAATCTTTTTTAATCCTCATTACACTTCATAAATTTCATTTATTTCTCACATCTCCTCACATTCACCATCCTCCAACTTCATTTCTTCTTCTTGCCATCCTCTTGAACAAAATTTTGCACACACACACACACACCTTCATCTTGTTTGATCATATTCGAGTAAAGAACAAGGCTTGTTGATGGAAATCTCCATATTGGTAAGTCTTGATCTTTGTTCATTCTTGTTCTTGTGATTATATCTTTATAAAAATCTGATTTCTCACCATCTATATTCCATTCTTCCTCTCTTGAATGATGAATATATCAAGATTCCCAAGTGTTGATGATCTCTCCTTGCTTTTGGTGTTGGTAAATACTCAAAACTCTTCATCTTGTCTATCTTTTCATTTAGAGATCTTAATCTTGTCTCTCTTGTAATCCAATTGGGAAAGTCTTATCATGATCATAAAATAATAATAAGGAATTAATAATATGTATTTTGACACATAAAAATAATATTTTGATCAAAAGATGCAAAAATGTTGGTTTTGGATATCAAAAGAACAAATTTGAGTCTAAATAATATTCTGGACAGAATGTTGTGTTGACAAGAGTTTAATGTAATTTGATCTAAACACATTCAAATTAAACAAGGTTTTCATCTAAAAGTTAATTTAGGATTTCTATTTTAATCTTCATGTGGTCTTGTTGACTAAAAGTGAAAGAAACATTTTTAAAATGGTTAAAAAAAATCTTAAAGTGGCAAGGTTGAAAAATTGGGCTGAAAAAGGGTCATGTTCTAAGAGACATAACTTTGTCATATCAACGTATTTTTAAGTGCGGTTTTAATCAAAATAAACTTTGAGATGTTAGGTTTCCATATTAGTATTCAACATATATTTATTCTATTATTTTGGTTGGTTTAATTTATAAAACTTTTCGTTGCTCCATCAGTTACATTTTTGACATTGCATAACAATGTAATTTTTAAAAATAGATATTGAACTAATTAAAGGATGAACTCAAAAGACAAAATGAAACTAAGTCTATAAAGCTTCTTTAATAAATATTTGGTAACTTAATTCTTTAATTTGCTACTAGTTTTACTTGATTCAAATTCGTCTAAATATTCTGTGAAAACAAAAAAAGAGTATTAGTCTAGAATTTACCAATATCTCTTCTGTGGGACTTGAATTGGTGTCATTAAGCTTAGTTAAGAGGTATGGGACCTCATTTAAGTGTTATAAACTCTATGTGATCAAATAAAACTTGGTATTGGGTTACAATAGAAGGACTAGTGTGTCTTGTTCAAATTGTAACATGTGATATTACTATTATAGTTGGACTTCTTTTGCTATTAATCCAAGTATTTGTTGTGATTTAAGTTTAAGGTGAGTTTTGCGGCCCCGTTTTATTATAATTATTTATAAAATTCTTGGGGGAAAAGTATGCTCACCCTTTTCATGCTGTGAACTTATTTATTGTTTGGGACTGTTGTGTTTACAGTTTTATAAGTTAATATCTCATGCATGCATGAGTTATCTGGTTCTTTATTCATAACTATTTAACTTTGGTGTTAGAGCTGATGAATAGGTATTGATAGTACTATTGGGTTGACACCTCCACCCTTGTTTGTGAGTATACTAGTTGAGACTAACAATGGTCACGAACGGACCCTCTGGTGAATATGTTACGACATGTTTTATGCGTACGTCATAGGTTTGGTTGTGAGGCTCATGATTTCATGTGATATACTTGCTTATAACTTTTTACACTTATGTCTTAAAAACTTCTACACATCATCAATTTTTGTTCATTATTTAAACTTGCGAACTCACCAACTTTTTAGTTGATCTTTTCGAGCATATCTTTTCAGGTTGGACATTAAAGAAAAGTACTAGTCAAGGACCTCCGAGAGTTAATATATTAAAAACTAGACGAGACAAGTCATTTAGAAGACTTCAATTTTGTTTATATATTTAGTAGGTTGTATGTGATTAAAGACTTTTGTAATTGTATAGATTTAATTAAGGGAATGTACCTTTAGTGTTTCCCTTGTACACCTTGTGCTCTTTAATCGTTACATCCTGTGTTTCCGCCATAGGGAGGGTGTTACATTAAACATCATAATTAGTCTAGATTGATACTATTGTTGATAGTTTATGTGAATTCTACGAATAACTTGTTATTTGAATGTCGAGTTCATAAGTTACTATAACAGAAAATTTTAGTTTACAAGAACTTTAGATTTTGATATCTAATAATGTTTATATTGCTTATGATGATGGTTATAGGTTAGATGGATCACATGAATGATGTATTATGGGTTGTTTTGATGAAACATGGACTGTTTAGATCACATTTTCCTAATAAGAAAGCTTTATTAATGTGACTGTTGAAATTCAATATTTTGAGCATGCATGTAAGGATAGGATCATGCTAGAATAGTTATAGGGAATGATAATACGTGTTTGCTATGCTAAATATGTTGGATGCATAGCTTAGTTATGTTGGATGAAACTTAAATTTGATGAATTTGTGAGAAAGGGATGATTGAATTCATATGTATGCTAGATGATAATGTAGTGTTTTTTTACTAGAATAAAGTTAGGAAATAGGTTTACATGATGGAACCTTTTGGTGGATTTGCATGTGTTTGATCAACATGGGAAAATGAAAAATCTTGTTTGGTTTATGTTACAATTTAAATGCTATGATGTGATGATGAATACTAACACGCATGCGGATCTAACGCCCTTATTTAGTAGGATTGGTAGGGTTTACCGGCTCAGTATGTGAAGTTGCAAGTTTACTTCAAATGGCATGTGATGAGTTGTGTAAATTCTATGTGTATCTAGGTTGCATGATAGTAGCATAGGTAATTATCACATGATAAAACATGAAGTAATTAGTTATTTGATGACTTGAAACGTACCATTGATTGTTATTATGGATCTCGTATGTGTTGCATGTTAGGTTTTACTAGTATGGAAACTTGCTAGAATTTAGAACTCATTATGTGTGATATGTGAATGTGTTGAACTAAACTCGTGAATGTCAGACTTGTTAACTACAAATAAACATGATTTCGCTTATTATGTCACCAACGGATCATCGAGTCAACCTTGGTCAAACTTAGTCAACATTTCTAAAATAATGAATCAAGAGGATTGATTGCACACTTAGAATTTTAAGAACCTACCCATCCTTCACGTACTCATGTACTCACATGCTTTAGGTAGCTTATGAAGAGTCACTTTACTTTCTAGCTCGATATTCTAGTCTTGCATCCGCCTAAGGTGAGTTTACTGCCCCACTTTTAATTACTCCTTTTAGGTGAGAAAACATACTTTAAACACTTTATTTTATAAGAATGTGTATTGCATGTTACATAGTGAAATTTTACCATTGAAAGCTCGTACTCTTTTAGATCGTTGATTAAGGTTAATTAGTAAGAAATATTTGGTACTACTATTGGGCTGGACAAACCCCCACCATACGAGTGGAGGTCAAGCAGATGCAATATTTTCCTAAACAACAAACATAATGTTACGACTTGGTAAGTTGTGATGAAAGGCAAACAAACAAACACAATCAGCTTTAATCACGAAAACACTATTGTTTATGCTTATGTTATAGACTAGCTATCTATTTCATTACAATTTACTAATGCTACTACAACTCAAATGTTTTATTTGTTTACAAACTCATAAACTCACCAACCCCGTGTTGACACTTTAGTATGTCTTTTTTAGGTCGCTAATCACACGTGCATGAGGAGCGCAACATGGTCTCAACGCATTCATACATTTTCACAACATTAATTTTTACTAGCATTTAAACTATGGGTATTAAACGCGTGTTTTACAAATTTATTTTTTCATTAAATGGTTAATGAATAATTTGATTTTACACTTCAGCAACGTTTAAATTTCAAATTCTAATGTTTGTTTTATAAACTCATATAGTGGTCGTTCAAAGTAACTAATTACGAAGATCCTATTCACACGTCTCACGGTAAAACTTCGCATGTGTATTTTGAGGGCGTGATAAATGAGAGTAATCCAAGACCGATAGGGCTATTAATGGTTAATTAGATGTTCCATTAGAGTCGCTGATCATCTTTTTATGATGTTAATTTTCAATTAGGCTTGTTGACGTTGAATTAGCGCCATTCATGATCATTGACGACCAATATTAGTCAATTAGAGTTAACGATAATCAATTAGTGTCATTAATATCTAATTAGACTTGATGACAAGTCAAGTAGGAGCATTGATTGTTAATTATAATCAATTAGAGTTCATTGGTGGTCAATTAGGGTTGTTGATGGTTATTCGAAGTCAGTGATGATTAAGTAGACACTAAAACAATTTGAGTATTTACCCACATATAATTATGATTACTTAGACATACAAATGAGTGGGTAGATAATTAACATGATTGTATTGGAGACTATTATTTATTAGTCTTAAAAAGTAAAGAAAAGTAAATAAATTACTTACAGTAAACATATATTGTTAACTAATATAAAAGGGTTATTGGATTTTAATAATTTAACTTTTATTTATTGCCCGGGATTAATCTCAACTCAAGAAATATTTACAGACACCCCCAACTTTGAGCTTATTTTCCTTCAACGATCTCTTACTAACGGAGAGTTAACACCGTTAGTTTTTCGATAGCGTGGACTGTTTATATGGCCAAAACACTAAGCCGAAAGTTAAAATTAACGATCTGGTCCGTCAATCTATAACTTCTACACCCTAAAACCAGTTAAGCTCCACCTTCTGATCCGAACCACTTAACTTGTTCGAGGTATATTTCAGGTGACGTTGGAGGCTAGACACCGAAAAACAAACTTGGTGGAGGCTGGGTGACGGCGTAGTTGAAAAATGGCTTAATGTTGGCCCCATTTCATCAAAAAAACTAACGGAGGTTAACTTTCAGTTAGTTAGGGATCGTTGGAGGAAAATAAATTTAAAGTTGGGAGTGTTTTCAAAAATTTTCTGAGTTTGGATTAATTACGACCAATAAATGAAACCTAAGATTATTAAAATCCAATAACCCAATATAAAAAGTACCAAAACTATTTTTTGATCTTAAAAAAAGACTAGAAATGAAGCGTAGTATTAGTGACTAATTTTTAATTACTAAATTAACATACTAGGGTAATTATAAAGAGTGATTTTCAGAATCTAAATAAATATATTGAAGCCTAAACAAAACTACTATAGAATATTGATTATTAGTGTGTAAAAAACATTTAACATTGTAAAAGTCTTTAAAAGATTTAGATCTTCGGTCTCTAAAAAACATATTGAGAGTGAATACATGAGCTCTAAGATTAGTTTTCAGTCCCTAATAGATATAGTAAAGACTAATATAATCTTCTAAGACGAATTCTCAATCTCTAAAAATATGTTCGGAACTAAAAAAGTACTTAATTAAAGACCGAATGGTCTATTATAGAGGACTAATTCTAATTCTCTAAAGCGTCTTATTAGGGACTAAATTGTTATGGAAGCCAAATCCAACTATATGCATTCGAGACGAAATGGATAAGGTTTAAGTATTTATTTTCACTCTCTAGGTGCCTTGCATCGAAGAATGATTTTTAGTCTCAAACGAAATGTATTCGAGACTGAAATAACGTGATATCGGGGGATAGATTAAAAAATAAATGTATCTTTATGGGAAACTGAATGTTAGTTCATGTTGGCCTCCCACAATTAAGTTGAAATTTAGTTTCTGATGCGAGTATTTAGAACTAGGTAATTATGACCGACTTAGACAAACATAATGGTTCTTTTATAACCATTAAGGACATATATATTTAGGAGTATCATTTTTACAATCGCAGTATCACTTAGTTATATGGAGTCAAGTAAGCCAACAAAATAAAACTTGTAACCATGAGAGATTTTCAAACTTCCATTTGTTTCTTGTCGGCAAACCAAAATATTAAAACGGGAATATACATGTACATAGAGAGAGACCCACATATTAGTATATTACATATATCAGATTGTCACATATCTACGTTTGAATAAAAAAACTTTTAAAACTAGGTTGTTAATTTTAATTAATTTACATCAGGTTATTTTGATTAAATATCTACAAACTATTTTTGAAAAATATTAATTAAAAGTTGTAAGATAAAACTAAATCCCATTCCACATGTGAAGATGTGGATTAAAATAAAACCAATGGGGTATTTATACTCTTTTTTTGTCGACACTGAGAGATTAATATATCTCGCTTATCATATTCCACATGCTAGGTGTTTTAATTAAGATACTTCAAAATATGTTCACTAAAAGAAGTTCTCTACAAATGATTATTTAATTTGGTCAAGTTGGAATATTCCAGCTTGGTTAGAATCTCAATACCAAACGTATTTTATATGTGGGAGAACAGAAAAACATGTCGGCAATCCAAACCTAGCATAAATTTTTATTAACCTTGCTTTAGTGACTGATTTTAATGATTGAGTATCTCTTCTGGGTTTTCAAGCTTTACGTATTTTCTAGGTAAATAATACTTTTAGAAGTATTTTCATTTTGTTGATTTCAACTAAAATTTAATATGGGTTTCATCACTTTCATGTGACAGAAACAAATCTTTAATTTTTTAGTTTGTTTCAAGAAGATACAATATCTTAACAACTAAAACTTTTGACCTAGTTGGGTATTTACAATACTCTTTCTTTGGTGTTTGTTGAATTTGAGTTTAGACTATTTGGATTGTTTTTAATATATCTTTGTACATCATAGGAATACAATTAATTCAAGAATAATAATGTGATTGAGTTGTTGATTGTTTTATTCGTATTTACAAGAAACAATTTATAGATGCATCTGTACATGGAGGCTGGAAGCCCATAAAGTTTAATTGATTTTCTTTATTTGCAAAGCACATGTTGTATTGACTACTAGAATAGAAACATACAACATAATCAAGTGTTTGCCTAAGCCTTAAAATGGTTACTAGCAGATGGATCTAGGAAAGACATGGCAAGCTATCTCCTTCCCAAGTTATATAGGCTTGCGTACGAGGTCGGTGTCTTCACTAGGTTATTGTGTTTTCTTTGTTATGAGAAGCCTATAGTACTATTTTGCATTTCTGTTTAATATTCGAGAATGACAAGTGATGGTTGCGAGCATGTTATATATCTTAAGTGGAAGAACTTAGGCAAACATGTAGGATACTATTGAATTGTTGTAGGCAATTGTTAATGTTACTTTGACTCTTGGTAGATTAAGGATTCTCATGTATATCTAAAGATGTAGTCTTTTTAATTTTATTCATTGGATCCTTTTTCTTAATTGTTATTTCATTCTTTTTAAACTTGCTTCTAATTGCTATAAGGAAAAGTTTGTTTCTAAGCATACGTTTTGAAAGTGATGATTAGTTTTAATGAGGCAATTTTTTACCCAATTTAAACCATTGTCAGTTTTAGTTGATCACTCAAGGAAGCACCTAATTATTATACATGTCAAGAGTTGCTTATAATGAATGTTTTATTATTCGTTAATTTTTGTACTTCTAGCTTTCTACCTTGGTAAATTTTGTTTTCATTGTTGGATACTTGGATACACTATGAAAGATGGCGGTTTAGGTTGTTTTTGCAATGTAAATGTTTAAAATTGATCCATTTTCTTTGATAGCGATGGCTCAAATGTTCAATATTTAATGTACTTCAACTCATTGAATCCGTTAATTTTTCAATTGTTTAAGGTGTTTGTAGAAATTGGTTGATTGTACTTGCAAATGAGTTGAACAAGAAGCAAAATCTTTTTTTGAATGTGACACCTTCAATCCTCAAGTTTAGTAATATAAAACATATGTGAATACGATAGCTCTTCAAAAGAAAAAAAAAACTAAATCATAAATAACAAATATAAAGTATGGTTGTTGTTCCAGACTTTACACTTTTAAAGGGAGCAAACGTAGATATATTTCTACTTTAATAAAAGGGTAAATGTGGGTATCACGTGTCAGCACCATATTCATTCTTATCATACTTTTCCCGTTTCTTTTTTCTATTAAATAACCACATTAATTACTAAAAAACTTATTTATTTATTTTTACATTATAATTAGTTTTTTAATAAATTAAGAAATAGAACTTTTTATTAATGCTATTTCTATAGAGATATTTTTTTATAAAAAGAATTTTTTTTTTAAAAATCAAACTATTTTTATGTAATTTTTTAAAATTGGTTTTTGTAAAGTAAATTTAAAAAAAAATTAAAATAGGGAATTATAGTAAGAAAATTTTTAAAAATGAAAAATTTTTAAATGGCTATTTTAAAACAAAATGTTTAATTTATCTTTGAAAAAAACAAAAAAATTAAAAAGTTCATATTATTGTTTTATTAATTATAGTTATTACTAATACATAATTTTAATCATATCATGTCTTAGTCTATCGTTTTATAATTAATAATTTTTATTTTATTTAATATCTTATTTATTTAACCCTTTTAATGCACGGCTTACTAAAGCTAGTTAAGTATATTGTCGGAACTTACTTAAAATTAAGATAAACAGTCATACTAGACTACTATTAAGGAAAACTAGTAATATAAAATTTACTAGATATGTTATTGGTGCATATTGTTATTCCAAATGCAAAGCCAATCTCTATTCTTTTCTTTCAGTTTTGCTTTTTTCAACGTAATCATGTAATGTGGATTTGATTAGTATTTCATTTGTTTAATTGAGTTTTAATGTTTCGTTATCAGCATTAGTATATTATAGGTTTCATGTACTTTTAGGTATGTATGTTTTTCTATGGAAGTTTTACCGTTATCGTTTCTCTTTTATTGGTCCATTCAAAATGCAGAAGTAATAATTTCGTTAAAACTATGCTATTTTGATTAAGTATCTACAAACTATTTTTTTTTTAATTTATTAAAAGTTGTAAGATAAAACAAAATCACATAATTTGGTCCAACCTATTCCAATACCAAACATATATATATATGTGGGAGAACAGAAAAAGATGTCGGCAGAAATTACAATCCAAACCTAGCATGAATTTAGCGACATAGTAACATTAAACAAACTAAATATAAGTAGCCGAATGTTCGGATATGTAAATACCCTACCATAATCAACAGATACAATGGGTCATAGAAATTTATATTAGTTAATTGGATGGGTCTAGCATAAACATGGCATGTCAATCTAGCAACATGATCGAATGTATCATTTTCTTTTTAACAATTTGCCTCTTATCATATCAAAAAGCTTTTATGGTTTACCATGGTTAATTTAGGAGTGCTTAAACGTACCCTTCTTTTAATACGGATACTGCTATTTTAATGGAGCGTGACGGATAACGAATGAAGATGAGTATTTTAAGGTATGCTTGTAGTTACATTTAGAAAAGATGACGGAAGATATTATAAAATTATGCACATACCCGTATTGGCACAGTGAGCTTAAATCACCCTAAGTTTAGGTTTAAATGATATTCAAGAGTAACAAAATTGCGGTTAAAAAACTATGAAGTCACTTTTTTATGATATAATTTAATAACAGTTATATATTGTGTTATCTTTATTGCATAGTGATGAGAAACTTCCACTTCACTACTATGGTTATGTCTGAAGAAAGATGGTAAAAGATATAAAATCATGTCTGTGGTCTTAATTAAAGCTTACTTATCTTAATCATCGTTCTTACAAAAATGGTGTGAGAAGAGTCCTTGCAAATGCAAGTTTATAGCTATTTATGAGGAAAAAGACTATTTTTAAAAACTTCTAGAATCGGAATTATTAAGATTTAAATAATATAGTGGGCAATTTAATAAGAAATGAATATTGCGTCATGTTTATTACACAATGATGACAAGCTTCCACCTCATTATTGTGACTCGTGTGTTGATCATCTTACATACCCTCTCAACTAGTATAAATAGTTAAATAGCTTCTCATTCTTCAATCACCTTTCTACCCTTAACCCTCTCAATTAAAAATCATTAGATAAGGAATGCAAATCGGCTATGTATATGGATTTTTTTAAAACTAAACTAACAATAATATATTTAAAAATCATTAGAGCTAAGATATCTATACATACGGTTGGATGACTTAAAAAAAATAAAATAGAAGAAGGGTAACCTTAAACAAATCATGTCTGATAGCCGACGGAGTGGTCAAGAAGCGATATGATGAACTCGATCCAGTCTTGTATAATCTTGTCATTAGATTTGGTAGGTAAGTAAACTACAAACCTATCTCTTCATTCCTATTTTATCTTTTTAGATTTAACTTAAAGAATTATTGGATTTTAATAATATTAACTTTAATTTATTGGCCAAGATAATCCCAACATCGGAAATATTAACAGACACCCGGTTATTATTATTTTTTTTTATTTTTTTTTATAACTGGAGCCAAATTTGAGTCATTTTTCAACTACTCGCCACCCAGCATCTATCAGGACTATTTTTTGGTGTCAGACTTCATTGTCACTTGAAATCTACCTCCAACGAGTCAAGTAGTTCAGATCAGGAGGTGAAAATTAACGGGTTTCAGGGTGCAGAAGTTTCAAATTGACGTACATGATGTTTGATTTCAACTTTTTGTTTAGTGTTTTGGCCATATAAGTAGTCCACGTACATGATGTTTGATTTCAAGTTAACGTACAGTGAAAATATCAACGTGGTTCCGATACCACCTGTGAAGCCTAAGATGAAATGAAAAAATATTACCCCGAATTATTCGAGGTAAACATAGGTTTTGGGGACGAAACCTAAATAAGAGGTGCAGATTTGTAACATCTTATTTTGTGAATAAAAATTTAATATTTGAAATGTATACTTCTAATATTATTAAATGAGTAAGTTTCGGGTCAAATTAATATTTAATTATGGGACGTTTAAACAAGTATTGTTGTTAGTTAATAATAATAATAATAATAATAATAATAATAATAATAATAATAATAATATATTATAATAACAATAAAACTAAGACTTAATGTGCAAGTGAGTGGTGTTGTAATGTCATGTTCGAGAAGAAGAAATAATAAAATATTAATAATTAATAAAATATAATACATAATCTTAGATAAGGAATGCAAATCGGCTCTGTATATGGACTTTTTTAAAACTAAACTAACAATAATATATTTAAAAATCATTAGAGCTAAGATATCTATACATACGGTTGGATGACTTAAAAAAATAAAATAGAAGAAGGGTAACCTTAAACAAATTATGTCCGATAGCCGACGGGGCAGTCAAGAAGCGATGAACTCGATCCAGTCTTGTATAATCTTGTCATTAGATTTGGTAGGTAAGTAAACTAACCCCTAACTAACTTACGTTACATGTTCAATTACATGTTATATATTTTAATTGTTATAAGTGTGTATGAATTTTGTGGATATTAAATATGCTCAACACATTGATATGTGTTTATTTTTTATTAGGGGGAAAATGATTTATAAAATGGGTCCAAGAATATGTATTGATAGTTTCAAAAGAAGTTAAATATATGTAAGAATTTCGGGTGTGAAAAACTTAAGAGATTCGGGTGTTGAACTCCACATATATAAAAAGAGTAGTTAAATATATGTAAGGATTTTGGGTCTTGAAATCATAAAGTATTGGGTGTTGAACTCCACATATATAAAAAAAAAAGTTAATAATCCTTAAGGGTATAAAATAAACTCATAAAGAATTTGGGTGTTGAATTTCAAAGAAAATTAATAAGGATTAAATAAAAATGATTTTTGAGTGTTAAATCCCAAAAAAAAATAAAAAATATATTTAAGAAGAAAATGTTTTTGAAGATAAAAAGGTATACTTACTTAGCAAAAGTTAATAAAAAATATGTTTAAATATTTTTAGGAAAAACACTCCTAGATAGTTAAAGTTTCGTGGACGTGACTAAACTGACGAACAAACCCTACTCTTGTGTTTACATGTTGTAAAATAAAACTCGTTGTATAACAACTATATTTTTATTGTAATACTTTTAAAAAAGATTATGAATGACACGTCACTACGAGTGACAAAGTTTGATTTGAACTGAGACCAAACTATGATATGAATTGTGAAAATATTTTATAAAAATAAAAATAAAAATTGGTGTGTTACATAGTGTTATTATTATTTTATGTACTATTTAATAAAAATAAACCCTTGTTCTACATATTGACATTTTGGTTTTATAATTATTTAAAACGTTAGCAATTGTTGTGTGCATTTAGAGGTGTAACGTTTATTATCGATGATCGTTGTTTTAAAATAAAATTTTAAGGTTTTGTATTTTGAAGATGTAATTTTATTGTTTATTTTTATATAGAAAGATTAAACTTAGCAAATTTTTTAATTCTTGATGTTCTTTGAAATAACTAAAATCTCTTAGTAAATTTAAGAATAAAATAATTATTCAATATGCTAATTCAATAATATGAGTAAACAAAATTAATATACGTATATATATATGTCTTAGAAAAAAATATAATTTATTTTATAGTTTAAACAAATATATGATTAATGATCTTATAAAAAGAAAATATGTAGATACCCGAAACTAGATCCCCTAAATTCTATTCTATATACAAAGAAAAATATAAAACTACCACATCTTTAGTTATTTATAAGCGAAAACATTAGACAACTGAAATGAATGATGTAGAGGTTGATTAAAATATAAAAGAGCGAATGGGATCTAAAAATTTTATACTCACTTTTCGGGTTACTCAGAGACCAATTTGACCCTAGATTAATGCACCTTTTACAAGAGGTTGCTATTTCTTTTTCAAAAGTGGAAAGGCTTACCATGTGCGTGTTAGGAGGATGTATGTTTAAGAGCTCAAATAGTTTATTTATTTCATGTGATAATAACGTGTGTTGGTAAAAGAAAACAATTAATATTAATAAATTTCGAGGGATTAAGGCATAGACCGTCACCATTGAATGAAGACGCTTTTTAAAGGATACTGTGTTTCGTGACAGATCTAAGTATTTTTTTTATGATCATCAGTAAATTTTGAGCGCCAACTCGAACAACAGTTTGTCTGTCATTAAATTTTAAAATTTTTTATTCGGTCTAGGTCAGGTCACAAATAACAAAAATCAAACTAAATTGCAAATACATAAAAAAAATATACAACCATAGATATTTATCTAATGCATAATAAAAATTTAGCGTTGCTATAATTGCTCTCTATGGTTTTTTATTTTTTGAAATCTAGCTATCACTTCATCTATAGAAACATTTTTAAACACTTCTTTTTCGACATAACAAGTACAACTATTGTTAAAAATTTCATCACCAATCCAATAACGCAAATCGAACTTAGATGAGCTTTTATGCTTAAATCTCTATGGTTTACTAATGAGCTTTTATGATTAAATATTTAAGAATGTGCTGTTAGATGATGGGTCACCATGGGTAATTGGTTTAAACTAATTGATTAAATGATTTATAATTATTAATTAGATTTAAGCGCGTCTATTTTGTAAGAAAAATTAATGTTTATTTTTTTTATTTTTTTTGGATTCGTTTTCAATATTTTAAGGGATACTGTGCTACGTGATGGATCTAAGTATCTTTTTATGAGGAAAAAAAACTATTGTTAGAAACTATTCTTGAATAGGCAATGATGACTTATTACTAAGATTTAACTAATATATGGACAATTTAATAAGAAATAAATATTGCCTCATGTTTAATAGGGCTGGCAAAATGGGTACCTGTTTAGACACGATAAGACCTGTTTAACAAAAAAATACACTATGTATTTTTTTACTTTTTTAAAATAATTAAAATTAGGAGTCTTGGATTTATCATTTCTTCTTCTTGATACCTAAAACATATAACTGTCACACTCAAACCACCAAATCTAAGTGTTAAAGGTGTCGTTTTCATGTTTGATACTTGTGCTAATCGCGTCGTCTGTAACCTGTTAAACACGATAAAACACGATTTGCCAGCCCTAATGTTTAATACGCAATGATGACTTGTTCATCTAACATACCCTTCCACTTGTACAAAATAGTCAAACACATTTTCACTCTTCAATCACCTTCCACCATTAACCCTCTCAATTAAGCTGCTTCTTCTTCTTCTACAAAAACTCAATTTCATTATCCAACTCACACCAATGGCAAAGGTAAAGAACTATTTCAGCAACTCAAATCTATCATCTTTTGCTTTTAACCGAATCTTTTATCTCAATTTGTATAATTGAATTTGATTTTGCAGCAAAAGATTGTGGTGAAGGTGACCATGCCCAGCGAAAAGAAAGCGCATAAAGCGCTCCAGATCGCCGTTAGCATCTCCGGTAACATCACCTTTCTCAAATCTTCTCTATGTGAATAATTATTAAAACTGAATGATAATTTGAACTTGACGAACAGGGGTCGAATCAGCGGCTTTTATCGGGTCGGATAGAGGTGAAGGGTGAAGGTATCGATTTGGTTGAATTGACAAACTTATTGAGGAAAAAGGTTGGATTCACAGAGCTTGTGAGGGTTGGTCCGGTGGAGGAAAAGAAGCCCGAATCAAAGGCCACTATGCAAGTAGATCCATACCAGTACTACTATAATAATTATGTTATGCCATATTATTATTATTATTATCCCTACCAGAGTTTAGATATCATAAACTGAAAACAGAGTTGCTGAAATGAAAGCAGAGTACTCCCCTTTTTCTTGTTATACTTTGGATTTGAAGATTTTATTGTGAATAATACTCTATCATGTATTTCTGTATTGAGATTTTCATTGATCAATAACAGTTTTTGGTCTATTTCGGGTTTACAAAATCCGTTCATGTATAATAACAAACTATCTAGTTGTTACTTGTTTTGAGATGGGTCAGACGGTCAAGACTTGGGGTGCAAGGTTTAGTCATAGGTTTATTTGTTTTCTTGTCTTTTTCTCTATTAGAATTGGTTTAGTTTATGGTATAAAGTTTTGTATGATATCCTTAAAGATTTTTGATGCTCACAAAATATATTTTTGGGTCCACCACTAGTTTCTAATTATTAATACTCTAGATACAATTTCCAAACAACTTCCTAAGTTTATATTTAAAGGGAAACTTTAATATCTATTATTAAAAACTTTTAAAATATCATATATACATACATATAACAAATTAAATACATAATTATAACCATAATCAAAACCCAGTAAATAAAATCTATAGCAAGCTATTAACAAGATTTGGGAGGGTGTGATGTAAGCCAAATTTACTTATATCACACTGGATGTAGAGGTTACTTTCAATAAAACCTTTAGCTCAACAACAATCCACATAATTAAAGAAGAAATATAACTAACACAATTCATAATCATAATGTATCAAATCATCAACAGTACATCATGTATGAAAACACAGACATAGCACAGGCAATGAATATAAGCAAACAAACATCATATAGTAGACGATCACTAATACAGTAGGTGACTAATATAGTAAGCGACAGAAAATATACATAGACAAGAAATATATGCTAGGTCATATGCCATCCATACACAATACATGCTAGGTCATATAGCATCCATACATAATATTTATATTTATTTATACTCTAATAAAATAGTAACTTGGGTGACACGTGGCATCATCACATTCAACCTCACCAAAATTTTTCCGCTTCTCTCTCTTATTAAATAATTACCTTAATTACCAATAATATTATTAACTTTTTTTTAGAATAAAGTTTTTTAATAAATTTAAAAAAGATCTTCTTATTAATGTTATTTTCAAAAAATAATTTTTAGTACATAAGAAATTTTTAATAAACATCAAACTTTTTAAAATTTTAAAAAGTTATTTTTTTATAAACAAAAATTAATTATAATAGAAAATTATAATAAGCAAATTTTTAAAATCGATATTTTTTAATATGAATGATAATTTGAATTTGACGAACAGGGGTCGAATCAGCGGCTTTTATCGGGTCGGATAGAGACCGGATAGAGGTGAAGGATGAAGGTATCGACTCTTTTGAATTGACAAACTTATTGAGGAAGAAGGTTGGATTCACAGAGCTTTTGAGTGTTGGTCCGGTGGAGGAAAAGAAGCCTCAATCGAAGGAATCAAAGGCCACTGTGGAAGTTAATCCTTACGAACACTACCACAATAGCTATGTTATGCCATATTATTATTATTATTATTATCCCTACCAGAGTCTAGATATTATAAACTGAAATCAGAGGACTCTCCTTTTTCATGTTTTACTTTGGATTTGGAGATTTTGATGTAAATAATAATAATAATAATAATAATAATAATGAGATTTTGATCTCATGTATTTCTGTATTGAGATTTTCATTGATCAATAACATATTTTAGTACTATTTCGGGTTTACAAAATCCGTTGTTATATAATAATAAACTATCTAGTTCTTATTTGTTTTGAGATGGGTCAACACTTGGGGTGCAAGGTTTGGTCTTTGACTAGGTTTATTTGTTTTTTGTTTTTTTCTCTATTAGAATTGGTTTAGTTTATGGTATAAAATTTTGTGTGGTAAGGATCAGTTGAGGAGAATAGTTTCCTTCTAGATTAAGAGTGTTGGTGATAAAGTTAACGTTATAATATAAATAGAGATTTAGAGCATTCACAGCGCATTTATTATTTTTATTTATATAATTACAATAAAAATAATACATTTTCTTTTATCTTTTCAATTAAATAATATAGTGATCTGAAGTTGGGTGCTAAATCCGGTTGTTATTGTGTGTGCCCCAGACAATAATTATCAACAGGGAGGTGCAACATGATATATACCTTGTGTTGATGATGTTTAAAATTATGAAGTTGTTTACACTTTAAATGAATGATCTAGAACAAAATATCATAGCCAATTTGCATGTCAACAAGGATCAATCATGTAAAGCTCAAAACTCAAAAGTTTAAAACTGACAGCAACGCCTATGGGTCAAGCTTAATCCAATAACATGAATATGTTGGAAATTTGAAGAGAATAAATCAAATGATTTTCAATAAAATGACTAACCTTATAAAAATCAATGATGCTTGGATTTTTAAAATAAAAAAATTGGGATTGTGATACCGACCTTGTTGAAGTTTTGTCACAAGGTCTTAGAAATTTTTTCACACCAAACCCTAAAAGAAATCAATTTGGAATTTTGAAATTATACAAATAAAGACGCATGATTAACTTATTAAGACATATATAAAAAATCTTATAAAACAAACAATATATAAAGAATTAAGCCTATAATTCCATTTATTTTTTTAAACTTATTTGTCTAAATCTTTCTACTCTAATAAAAAAATATTTTGGGGTGACACATGCTATAACCATATTTATCATAATCAAAATTTTCGTGCTTGTCTCTCCTATTAAATAATTAATTTAATTACAAATTATATTATTTAACTTTTTTTAGAATAAAAATAGTTTTTTAATAAATTTAAAAAAAGATCTTCTTATTTATGTTATTTCTAAAAAATATTTTTGTAAAATAAGAAATTTTATAAAACATCAAACTTTTTTAAAATTAGTACTTTTAAAAAGTAATTTTTTATAAACAAAAAATAATTAAAATTAAAAATTATAATAATTTTTTCTGAAATTATATTTTTAATACGGTTTGTTTTGAAACAAAATATTTATTTTTTTAGAAAAAAAGTTTTATAACAAAAATTTAAAAGTTTGATAAAATTATTTTATTACATATTGTTCTTACTCATACGTAATTTCAATCAAATTTTATTGTAAAATATCATTTTATACTTAATAAATTTTTATTATATTTATTATTTTATTTGTTTAATATTAAAACGAGTACCCTATAGTTATTTAAACATTTAACCAATTACTTCATTATCCTCACCTTTTAACACTTAACCTAATAGTTAGTAAAAAATTAAACTACATTTTATAAAAATACAATATTAACGTTTTGACGACAAGTGAGATGAGTTTAACCAGATGTCCTTTTGCCGGAGCTGATGTCCCTTTTTCGGAGTCGTTACCGTCAGATGCCCCTCTGTCCATGGTTACACACCCCATATCCGCAATTTAAATGTTTTTTTGTATGTTTTCTCTAGACTTTACTTTATTAAATGATTACTTGTTGTATTATTATTAGATTATTTTTTGATTGGCAAACACATACCCTCTCTACTCTACACATGTTTCACTTTAAAATTCATCACACATACACTCTACAAAATTTGAACTCACAAACTTTTGTTGGTGAGCATATATCATTTTACTATCAGAATGTTTTTTTGAGGCCAATTATTAGATAATTAATTAGTAATTAGTTCATTATTTTCTTAATTGCTAGATCATTCAAATTCATTATGTATGACCCGACCAGAAAAGACCTAAACAAGAACGTTTCATTAACTTATTAACACTTATTATTAAGAAAATCTTATAAACAAAATAATTATTTAAATAATTAGACCCATTATTTCATTTATTAATTTTTAACTCAATTGCCTAAACACCCTATAATTATTTTAACATTTAGGCCCATTTGCTAGAGTCACTACCATCGGTTGCTCCTCTGCCTATGTTTATACATCCCTGTCTCTCAAATTCAATTCTAAACAATTCCATATCCTTAGTTTAAACATATTGTTTACACATTTTCTCTAAATTTTACTTTATTAAATGATTACTTGTTGCATTAGTTATTAGATTATTTTTTTGACCGACAACACATGCACACTACCCCCACTCGTAAAATTATCACACATACACTCTGCAAAATTTCAACCCACAAACTTTTATTGGTAAGTATATTCTTTTACCATCAGAACGCTCATTTACAATTATTAGATTAATGATTAGTGAATTAGTTAATTATTTTCTTAATTGCTAGATTATTTAAATTCACTGTGTGTGACCCTATTAGACAAGAACTAACCAAAATATGATTAATATTATGTGATGGAGAACATATCCTTAAAGATTTTTGATCCCCACAAAAAAAAATTCTTGGGTCCACCACCAGTTCTAGTGATTAATACTCTATTAGATACAATTTTCAAACAATTTCTCAAGTTAATATTTAAAGGGGAAATCTCGTATATATGTATATATATATATATATTAAGAACTTTTAAAATATCATATATATACATATAACAAATTAAGTACATAACCATAACCATAACCAAACCCAGTAAATCAAATCTATAGCAACCTATTAACAAAGTTTAGGAGGGTGGGATATAAGCCAATCGTACTTCTATCACATTCGATATGGAGGCTACTTTCAATGAGATTCGCAGCTCAATAGCAATCCAGGCAATTAAAGGAGAAATGTAACTAACACGATGCATAATCACCATATAGCATATCATCAATAGTACATCATGTATGAAAACACATACACAACGCACACAATGACTATAGGCAACTAAGCAGCATATAGTAGGTAATCACTAATACAGTCGATGACTAATATAGTAGGCGACATGAAACATACATAGACAAAAAATATATGCTAGGTTATATGCCATCCATACCCAATGCACATTAAAAAGTATGTATCCACGGAATCATATAGCATCCATACACAATATACAATAGTTAAAGAATAACTGATGTGATGTAAATCAGACATAAATAACTATTGGTTTATTAAATCATGATCTGTTGAATTTTTAATGAATGTGTATGCCTGATATATCTTGGTTGTTGCTTCTAATTGTGTGAGTTTATCATTCATGGTGTGTAGAATTACCCTTGTGTTTTGATTTACTTAATATTAGATTGTTAAATGTTAATTTTTCAAAATAATGCATGAAACTAGAACTAGTAATTGACGAATTTGGAATTAATAATCAATTAATTAGGCGTGCGCCCATAGGTAATTGATTTGATTAAATCGTTGCCTTTGCTATTGATTATCTAGTCATTGTTTGGTTTAGTTTATGCTTATGATCGTAAGATATAATTTGCTTATTCGTGATTAGAGGTCTTTAGGTTAAAAATTATACAAATTCAGGTTTGCTTCACACTTTTAGGGTTGTTAGAACTAGCTCCCGAGGATTGTGGGTTTGGATTACCTTGATCTAGGTTTCGAGACTTTTAGCACTTCAACATAGGTTTAACCGTCTATTATTATTTTATGATTATTGGGATATTAGGGATGTGTCTATAGTTCCGAGTCTTCTAGTTTATCTACCTTAGTGACGGTTTCATGCGTTTAGTCATTCTGATTGGTCTTTACATTGTTAGGAGGATTCGACACCTAAGCGATATTTCTCTCCTTTTGATTCCCGTTATTCTCATTCGTTGCTTTCATTCACTTGTTTAATTTATTTATCATCTCTTTTTTTTTTTATAATCGCCCTATTTAATTTGCATCGGTTAAATATTGGCGACGGTTTAATATTAATAGATATTGTGTCCACGGACTGATATCTGTTTTCTTGCCATTACTATATTGCATAACGATAGGTACACTTGCCTAATGTGTGTAGCTTAGTTCTTTGGTGAAAATATATTTTTAAAGCTTAATTGTGTAATAATTTTCTTAAATAAAAAAATATATATATATATAGACATTTACACACAACAATAACACATAGTGACAATAAGCGATGGAGTTCTATCAAGGAAAGTCATCGCATGGGCAAGCTACTAAAAGAATAATAAGTAAAAATATTATCAATTTGAAAGGTGACACATATTATCAATTTGAAAGTGGTTTGAAATTTTGTTGCTATTTTACATACATTTATTTGAGATTATGCTAACTAAAAATAAATGATTGTATCATTGCAAGGGAAAGTAGAAGCAATTTGGAATACAACCAATTCTTTGTAAATCACCATTAATATGAATTTCCATGTGTATAATGTTTATGTCTCTAAGCTTATTCCTGTTGCTTTCATTAAAAACTAATTATGCAAATGTACGATCCAATTTCGGAGAATATGTGTTATCTTAATCGGGTGCATCTAATCATTTCCTAGCCAGAACCTCACCCTTATCCCACTCAAGAGAAAACCCATTTCTAGAAAACCCCTGACTTAACTCTGAGTATTTTTGCTTAGAGTAAGTCTTGAACACATAACCACCCCATATTTAAATATCATAGATACATCACTTTAATCAGTTAGGTTAAGGATCATTGATAGAAAAAACCGATTATGTTAAACAAATTAGAGTTTAGTATGCTTAAAAACCACATTATATTAAACGTTCAATTTAAGAATTTTTATAGAACAAATGGAAAACAAATTTTCAAAAAGGATATTAAATGATTTAAACAAGAAATTTATCCCTTGCTTTGCAAGGGGCGAACATCGTTATAGCTGTGACACTAACGTGGTATTCTGGTCCAATAGCATAGGAGTGATGGTTTGGACTTGAAATCTCTAAAGTCTTAAATTCAAACCTGACTGGAGTGTCAAATTTAGTAAGTACAGTTGATATCTCGTCTCAGTAAGGTTCGTGCGGGCATTATTATAATTTCACACTTGTTAATTAGTTTATAACTACTATTAAGCCACCCACGTTGTGTTGGAGGGTGTAAAAACCATGCCAAGTAGCACCAATTTAACACCACCATCAGCGACGACAAACATCGGAAAAAATCATATTAAAAAAGAAAAAAATGGGAAAATAAAATCGAATGGAAAGTAGAAGTAAAAACTTTGAACCTTGCACGTGAAAAATAAAACATTAAAAACAATAACTAAATCGATCTAAAACCCGCACGTTGTGATAGGGTCGTTAAACAGGAAAAAAATAGGCGTAAAAACGTTGAATCACACATGCACGTTGTGGCATGTTTACTCGTAAATTTTAAACTGAAACAAAAAACAAAATATTTGTAAAAGATGAAAAGTATAGGGAAACAAAATTGAAAGTGAAAAATTATAGGAAATGTGTCAACTTCTGATGAAGTTTAAATTTTTGTTTACCGGCTCTCTCTCTTATTAAATAAAAGTTATTTTTGAATAAGCAAACTAAATAATTAAATTTTAAAAATATAAATCTTCTTATTCTAATAAAATCTTAAAACATCCTAAATTAAAATATTTTAATTGTATCTTATCTTAAAATATAATTTTACAAGTTTTTTATTTTTATTATTTGTTATTTTTAATTTCTTAAATATTTATTATTTATTATTTCATGAATGGCTAATTTTACATGTAAGATACAAAATATAAATAAAGCTCAATGATTTTAATATGAAATTTTTGTACCCATGTAATACATGAGTTTTCTAACGTAGTTTATATGATATTTAAGAGTATAACTCTATTGTTAAAAAATTATAAAATCATTATTAAGAAGATTTAAATAATATAAGTTTAATAAAATAAATATCGCGTCATATTTATTACGCAATGGTGTGAAGCTTGGAAACTAATTCAAAATTAAATAGAATTAATTTGTGTATTAACATGAAAACTAATTCACAAATTAAATAAAGTTTATTTATGTTAAGTGATTGACTATTTGCATTCTCGACTTTACGTATAAATACAAGATATATGGGTTTTGTTTTGGATGCTTGGAAAACCACACGTGTCTGAGAAACCATACACAGAATCTAAAGAATATCCATCATTCTTTGCTATGAATGATTTTGTTCAAGACACCTTCTTATTCCTATGTTCACTACTAGAACACTGTGCATTTGAGACCGCCTTTTTGTTCGCAAAACGGTCGATAACCAAAAAGCGATGGGAAAAACATACTTCTCAAATGGCCTACAGCGACCACTTTGCAGCCACATTTTTGTTTATGACTAATTGTTATTGTGGCTACTACTGTCGCAAATCGTGCGACTACTTCGCTCTGTTTACTTTGCAACCATTTCCCCACCATCATGTTTTGCGACTGACACTACTTGCGATCGTTTTGCGAGCGACAGTACTTAAGACCGTTTTGTGACCGACACTTGTTGCGATTGTTTTGCAACCTCCAGTGGGTTAGTGTAACACGATTGTTGCAAACCGTTTTGCAACCGCTACTAAGTTCTCCAACCATTTTGCGACCAGCAACGGTTTATTGCGACCGGATGGTTGCGACCACTACTAGGTTATTACGACCAAAATGTTTTTTAATTCAAACCATTTTTTATTTTAAATTTGCTTATAATCCTCATATTTTAGAATATAATTATTCATCGAAATTTCAAAATTATGTAAAACAAATAATGTAACATTACAAAATAAAATATCAAATAAACCGAGTTAACATATATAGTATAATGGATATGCAAACGATCAAAACAAATTGTTTATAGTCATCCTAATACGCATAGTTTCTTTTCATCAGTACCCAACTCTTTAATAGTTTCACTCATCCTTTTTTTCTTTTTTTTTTCAACAAACTCCTTTATAATCTCTTTCAACTTCTCTATCTACAAAACAACCAATTAATAGAGTCAAAAAGTCAAAATTGATAGAGTTCCAATATATTATTTGTTAAAGTATAATATTTACCCAGTTTTTATAGTTGATCCAGTGATATCTAGTAAGATAACAATAAGACATCGAGTTTAATCTATCATCCTTCTTAATTTGACTTTAGTTTTGCTATGTTCTTTCCAAAAATGACTTTTATAGAAAGATGTTATGCTGTATTAATTTACACGGCACGCTACTAGTATTAATAAGCAAATTTATTACTTGACTAGTCTCGAAAATGAATGACTTGTTATATACGGGAATATATTCTAGTTGATGCAGCACTGGACTTGGATGGAGTCGCCACGAGGTACACAAAACAGAACAACGATGGAGATTACCGACACTAACCACCCATAAAATTGTTTGACGGTAAAAAACTTACAAGATTAAGTGGACTCTCTTTTGGCTTTATCTAATTGGATCTCCAGAGGCAGAATTGAAGTCGAATAAGCCTCCTGCAAAAGCCAAAATATATGCTCGTGACCAACTTCATACTGATGTAGGTGTTAAATCAGAGTAGTTATTGAGAAATATGTTTATTAGTGATTACATACCTTAATGGGTCTTGTTAATTTAAACGCCTAAACTACAAACCTATCTCTTCATTCCTATTTTATCTTTTTAGATTTAACTTAAAAGAATTATTGGATTTTAATAATCTTAACTTTAATTTATTGGCCAAGATAATCCCAACTAATTTATTGGCCAAGATAATCCCAACATAGGAAATATTAACAGACACCCCGTTAAATTTTTTTTTTTTTTTTTATTTTTAACTGGGCCAAATTTGAGTCATTTTTTAACTACTCGCCACCCAGCATCTATCAGGACTATTTTTTGATGTCTAGACTTCATCGTCACTTGAAATCTACCTCCAACGAGTCAAGTAGTTCAGATCAGGAGGTGAAAATTAACGGGTTTCAGGGTACAGAAGTTTCAAATTAACGTACATGATGTTTGATTTCAACTTTTTGCTTAGTATTTTGGCCATATAAGTAGTCCACGTACATGATGTTTGATTTCAAGTTAACGTATAGTGGAAATATCAACGTGGTTCCGATACCGCCTGTGAAGCCTAAGATGAAATGAAAAAATATTACCCCGAATTATTCGAGGTATACATAGGTTTTGGGGACGAAACCTAAATAAGAGGTGGAGATTTGTAACATCCTATTTTGTGAATAAAAATTTAATATTTGAAATGTTTACTTCTAATATTATTAAATGAGTAAGTTTCGGGTCAAATTAATATTTAATTATGGGACGTTTAAACAAGTATTGTTGTTAGTTAATAATAATAAGAATAATAATAATAATAATAAAAATAATAATAATAATAATAATAATAATAATAATAATTATTATTATTATTATTATTATTATTATTATTATTATTATTATTATTATTATTATTATTATTATTATTATTATTATTATTATTATTATTATTATTATTATTATTATAATAACAATAAAACTAAGACTTAATGTGCAAGTGAGTGGTGTTGTAATGTCATGTTCGAGAAGAAGAAATAATAAAATATTAATAATTAATAAAATATAATATAATCTTAGATAAGGAATGCAAATCGGCTCTGTATATGGATTTTTTTAAAACTAAACTAACAATAATATATTTAAAAATCATTAGAGCTAAGATATCTATACATACGATTGGATGACTTAAAAAAATAAAATAGAAGGGTAACCTTAAACAAGTTATGTCCGATAGCCGACGGGGCGGTCAAGAAGCGATGAACTCGATCCAGTCTTGTATAATCTTGTCATTAGATTTGGTAGGTAAGTAAACTAACCCGTAACTAACTTACGTTACATGTTCAATTACATGTTATATATTTTAATTGTTATAAGTGTGTATGAATTTTGTGGATATTAAATATGCTCAACACATTGATATGTGTTTATTTTTTATTAGGGGGAAAATGATTTATAAAATGGGTCCAAGAATATGTATTGATAGTTTCAAAAGAAGTTAAATATATGTAAGAATTTCGGGTGTGAAAAACTTAAGAGATTCGGGTGTTGAACTCCACATATATAAAAAGAGTAGTTAAATATATGTAAGGATTTTGGGTCTTGAAATCATAAAGTATTGGGTGTTGAACTCCACATATATAAAAAAAAAAAAAGTTAATAATCCTTAAGGGTATAAAATAAACTCATAAAGAATTTGGGTGTTGAATTTCAAAGAAAATTAATAAGGATTAAATAAAAATGATTTTTGAGTGTTAAATCCCAAAAAAAATAAAAAATATATTTAAGAAGAAAATGTTTTTGAAGATAAAAAGGTATACTTACTTAGCAAAAGTTAATAAAAAATATGTTTAAATATTTTTAGGAAAAACACTCCTAGATAGTTAAAGTTTCGTGGACGTGACTAAACTGACGAACAAACCCTACTCTTGTGTTTACATGTTGTAAAATAAAACTCGTTGTATAACAACTATATTTTTATTGTAATACTTTTAAAAAAGATTATGAATGACACGTCACTACGAGTGACAAAGTTTGATTTGAACTGAGACCAAACTATGATATGAATTGTGAAAATATTTTATAAAAATAAAAATAAAAATTGGTGTGTTACATAGTGTTATTATTATTTTATGTACTATTTAATAAAAATAAACCCTTGTTCTACATATTGACATTTTGGTTTTATAATTATTTAAAACGTTAGCAATTGTTGTGTGCATTTAGAGGTGTAACGTTTATTATCGATGATCGTTGTTTTAAAATAAAATTTTAAGGTTTTGTATTTTGAAGATGTAATTTTATTGTTTATTTTTATACAGAAAGATTAAACTTAGCAAATTTTTTAATTCTTGATGTTCTTTGAAATAACTAAAATCTCTTAGTAAATTTAAGAATAAAATAATTATTCAATATGCTAATTCAATAATATGAGTAAACAAAATTAATATACGTATATATATATGTCTTAGAAAAAAATATAATTTATTTTATAGTTTAAACAAATATATGATTAATGATCTTATAAAAAGAAAATATGTAGATACCCGAAACTAGATCCCCTAAATTCTATTCTATATACAAAGAAAAATATAAAACTACCACATCTTTAGTTATTTATAAGCGAAAACATTAGACAACTGAAATGAATGATGTAGAGGTTGATTAAAATATAAAAGAGCGAATGGGATCTAAAAATTTTATACTCACTTTTCGGGTTACTCAGAGACCAATTTGACCCTAGATTAATGCACCTTTTACAAGAGGTTGCTATTTCTTTTTCAAAAGTGGAAAGGCTTACCATGTGCGTGTTAGGAGGATGTATGTTTAAGAGCTCAAATAGTTTATTTATTTCATGTGATAATAACGTGTGTTGGTAAAAGAAAACAATTAATATTAATAAATTTCGAGGGATTAAGGCATAGACCGTCACCATTGAATGAAGACGCTTTTTAAAGGATACTGTGTTTCGTGACAGATCTAAGTATTTTTTTTATGATCATCAGTAAATTTTGAGCGCCAACTCGAACAACAGTTTGTCTGTCATTAAATTTTAAAATTTTTTATTCGGTCTAGGTCAGGTCACAAATAACAAAAATCAAACTAAATTGCAAATACATAAAAAAAATATACAACCATAGATATTTATCTAATGCATAATAAAAATTTAGCGTTGCTATAATTGCTCTCTATGGTTTTTTATTTTTTGAAATCTAGCTATCACTTCATCTATAGAAACATTTTTAAACACTTCTTTTTCGACATAACAAGTACAACTATTGTTAAAAATTTCATCACCAATCCAATAACGCAAATCGAACTTAGATGAGCTTTTATGCTTAAATCTCTATGGTTTACTAATGAGCTTTTATGATTAAATATTTAAGAATGTGCTGTTAGATGATGGGTCACCATGGGTAATTGGTTTAAACTAATTGATTAAATGATTTATAATTATTAATTAGATTTAAGCGCGTCTATTTTGTAAGAAAAATTAATGTTTATTTTTTTTATTTTTTTTTGGATTCGTTTTCAATATTTTAAGGGATACTGTGCTACGTGATGGATCTAAGTATCTTTTTATGAGGGAAAAAAACTATTGTTAGAAACTATTCTTGAATAGGCAATGATGACTTATTACTAAGATTTAACTAATATATGGACAATTTAATAAGAAATAAATATTGCCTCATGTTTAATAGGGCTGGCAAAATGGGTACCTGTTTAGACACGATAAGACCTGTTTAACAAAAAAATACACTATGTATTTTTTTACTTTTTTAAAATAATTAAAATTAGGAGTCTTGGATTTATCATTTCTTCTTCTTGATACCTAAAACATATAACTGTCACACTCAAACCACCAAATCTAAGTGTTAAAGGTGTCGTTTTCATGTTTGATACTTGTGCTAATCGCGTCGTCTGTAACCTGTTAAACACGATAAAACACGATTTGCCAGCCCTAATGTTTAATACGCAATGATGACTTGTTCATCTAACATACCCTTCCACTTGTACAAAATAGTCAAACACATTTTCACTCTTCAATCACCTTCCACCATTAACCCTCTCAATTAAGCTGCTTCTTCTTCTTCTACAAAAACTCAATTTCATTATCCAACTCACACCAATGGCAAAGGTAAAGAACTATTTCAGCAACTCAAATCTATCATCTTTTGCTTTTAACCGAATCTTTTATCTCAATTTGTGTAATTGAATTTGATTTTGCAGCAAAAGATTGTGGTGAAGGTGACCATGCCCAGCGAAAAGAAAGCGCATAAAGCGCTCCAGATCGCCGTTAGCATCTCCGGTAACATCACCTTTCTCAAATCTTCTCTATGTGAATAATTGTTAAAACTGAATGATAATTTGAACTTGACGAACAGGGGTCGAATCAGCGGCTTTTATCGGGTCGGATAGAGGTGAAGGGTGAAGGTATCGATTTGGTTGAATTGACAAACTTATTGAGGAAAAAGGTTGGATTCACAGAGCTTGTGAGGGTTGGTCCGGTGGAGGAAAAGAAGCCCGAATCAAAGGCCACTATGCAAGTAGATCCATACCAGTACTACTATAATAATTATGTTATGCCATATTATTATTATTATTATCCCTACCAGAGTTTAGATATCATAAACTGAAAACAGAGTTGCTGAAATGAAAGCAGAGTACTCCCCTTTTTCTTGTTATACTTTGGATTTGAAGATTTTATTGTGAATAATACTCTATCATGTATTTCTGTATTGAGATTTTCATTGATCAATAACAGTTTTTGGTCTATTTCGGGTTTACAAAATCCGTTCATGTATAATAACAAACTATCTAGTTGTTACTTGTTTTGAGATGGGTCAGACGGTCAAGACTTGGGGTGCAAGGTTTAGTCATAGGTTTATTTGTTTTCTTGTCTTTTTCTCTATTAGAATTGGTTTAGTTTATGGTATAAAGTTTTGTATGATATCCTTAAAGATTTTTGATGCTCACAAAATATATTTTTGGGTCCACCACTAGTTTCTAATTATTAATACTCTAGATACAATTTCCAAACAACTTCCTAAGTTTATATTTAAAGGGAAACTTTAATATCTATTATTAAAAACTTTTAAAATATCATATATACATACATATAACAAATTAAATACATAATTATAACCATAATCAAAACCCAGTAAATAAAATCTATAGCAAGCTATTAACAAGATTTGGGAGGGTGTGATGTAAGCCAAATTTACTTATATCACACTGGATGTAGAGGTTACTTTCAATAAAACCTTTAGCTCAACAACAATCCACATAATTAAAGAAGAAATATAACTAACACAATTCATAATCATAATGTATCAAATCATCAACAGTACATCATGTATGAAAACACAGACATAGCACAGGCAATGAATATAAGCAAACAAACATCATATAGTAGACGATCACTAATACAGTAGGTGACTAATATAGTAAGCGACAGAAAATATACATAGACAAGAAATATATGCTAGGTCATATGCCATCCATACACAATACATGCTAGGTCATATAGCATCCATACATAATATTTATATTTATTTATACTCTAATAAAATAGTAACTTGGGTGACACGTGGCATCATCACATTCAACCTCACCAAAATTTTCCCGCTTCTCTCTCTTATTAAATAATTACCTTAATTACCAATAATATTATTAACTTTTTTTTAGAATAAAGTTTTTTAATAAATTTAAAAAAGATCTTCTTATTAATGTTATTTTCAAAAAATAATTTTTAGTACATAAGAAATTTTTAATAAACATCAAACTTTTTAAAATTTTAAAAAGTTATTTTTTTATAAACAAAAATTAATTATAATAGAAAATTATAATAAGCAAATTTTTAAAATCGATATTTTTTAATATAAATGATAATTTGAATTTGACGAACAGGGGTCGAATCAGCGGCTTTTATCGGGTCGGATAGAGACCGGATAGAGGTGAAGGATGAAGGTATCGACTCTTTTGAATTGACAAACTTATTGAGGAAGAAGGTTGGATTCACAGAGCTTTTGAGTGTTGGTCCGGTGGAGGAAAAGAAGCCTCAATCGAAGGAATCAAAGGCCACTGTGGAAGTTAATCCTTACGAACACTACCACAATAGCTATGTTATGCCATATTATTATTATTATTATTATCCCTACCAGAGTCTAGATATTATAAACTGAAATCAGATGACTCTTCTTTTTCATGTTTTACTTTGGATTTGGAGATTTTGATGTAAATAATAATAATAATAATAATAATAATGAGATTTTGATCTCATGTATTTCTGTATTGAGATTTTCATTGATCAATAACATATTTTAGTACTATTTCGGGTTTACAAAATCCGTTGTTATATAATAATAAACTATCTAGTTCTTATTTGTTTTGAGATGGGTCAACACTTGGGGTGCAAGGTTTGGCCTTTGACTAGGTTTATTTGTTTTTTGTTTTTTTCTCTATTAGAATTGGTTTAGTTTATGGTATAAAATTTTGTGTGGTAAGGATCAGTTGAGGAGAATAGTTTCCTTCTAGATTAAGAGTGTTGGTGATAAAGTTAACGTTATAATATAAATAGAGATTTAGAGCATTCACAGCGCATTTATTATTTTTATTTATATAATTACAATAAAAATAATACATTTTCTTTTATCTTTTCAATTAAATAATATAGTGATCTGAAGTTGGGTGCTAAATCTGGTTGTTATTGTGTGTGCCCCAGACAATAATTATCAACAGGGAGGTGCAACATGATATATACCTTGTGTTGATGATGTTTAAAATTATGAAGTTGTTTACACTTTAAATGAATGATCTAGAACAAAATATCATAGCCAATTTGCATGTCAACAAGGATCAATCATGTAAAGCTCAAAACTCAAAAGTTTAAAACTGACAGCAACGCCTATGGGTCAAGCTTAATCCAATAACATGAATATGTTGGAAATTTGAAGAGAATAAATCAAATGATTTTCAATAAAATGACTAACCTTATAAAAATCAATGATGCTTGGATTTTTAAAATAAAAAAATTGGGATTGTGATACCGACCTTGTTGAAGTTTTGTCACAAGGTCTTAGAAATTTTTTCACACCAAACCCTAAAAGAAATCAATTTGGAATTTTGAAATTATACAAATAAAGACGCATGATTAACTTATTAAGACATATATAAAAAATCTTATAAAACAAACAATATATAAAGAATTAAGCCTATTATTCCATTTATTTTTTTAAACTTATTTGTCTAAATCTTTCTACTCTAATAAAAAAATATTTTGGGGTGACACATGCTATAACCATATTTATCATAATCAAAATTTTCGTGCTTGTCTCTCCTATTAAATAATTAATTTAATTACAAATTATATTATTTAACTTTTTTTAGAATAAAAATAGTTTTTTAATAAATTTAAAAAAAGATCTTCTTATTTATGTTATTTCTAAAAAATATTTTTGTAAAATAAGAAATTTTATAAAACATCAAACTTTTTTAAAATTAGTACTTTTAAAAAGTAATTTTTTATAAACAAAAAATAATTAAAATTAAAAATTATAATACTTTTTTCTGAAATTATATTTTTAATACGGTTTGTTTTGAAACAAAATATTTATTTTTTTAGAAAAAAAGTTTTATAACAAAAATTTAAAAGTTTGATAAAATTATTTTATTACATATTGTTCTTACTCATACGTAATTTCAATCAAATTTTATTGTAAAATATCATTTTATACTTAATAAATTTTTATTATATTTATTATTTTATTTGTTTAATATTAAAACGAGTACCCTATAGTTATTTAAACATTTAACCAATTACTTCATTATCCTCACCTTTTAACACTTAACCTAATAGTTAGTAAAAAATTAAACTACATTTTATAAAAATACAATATTAACGTTTTGACGACAAGTGAGATGAGTTTAACCAGATGTCCTTTTGCCGGAGCTGATGTCCCTTTTTCGGAGTCGTTACCGTCAGATGCCCCTCTGTCCATGGTTACACACCCCATATCCGCAATTTAAATGTTTTTTTGTATGTTTTCTCTAGACTTTACTTTATTAAATGATTACTTGTTGTATTATTATTAGATTATTTTTTGATTGGCAAACACATACCCTCTCTACTCTACACATGTTTCACTTTAAAATTCATCACACATACACTCTACAAAATTTGAACTCACAAACTTTTGTTGGTGAGCATATATCATTTTACTATCAGAATGTTTTTTTGAGGCCAATTATTAGATAATTAATTAGTAATTAGTTCATTATTTTCTTAATTGCTAGATCATTCAAATTCATTATGTATGACCCGACCAGAAAAGACCTAAACAAGAACGTTTCATTAACTTATTAACACTTATTATTAAGAAAATCTTATAAACAAAATAATTATTTAAATAATTAGACCCATTATTTCATTTATTAATTTTTAACTCAATTGCCTAAACACCCTATAATTATTTTAACATTTAGGCCCATTTGCTAGAGTCACTACCATCGGTTGCTCCTCTGCCTATGTTTATACATCCCTGTCTCTCAAATTCAATTCTAAACAATTCCATATCCTTAGTTTAAACATATTGTTTACACATTTTCTCTAAATTTTACTTTATTAAATGATTACTTGTTGCATTAGTTATTAGATTATTTTTTTGACCGACAACACATGCACACTACCCCCACTCGTAAAATTATCACACATACACTCTGCAAAATTTCAACCCACAAACTTTTATTGGTAAGTATATTCTTTTACCATCAGAACGCTCATTTACAATTATTAGATTAATGATTAGTGAATTAGTTAATTATTTTCTTAATTGCTAGATTATTTAAATTCACTGTGTGTGACCCGATTAGACAAGAACTAACCAAAATATGATTAATATTATGTGATGGAGAACATATCCTTAAAGATTTTTGATTCCCACAAAAAAAAATTCTTGGGTCCACCACCAGTTCTAGTGATTAATACTCTATTATATACAATTTTCAAACAATTTCTCAAGTTAATATTTAAAGGGGAAATCTCGTATATATGTATATATATATATATATTAAGAACTTTTAAAATATCATATATATACATATAACAAATTAAGTACATAACCATAACCATAACCAAACCCAGTAAATCAAATCTATAGCAACCTATTAACAAAGTTTAGGAGGGTGGGATATAAGCCAATCGTACTTCTATCACATTCGATATGGAGGCTACTTTCAATGAGATTCGCAGCTCAATAGCAATCCAGGCAATTAAAGGAGAAATGTAACTAACACGATGCATAATCACCATATAGCATATCATCAACAGTACATCATGTATGAAAACACATACACAACGCACACAATGACTATAGGCAACTAAGCAGCATATAGTAGGTAATCACTAATACAGTCGGTGACTAATATAGTAGGCGACATGAAACATACATAGACAAAAAATATATGCTAGGTTATATGCCATCCATACCCAATGCACATTAAAAAGTATGTATCCACGGAATCATATAGCATCCATACACAATATACAATAGTTAAAGAATAACTGATGTGATGTAAATCAGACATAAATAACTGTTGGTTTATTAAATCATGATCTGTTGAATTTTTGATGAATGTGTATGCCTGATATATCTTGGTTGTTGCTTCTGATTGTGTGAGTTTATCATTCATGGTATGTAGAATTACCCTTGTGTTTTGATTTACTTAATATTAGATTGTTAAATGTTAATTTTTCAAAATAATGCATGAAACTAGAACTAGTAATTGACGAATTTGGAGCTAATAATCAATTAATTAGGCGTGTCGCCCATAGGTAATTGATTTGATTAAATCGTTGCCTTTGCTATTGATTATATAGTCATTGTTTGGTTTATTTTATGCTTATGATCGTAAGATATAATTTGTTTATTCGTGATTAGAGGTCTTTAGGTTAAAAATTATACAAATTCAGGTCTGCTTCACACTTTTAGGGTTGTTAGAACTAGCTCCCGAGGATTGTGGGTTTGGATTACCTTGATCTAGGTTTCGAGACTTTTAGCACTTCAACATAGGTTTAACCATCTATTATTATTTTATGATTATTGGGATATTTGGGATGTGTCTATAGTTCTGGGTCTTCTACTTTATCTACCTTAGTGACGGTTTCATGCGTTTAGTCATTCTGATTGGTCTTTACATTGTTAGGAGGATTTGACACCTAAGCGATATTTCTCTCCTTTTGATTCCCGTTATTCTCATTCGTTGCTTTCATTCACTTGTTTAATTTATTTATCATCTCGTTTTTTTCTATAATCACCCTATTTAATTTGCATCGGTTAAATATTGGCGACGGTTTAATATTAATAGATATTGTGTCCACGGACTGATATCTGGTTTCTTGCCATTACTATATTGCATAACGACAGGTACACTTGCCTAATGTGTGTAGCTTAGTTCTTTGGTGAAAATATATTTTAAAGCTTAATTGTGTAATAGTTTTCTTAAATAATATATATATATATATATATATATATATATATATATAGACATTTACACACAACAATAACACATAGTGACAATAAGCGATGGAGTTCTATCAAGGAAAGTTATCGCATGCGCAAGCTACTAAAAGAATAATAAGTAAAAATATTATCAATTTGAAAGGTGACACATATTATCAATTTGAAAGTGGTTTGAAATTTGGTTACTATTTTACATACATTTATTTGAGATTATGCTAACTAAAAATAAATGATTGTATCATTGCAAGGGAAAGTAGAAGTAATTTGGAATACAACCAATTCTTTGTAAATCACCATTAATATGAATTGCCATGTGTATAATGTTTATGTCTCTAAGCTTATTCCTATTGCTGTCATTAAAAACTAATTATGCAAATGTACGATCCAATTTCGGATAATATGTGTTATCTTAATCGGGTGCATCTAATCATTTCCTAGCCAGAACCTCACCCTTATCCCACTCAAGAGAAAACCCATTTCTAGAAAACCCATTTCTAGAAAACCCCTGGCTTAACTCTGAGTATTTTTGCTCAGAGTAAGTCTTGAACACATAACCACCCCATATTTAAATATCATAGATACATCATTTTAATCAGTTAGGTTAAGGATCATTGATAGAAAAATCCAATTATGTTAAACACATTAGAGTTTAGTATGCTTAAAAACCACATTATATTAACCGTTCAATTTAAGAATTTTTATAGAACAAATGGAAAACAAATTTTCAAAAAGGATATTAAATGATTTAAACAAGAATTTTATCCCTTGCTTAGCAAGGGGCGAACATCGTTATAGCTGTGACACTAACGTGGTATTCTGGTCCAATAGCATAGGAGTGATGGTTTGGACTTGAAATCTCTAAAGTCTTAAATTCAAACCTGACTGGAGTGTCAAATTTAGTAAGTACAGTTGATATCTCGTCTCAATAAGGTTCGTGCGGGCATTATTATAATTTCACACTTGTTAATTAGTTTATAACTACTATTAAGCCACCTACGTTGTGTCGGAGGGTGTAAAAATCATGCCAAGTAGCACCAATTTAACACCACCGTCAGCGACGCCAAACATCGGAAAAAATCATATGAAAAAAGAAAAAAAAATGGGAAAATAAAATCGAATGGAAAGTAGAAGTAAAAACTTTGAACCTTGCACGTGAAAAATAAAACATTAAAAACAATAACTAAATCGATCTAAAACCCGCACGTTGTGATAGGGTCGTTAAACAGGAAAAAAATAGGCGTAAAAACGTTGAATCACACATGCACGTTGTGGCATGTTTACTCGTAAATTTTAAACTGAAACAAAAAACAAAATATTTGTAAAAGATGAAAAGTATAGGGAAACAAAATTGAAAGTGAAAAATTATAGGAAATGTGTCAACTTCTGATGAAGTTTAAATTTTTGTTTACCGGCTCTCTCTCTTATTAAATAAAAGTTATTTTTGAATAAGCAAACTAAATAATTAAATTTTAAAAATATAAATCTTCTTATTCTAATAAAATTTTAAAACATCCTAAATTAAAATATTTTAATTGTATCTTATCTTAAAATATAATTTTAAAAGTTTTTTATTTTTATTATTTGTTATTTTTAATTTCTTAAATATTTATTATTTATTATTTCATGAATGGCTAATTACATGTAAGATACAAAATATAAATAAAGCTCAATGATTTTTATATGAAATTTTTGTACCCATGTAATACATGAGTTTTCTAACGTAGTTTATATGATATTTAAGAGTATAACTCTATTGTTAAAAAATTATAAAATCATTATTATGAAGATTTAAATAATATAAGTTTAATAAAATAAATATCGCGTCATATTTATTACGCAATGGTGTGAAGCTTGGAAACTAATTCAAAATTAGAATTAATTTGTGTATTAACATGAAAACTAATTCACAAATTAAATAAAGTTTATTTATGTTAAGTGATTGACTATTTGCATTCTCGACTTTACGTATAAATACAAGATATATGGGTTTTGTTTTGGATGCTTGGAAAACCACACGTGTCTGAGAAACCATACACATAGAATCTAAAGAATATCCATCATTCTTTGCTATGAATGATCTTGTTCAAGACACCTTCTTATCCCTATGTTCACTACTAGAACACTATGCATTTGAGACCGCCTTTTTGTTCCCAAAACGGTCAATAACCAAAAAGCGATGGGAAAAACATACTTCTCAAATGGCCTACTGCGACCACTTTGCAACCACATTTTTGTTTATGACTAATTGTTATTGTGGCTACTACTGTCGCAAATCGTGCGACTACTTCGCTCTGTTTACTTTGCAACCATTTCCCCACCATCATGTTTTGCGACCGACATTACTTGCCATCGTTTTGCGAGCGACAATACTTAAGACCGTTTTGTGACCGACACTTGTTGCGATTGTTTTGCAACCTCCAGTGGGTTAGTGTAACACGATTGTTGCAAACCGTTTTGCAACCGCTACTAAGTTCTCCAACCATTTTGCGACCAGCAACGGTTTATTGCGACCGGATGGTTGCGACCACTACTAGGTTATTACGACCAAAATGTTTTTTAATTCAAACCATTTTTTATTTTAAATTTGCTTATAATCCTCATATTTTAGAATATAATTATTCATCGAAATTTCAAAATTATGTAAAACAAATAATGTAACATTACAAAATAAAATATCAAATAAACCGAGTTAACATATATAGTATAATGGATATGCAAACGATCAAAACAAATTGTTTATAGTCATCCTAATACGCATAGTTTCTTTTCATCAGTACCCAACTCTTTAATAGTTTCACTCATCCTTTTTTTTCTTTTTTTTTTCAACAAACTCCTTTATAATCTCTTTCAACTTCTCTATCTACAAAACAACCAATTAATAGAGTCAAAAAGTCAAAATTGATAGAGTTCCAATATATTATTTGTTAAAGTATAATATTTACCCAGTTTTTATAGTTGATCCAGTGATATCTAGTAAGATAACAATAAGACATCGAGTTTAATCTATCATCCTTCTTAATTTGACTTTAGTTTTGCTATGTTCTTTCCAAAAATGACTTTTATAGAAAGATGTTATGCTGTATTAATTTACACGGCACGCTACTAGTATTAATAAGCAAATTTATTACTTGACTAGTCTCGAAAATGAATGACTTGTTATATACAGGAATATATTCTAGTTGATGCAGCACTGGACTTGGATGGAGTCGCCACGAGGTACACAAAACAGAACAACGATGGAGATTACCGACACTAACCACCCATAAAATTGTTTGACGGTAAAAAACTTACAAGATTAAGTGGACTCTCTTTTGGCTTTATCTAATTGGATCTCCAGAGGCAGAATTGAAGTCGAATAAGCCTCCTGCAAAAGCCAAAATATATGCTCGTGACCAACTTCATACTGATGTAGGTGTTAAATCAGAGTAGTTATTGAGAAATATGTTTATTAGTTATTACATACCTTAATGGGTCTTGTTAATTTAAACGCCTAAACTACAAACCTATCTCTTCATTCCTATTTTATCTTTTTAGATTTAACTTAAAAGAATTATTGGATTTTAATAATCTTAACTTTAATTTATTGGCCAAGATAATCCCAACTAATTTATTGGCCAAGATAATCCCAACATAGGAAATATTAACAGACACCCCGTTAAATTTTTTTTTTTTTTTTTATTTTTAACTGGGCCAAATTTGAGTCATTTTTTAACTACTCGCCACCCAGCATCTATCAGGACTATTTTTTGATGTCTAGACTTCATCGTCACTTGAAATCTACCTCCAACGAGTCAAGTAGTTCAGATCAGGAGGTGAAAATTAACGGGTTTCAGGGTACAGAAGTTTCAAATTAACGTACATGATGTTTGATTTCAACTTTTTGCTTAGTATTTTGGCCATATAAGTAGTCCACGTACATGATGTTTGATTTCAAGTTAACGTATAGTGGAAATATCAACGTGGTTCCGATACCGCCTGTGAAGCCTAAGATGAAATGAAAAAATATTACCCCGAATTATTCGAGGTATACATAGGTTTTGGGGACGAAACCTAAATAAGAGGTGGAGATTTGTAACATCCTATTTTGTGAATAAAAATTTAATATTTGAAATGTTTACTTCTAATATTATTAAACGAGTAAGTTTCGGGTCAAATTAATATTTAATTATGGGACGTTTAAACAAGTATTGTTATTAGTTAATAATAATAATAATAATAATAATAATAATAATAATAATAATAATGATAATAATAATAATAATAATAATAATAATAATAATTATTATTATTATTATTATTATTATTATTAGTATTATAACAATAAAACTAAGACTTAATGTGCAAGTGAGTGTTTTTGTAATGTCATGTTCGAGAAGAAGAAATAATAAAATATTAATAATTAATAAAATATAATATAATCTTAGATAAGGAATGCAAATCGGCTCTGTATATGGATTTTTTTAAAACTAAACTAACAATAATATATTTAAAAATCATTAGAGCTAAGATTATATTATTGTTAGTTAAAAAAAAAATAAAATAGAAGAAGGGTAACCTTAAACAAATTATGTCCGATAGCCGACGGGGCGGTCAAGAAACGACGAACTCGATCCAGTCTTGTATAATCTTGTCATTAGATTTGGTAGGTAAGTAAACTAACCCGTAACTAACTTACGTTACATGTTCAATTACATGTTATATATTTTAATTGTTATAAGTGTGTATGAATTTTGTGGATATTAAATATGCTCAACACATTGATATGTCTTTATTTTTTATTAGGGGGAAAATGATTTATAAAATGGGTCCAAGTATATGTATTGATAGTTTGAAAAGAAGTTAAATATATGTAAGAATTTCGGGTGTGAAAAACTTTAGGGATTCGGGTGTTGAACTCCACATATATAAAAAGAGTAGTTAAATATATGTAAGGATTTTGGGTCTTGAAATCACAAAGGATTTGGGTGTTGAACTCCACATATATAAAAGAAGAGTTAATAATCCTTAAGGGTATAAAATAAACTCATAAAGAATTTGGGTGTTGAATTTCAAAGAAATTTAATAAGGATTAAATAAAAATGATTTTTGAGTGTTAAATCCCAAAAAAAAAATATATATATATATATTTAAGAAGAAAATGTTTTTGAAGATAAAAAGGTATACTTACTTAGCAAAAGTTAATAAAAAATAAGTTTAAATATTTTTAGGAAAAACACTCCTAGATGGTTAAAGTTTCGTGGACGGACTAAACTGACGAACAAACCCTACTCTTGTGTTTACATGTTGTAAAATAAAACTCGTTGTATAACGACTATATTTTTATTGTAATACTTTTAAAAAAGATTATGAATGACACGTCGCTACGAGTGACAAATTTTGATTTGAACTGAAACCAAACTATGATATGAATTGTGAAAATATTTTATAAAAATAAAAATAAAAATTGGTGTGTTACATAGTGTTATTATTATTTTATGTACTATTTAATAAAAATAAACCCTTGTTCTACATATTGACATTTTGGTATTATAATTATTTAAAACGTTAGCAATTGTTTTGTGCATTTAGAGGTGTAACGTTTATTATCGATGATCGTTGTTTTAAAATAAAATTTTAAGGTTTTGTATTTTGAAGATGTAATTTTATTGTTTATTTTTATACAGAAAGATTAAACTTAGCAAATTTTTTAATTCTTGATGTTCTTTGAAATAACTAAAATCTCTTAGTAAATTTAAGAATAAAATAATTATTCAATATGCTAATTCAATAATATGAGTAAACAAAATTAATATACGTATATATATATGTCTTAGAAAAAAATATAATTTACTTTATAGTTTAAACAAATATATGATTAATGATCTTATAAAAAGAAAATATGTAGATACCCGAAACTAGATCCCCTAAATTCTATTCTATATACAAAGAAAAATATAAAACTACCACATCTTTAGTTATTTATAAGCGAAAACATTAGACAACTGAAATGAATGATGTAGAGGTTGATTAAAATATAAAAGAGCGAATGGGATCTAAAAATTTTATACTCACTTTTCGGGTTACTCAGAGACCAATTTGACCCTAGATTAATGCACCTTTTACAAGAGGTTGCTATTTCTTTTTCAAAAGTGGAAAGGCTTACCATGTGCGTGTTAGGAGGATGTATGTTTAAGAGCTCAAATAGTTTATTTATTTCATGTGATAATAACGTGTGTTGGTAAAAGAAAACAATTAATATTAATAAATTTCGAGGGATTAAGGCATAGACCGTCACCATTGAATGAAGACGCTTTTTAAAGGATACTGTGTTTCGTGATAGATCTAAGTATTTTTTTTTTATGATCATCAGTAAATTTTGAGCGCCAACTCGAACAACAGTTTGTCTGTCATTAAATTTTAAAATTTTTGATTCGGTCTAGGTCACGTCACAAATAACAAAAATCAAACTAAATTGCAAATACATAAAAAAAAATAATAATACAACCATAGATATTTATCTAATGCATAATAAAAATTTAGCGTTGCTATAATTGCTCTCTATGGTTTTTTATTTTTTGAAATCTAGCTATCACTTCATCTATAGAAACATTTTTAAGCACTCCTTTTTCGACATAACAAGTACAACTATTGTTAAAAATTTCATCACCAATCCAATAACGCAAATCGAACTTAGATGAGCTTTTATGCTTAAATCTCTATGGTTGACTAATGAGCTTTTATGATTAAATATTTAAGAATGAGCTGTTAGATGATGGGTCACCATGGGTAATTGGTTTAAACTAATTGATTAAATGATTTATAATTATTAATTAGATTTAAGCGCTTCTATTTTGTAAGAAAAATTAATGTTTATTTTTTTTATTTTTTTTTGGATTCGTTGTCAATATTTTAAGGGATACTGTGCTACGTGATGGATCTAAGTATCTTTTTATGAGGAAAAAAAACTATTGTTAGAAACTATTCTTTAATAGGCAATGATGACTTATTACTAAGATTTAACTAATATATGGACAATTTAATAAGAAATAAATATTGCGTCATGTTTAATACGCAATGATGACTTGTTCATCTAACATACCCTTCCACTTGTACAAAATAGTCAAACACATTTTCACTCTTCAATCACCTTCCACCATTAACCCTCTCAATTAAGCTTCTTCTTCTTCTTCTACAAAAACTCAATTTCATCATCCAACTCACACCAATGGCAAAGGTAAAGAACTATTTCAGCAACTCAAATCCATCATCTTTTGCTTATAACTGAATCTTTTATCTCAATTTGTGTAATTGAATTTGATTTTGCAGCAAAAAATTGTGGTGAAGGTGACCATGACCAGCGAAAAGAAAGCGCATAAAGCGCTCCAGATCGCCGTTAGCATCTCCGGTAACATCACCTTTCTTAAATCTTCTCTGTGTAAATAATTATTATTCTACCTGAATGATAATTTGAATTTGACGAACAGGGGTTGAATCAGCGGCTTTTATCGGGTCGGATAGAGACCGGATAGAGGTGAAGGGTGAAGGTATCGACTCTGTTGAATTGACAAACTTATTGAGGAAGAAGGTTGGATTCACAGAGCTTGTGAGTGTTGGTCCGGTGGAGGAAAAGAAGCCCGAATCAAAGGCCACTTTGGAAGTTAATCCTTACGAATACTACTATAATGATTATGTTATGCCATATTATTACTATCCCTACCAGAGTTTGGATATCATAAACTGAAAACAGAGTTGCAGAAATAAAACAGATTACTCCTTTTTTTATGTTTTACTTTGGATTTGGAGGTTTTGATGTGAATAATACTCTATCATGTATTTCTGTATTAAGATTTCCATTGATTAATAACAGATTTTGGTACTATTTCCCATTTACAAAATCCATTCTTATATAATAGCATTCTATCTAGTTCTAATTCAGTTATTTGTTTTGAAATGGGTCATACGAGTCAAGACTTGGGGTGCGAGGTTTAGTGTTGACTAGGTAGGTTTATTTGGTTTGCTTTTTTTATTTATTTGAATTGGTTTAGTTTATGGTATAAGGTTTTGTATGATATCCTTAAAGATATTGATGCTCACAAAATATATTTTTGGGTCCACCGCTAGTTTCTAATGATTAATACTCTATAAGATACAATTTCCAAACAACCAACTTCCCAAGTTAATATTTAAAGGGAAAATTTCATATCTATTTTTTAAAATATCATATATACGTACATATAACAAATTAAGTATATAATTATAACCATAATCAAACCCAGTAAATTTATATTTATATCTATCTATATATGTATAATAAAAGAGTAACTAGTATGCCACATGGCACTCTCATATTACTTCTTAAAAATAATTTCCCTCCTAAACTAATATATTAATTTAGTCAATTTTTTATTTTAAGAAACTAAATTATAATTCATTTTGTGTTTATTTTAATTTTTTTATATTATCAACTAAATTGTGTAATCATATGTTATTTTAAATTATACATACTTTTTAGTCAAATATGATTTAAATGTAAAAAGTTAAAGAAAAACATTTATTGATATATTTATATATTTTGAGTTGGTATCAATTTAAGACAATTGATTTTTTATTTTACACGAGCCAATTGTATGTTATATTATACAAAAAAGTATTCAAATATATATAACTTAAATATATAACTTTTTATTTTTTATTGTTTTATATAATACGTAACTTACCTCATATGAAATAGTTATACAATTATGAATAATATAGTTTTTATATTTTCAACACGTGTATTACACGGGTATCTAACCTAGTAAAATATATAGCAAGCTATTAACAAGGTCTGGGAGGGTGTGATGTAAGCCAATCTTACTTCTATCATACTGGATATAAAGACTACTTTATAGAAGACACTCTGCTCAACAACAATCCATAAAGTTAAAGGAGAAATATAACTAACACAATACATAATCACCATGTAGCATATCATCAACAGTACATCATGTAAGAAAACACAAACACAACATAGACAATGACTACAAGCAAACAAACAACATATAGTAGACGATCACTAATACAGTAGGTGACTAATATAATAGGCGACAGGAAATATACATAGACAAGAAATATACCTAGGTCATATGTCATCCATACCCAATACACGCTAGGTCATATAGCATCCATACATAATATACAATAGTTAAGAAGCAACACGTAGTGGCAATAGGCGATGAAGTGCTATCAAGAAAAGTTATCGCATGCGCAAGCTACTAAAAGAATAATAAAACCACACTAAGCCCCTAGGCGTTCTCATGAAACAAATTATATATAATAACAAAACACAACTGGATGTATAGTAACCTACATCATGTGATGCTCATGGTATCAGATGGTGATGCTTGGTTCTCAAATGACAGCTAGGTGACTCAAGGTGGTGTTTCCATCAGCCAACCATACAACCCTAGCACTACTCTGGTGATTCTGTGTCCCCTTGATAGTACAATCAACATCCTCTACTCTCCCCAACTCTCCTTCTCTCTCTGCTACGTCTCTCTCTACTGTATCTCTCACCACAATCGTACTACCCCGCAACAACGGAAGCATCAATGGACGAATCATGGGTTAAAGTGGTGGTGGGTTTTCAGATCCATGAAATGGGTTTTCAAGTTCTTAAAAATGGTGTTTTTGAAGAACATGAGAGGAGATGGAAGAGCTTTCGAGTTGAGACCGATGCCGACGGGTGGTGGAAGAGGAGGTCGCTGGCAGAACGGAAGCATCCAGCCCATTTCTAATTCATGAAGATTTTTTTTTTTTTTTTTTGGTTTTTTTGGTAATCGGTTATAATTTTTGAAGAATTTCTTATGTGTGTTTAATATTTAGCGATTAGAATTTTTGTAGCATCACAATGGAAGAATCTTCTTTCAAGGGTACTATAGCAGTTTGAAGAATAGCAGTGTGATATGCTTTTAGTCTTTTTAGATTTTAGGAAGGGATAAGAGATTAGTAGAAAAAAGCATAATGCAAAAGAGAGAGAGAGAGGGGGTTTGATTTACACTTCTTTTTAGGTCTTTTTTAATCGATAGGTGTGTGTAATTAAAATAAAATCTATCATTCGAAATATGGTCGTACATTTGTCGTTAAAAAAAATAAGACTAATAATTAATACATCTTTTGGCAAAACAAAAAATTAATAAGATTTTGGGCAATTTGGCCTTCTAAGTTTTTAGGAGTTCGACAAATTCCTTTTGTGATTAAACATCTAGATTAAAATCGTATTTTCATTAATTTGACTTTTATTTAGAAATTATTGATTTGAATTTAAAAGGGTTAAACAAGTTATTTAACGTTAAAAGCATATTAAAAATAAAGCGTAATCATCTAAAGCGAATTAAAAGTGAAAAAATAAAACGGTGTTAAAAAACTGGTTTTGTGAATTTGTATTTAACTCTTTAAAATTTAAAGTTTTATAAAATATTAAATATAATGTTGTGATGTGTTTATTTATTATATAAGTTTCTTTATAATTTTGATTTGAAATCGACTTGGTTTCATTTTATTTTTTACATGTTCGGTTTTTAAACTTTTAAGTTAGTTTTTGTTCTTTATAATTAATTTTGTTTAGGGATTATAAAAAATCATGATCATTTGTTTTCAGAATTAACATTTGCCTTCCTAACAATGATGCATTATTCTTTTAAATTTTAATCATACCATTTCGACGTGTTTATTTTTATCTATATGACTGTGGTAAACTTTATTTCAAACCTACCCGTAGCGAAGCGCAGGGAATTTTTTCTATTTAAATATATCATATGAGATTATAAGCTTTTAGAAATTTCTTAAATATGATCAGGTTCAGTCCAATAGTATGTATAGGCTAGGGCTTAAGGCCTTCAAAAAGTAAGGACTCCAATTCCACAAATATAATATAAGTTATGTTGGGCTTGTGCCTGGGCCTCAGAATAAAAAAAATTACAAATCCTCTCAAGTCTTATTCTAAAAAATAACACAGGGATGTGAGCAAAGATTCAGAAGATTTCTTTTTCATTTTTTGGTTCTTGTTTAGGGTGCTATTTCAAAATTATCAAATACAAATCACAAGAAATGCGAAAGGTTGAAGACATAATCATGGTAGATGGGTAGATGGGCACATAGCGAAGATTACGAGATCAAGATTAACCTACAAATCGATAAACCTCACTCGCTAACTTTCAATTCCAAGTTCATATTCACCTTTAATTGCGACGGTTATAGTAATTTCAATCTACGTTTACGGTTATCTAAGTTTCTTTCTTTCTTATTCGAGCGATCGGGTGGCACGGGCAGCTACTACTTAACAGGTTAGTATTTGCTTTGCTATTTCAATTGCAATTAAGGACTTTTAAGTTCGTTCTTTCCTATTTGAGTTTGGTTCTTTCTATTTGACTATTTTCAATTTTTATTTGATGATTTTAGTGTAAAACTGCATTACTTGGTAAGTTCATTAGTCGCACATTGCTATTTGGTGTTTGCTATTGCCTATTCCTACTTGGTTAGTTAGCACAATGCTATTTTAAATATCCCATTTGGTGCCTTGAATCTGAAATGTTTGAATTAGGCTAGATAGCTATAACTTTGAGTTACAACTTAGAAGTTATAATAATGTGAGACACTATCTGCTCCTTTAAATCCGATTCAACAAAAAGGGAGAAAAAGACTGGACATGAAGCTTTAAATGAATTACTAAAATTATCATTTAATTTATTATCGTCAGTTTTATTAGTGCTCGTTTTATGTTCGGATAAAAGAGTAGGGCTTGTATTAATTTTTTTTGAAGGCCCCCCAACTTTTTAGTTCGATCTCTTTAGGCCTTTAAAAATATTAAACCGACTCTGAATATGATATATACCCAAAGCAAGTTCAAAATTTATATATACCCCTAAAAATCTTTATAATATCATATACTAGGTTAGTACCCCGTGTATTACACGGGTTGAATAAATAAAATAAAAACAATTAGTAGAAAGATTTATAAATTATAAAATCATATTTGAAGATAAAATATGATCTTAATTGCATATCAATAGCTACTTTATGTAAATAAACAATAATGTATTTTTCTTAAACTTTTATTTTATAAAAAAATATGGGTTTTAAATATTTTGTTTAAGAAAAATGAATTTATTTTAAAAAAAAGTTTGTTGTATTTTATAAAACTTTTATTTTTAAAAAGTGTGTTTTTAATAAAAAATAGGTTTTAATTTATTAAATTATATAATTTTTAATATGAAAATAACATGATTAATAATATTAGTAGTCAATAATAATAACAATAATAATAATAATAATAATAATAATAATAATAATAATAATAATAATAATAAATAAGAAAGTCAGTATGATAAAACGTATAATTGTGTCAAATATTATTTTAAATTTTTTTTTGTTATAGATAGATATATAGATAAATAGATATGTTAGAAACTCATATATTAAATGGATTATAAGTTAGTAATAAACACGAACAGTTATAGTATGATAATTTAATATAAGATATGATTAAAATTATATATACGTAATAGTTCAAGAAATAAAATAATTATACTATTTTTTTAACTATTTTATCTAAATAGTTTTATTTTTAAACATAGTTTTAAGATTTTTTTATAAAAATTTATTGTTTATAAAAATCTTGTTTATTAAAAACTCGGGTTTCTTATTATTCTGTTTTAATAAAATTGCTTTTAGAAAATTTCATATTTTTTATAATTTTTTTAAAAAAGACTAATTTAAAATATTTTGTTTCAAAAAAATTTAGTTTTTAGAAAATTTTATACTATATATAAATTTTGTTTTTTATTATTTCTATTTTAATAAAAAGATGTGAATTTTAATTTTCTTAATGAAATTTATTTTTTAAAAACATAGTTTGATTTAAAAAATATAGATAAGAGAGAAATATTACAATTAATAAAATTGACTTTTATTAAGAGAGAGAAATATTACAAATAATAAAATTGATTTTTATTAAGAGAGAAAAATTAATGTGAGTGTTAAATTAATACAATATCCTTTTGGAGGGAAAATAAAATGAGAATGTTTAGAATAATGATAAGTGTAAAAAATGTGGTTTAAAACAAGGGCTAATGGATTTAAATACTCTCAACTATTGAGAATTGGCCACTGCCACCCCAAGTATCATTTTGACGAATATAACTACCAAGTAAGCACTTTAGTGTTTGTATCACCCGCCGTTTGTCAAAACCCTAACAAATGATATATAATATATGACACAATGAACGTACATGACACAATGAGCAGATTTATTTTACACGATGACCAAAATAAATCAGCTCATTTGTTAGGGTTTTGACAAACGGTGGGTGATACAGACACCGAAATGTTTACTTGGGAGTTATATTCGCCAAAATGATACTTGGGGTGGCAGCGGCCAATTCCCATTTTAATTCATTAAAAAATCATAATATAATAATTTAATCTTTTTTTTCTCAAAACTTAAAAGTTTCTGTTTCAGTTAACTATATTCATTTTATATTTAGTTACCTGATTGTTAATATTATACTAGGTTTGTTCCCCCATGCGACGCGTGGGGATTCTTTTTTATTGTCCAAATGCTACACTAGCTAAGGATAGATTAACATCGTTCACATGTTACACTAGCTAAGGAAATTTATACAATAAGTTTTTTACAGTATCAAAAGATACAAATTAGAATTGTTGTTTGGTCACCATAGGCATGGATCAAATGAACATGTTAGCGTTATGTTTTTATTTTATAAAGCTTATAAAAATACACATGTATGTACCTGTTTCATTAACAGATGCATTTTATGGCTTTCTAGATGCATGTTAATGTATCAAGAAATTTGCAAAAGATATGTTCACAAACTTAAATGAGTCTAAAGCGGTTTATAACTTCAAATATTACGAAGTCATATAAAAATGCCTCGATAGTCTTACGCAACATAACTTGATCAGGTTCTATTTCCAGCTTACTACTTGCGGACAACAAGATTTAAAGGGCTGTCATCCATGAACCGTTAACCATTTTACAATCCAAAGTAACATTAATCACTTAATTTACTAAATATATTGCTTTGAGTTAAGAACTGTGCTTTCTATGTTTGTTGTTTTTGTGTACGTGCATGTCTTTAAGAAGTGTAAAAAAGGGTATCTACATTGCTTAATCTAAAAAAATTTCCAATCAAGCACTTTAACACATTTTCAAAAATTTCTTTGCATTCACTTTCAGCTTCCAAAAATCAATCTCTTGAAAGACACCAGCACCACCACCTGAACCACCACTATAGGCACATGCCTTTATGCCTTAAAATTAATACAACTTCTTTAAGATTCTAATAAAATTGATAACTACAACTTTATACCAAAAAAAAAAAAAATTTACTTTGATAATGATTGAGCTCAGAAGTAATAATTTATTTTGTTAATCTCACCTTTAAATGGCCAAGTTTACTAATGATTATGTATCCCATAACATTAAACATATTATATAAAAATATTCTATCCATAAAAAAATTTGTTATCTTTGAATCAAACAAAACCATGATTAAATTCCATAGTTTTGAGCTTTTAAAGTCGAAGGAATATTATATGGTACATGTGGTTTAGGAGGAGTTTATTTTCTAGCACTTTCAAAGTTAGTGTTGACTTTTTATATTGTGTTGGTCCTTTAGGATCTTAGGCTCTTGTATTGATGATCTTGAATATGAACAATTTGTGTATGAAACTTGAGAGAATATGAACAAACAATATTTGATAGATTATGATTGAATGTTTGTTACCGACACTTTGACATCTATATATATATACCTATGCGATAGTTTACAACTTTGGTTCTTGACATACTATACCCTTAAATATACATAACCTTACATACTTAGACTCTAAGTTAACTTTCAGCTAATTACATAAACGACCCACTAGTTTAATTATACTTAGATATTTATGTATGTATGGATTAAGATAATTATACTTTCAACATTCCCCCCTAATTTCTTAATCCATGTCTTCAATGATTTCATGCTTTAACATCTTCATAATTGTCTTCATCTTTGATCTCTTGAACTTTATATTTAACACGAACATGTTTTCCTTTGTCTTCACAATACTTTTGAGTATAATCTTCAACTTGTGTTAATAGGATAATTGTATCTTCGTATTCCATTATGAGATTTGATTCTTCAAATACGAAACTCCAACTTGTAACTCACGAACATATACTTGTTATTTTGATCTCCTTTGATCACGATCTTTTCCTTGAATCCTTTCACTTCCTTGAGTAAAACAATATTCACAATTTTCCTCCTTGATTTTGACTTGAAATCTCTATTTTTTTCTTTTGACTTTGACTTTTCGCTTCTTTTTTTTTTTTTTTTGTTCACTAGAATTAGGCAATTCAAATGCCTTTATTTTTAACTTTCTTAATGTCGTTTCCTTTTCTCTTTGACTATCAAACCTAATTTTTCTTTTTTCTTCACTTGTGGTTACGACCACTTTTCTTTTCTTTAAAAAAATCTCTCTTTTCTTTTTGATTTTCACTTCTTTACTATGACTTTTTCAAACCAACAAAATTAGGGCAGACCCCTTTCTCTGAAACTTACGAACACAAGGGCAAAGCACAACACCGAACCACTTTCTTCTCTTCGATGGTTCACGGACGGTGGTGTCGACAACCGGTCAGCAAGAACGACGGCGACGGCGACGGCAACCCTACACAAACTTGAGAGAATATGAACAAACAATATTTGATAGATTATGATTGAATGTTTGTTACAGACACTTTGACATCTATATATACCTATGCGGTAGTTTACAACTTTGGTTCTTGACATACTATACCCTTAAACATACATAACCTTACATACTTAGACTCTAAGTTAACTTTCGGCTAATTCAATAAACGACCCTCTAGTTTAATTATACTCAGATATCCATGCATGTATGGATTAAGATAATTATAGTTTCAACATATTGTTATATTGTTGGAGTCATGAAATGATACCAACACTAATGCAAAAGGTATTCAGTGTGTAGTACATAACTATGGGACCATGATAAATATTATGGTATTATGAAGAAACTTTTTGAAGTCTAAACTAGCATATCTGTAAGCAGTTCAGCAGTTCTAAACATCAATAATGAGCTCGATTATGACTTAAAATCCATGATTCAAGATAACACCAAACATGAGCATTTGTTTGAAAAGTGTATTCTAACTCAAATGATCGACTAAATTTTGAAACTTTAGTACATGAATTTAGTTGTAGCTTCATTTTGTTTTGTTAAAAAACAAAGAAATTAAGTGTGCAAAATAAGCTACTGATGAGCACATAAAAATAAACGTAGATTGCTCATTCTATGGATAAGGAAAACCCTACTGTTTACATCAATGATCAAAATAAAAGCCCTTTTTAAGATCGGATCAAATCATAACTAACCCATAAAAATAGAGCAATCTACAGGGGACAACACCATCCCAAGTCAGATAGTCGCCGAAGTCGCCATCTCCACCGCAAACCACCAAAAAACCGATTGAAGGCTAGAAAGAACAACTTCAACAACAGTGGTAACGATTGATCGGATTTAGATTGCATGTCCTAGGTAATGGCGAAAGAGATGGACAGAGAAGGTGAATTTAACAGGTGGTGTAAAGGTGCGTACATAGGTGGTTGTTCCATCGGCTTTAAATGATGTACATTACTGTTCATTTCCCATCACAATTAATAATAGAGTAATTTAATATCTTTTTATTCATAAACCATAACGATGACAATTTAAATTTTTTTAATAAATATTATTATCTTTTAAATTATGAAAAACTCATATCACACAAAAAATGAACTAGTTAAATGCCACAATAAATATATTTAGAAAACAAGTATATACTTCTCTATTAAACTATCATGTATAAAATCATGTAACATTAAATAAATAAAATGTTAAATAAACTAACTAGCATTTACGATTTAAAAATTATTAAATAATCTTTTTAAGAACTAAAAGCTTTAAGTAACAAATCCATAATATTAAAAATAAAAAGAAATACTTATAAAGTTGACACATGTTATAAATTTCAAAGTGATTTGCAATTTCGTTATTGTTTTAATTACATTTTACTGATATTATGCTAACTAAAAATAAATGATTGTATCATTGCTAAGGGAAAATAAAAGTAATTTCGAATACAAACAATTCTTTGTAAATCACCTATTACGTGACGTGCCATTTGTATAACTAGATTTTGAACCAACGTTGCCTCTGGGTTCCTTTGTGTAAGTGTGGTGTGGAATACACATGCTAATGGTTGTACAAAAGAGAAGTTAGTTTGGTTAAGCTTTATAAATATAGGGTTTATGGTAATTTGGATGATAGTGCAACCTGGTATAAAATAAAGCCCTACTGACCCGGGTTCATACTTGTTGGGCATGCGGCTTCAAAGGGGTGTCTTCACCTGTGAAATAGGTTGTTTGGTATTAGAATTTGTTGCTTAACGATAGGTAATGGATATGTAGCATTGTCATGCTAACAAATTTTTTTAAGGTAAATGGTATTTTACTATGATTGTAGCATTTAAAACTATTGTTTGCAATATTAATAGTGGTAAACGCTTTTGTTAGCACAATCATGGTGGCAAACTAATCCTTTGCAGAGTTTAAATGCAGACTGCTAATCAATTTACAAATGCTACATACCTGAATAATTAATGCTAAACTTGTAGCATATACCATAAATGAAACTCCTTGACTTAGTTTGCTCTCTTTCTTTACTCAAGGTATCCAATCTGGAGTCCTCGGTTCCAATTGATAAAAATAATAGACCTGTTGAATCAAAACAAACATACAATAAACTTGGAATTTAAAGATTTAACATATGGAAATATAGACACTTAAAATTTAAAATGCCATCGGTATTGGTAGATGACATCAAGACATTGACCAAACACTTGCCTATAGTCGTGGTTAGACTAGAAGAATTTCAAAGGTTGCATGAGATTAATTAGTCGCGGATCATATTGAATTTGCATAGTTTATGGTAGAGCATCATGCATAATTCTCTTAAAACATCTTAATGAAGTGTCTCAAAACTTATAGCATATAGTACGAAGGTTGAATTTGTAATATATATAATATCATTAACTAATCATTGTGTTGTCACTTATGTTGTCTTAGTTTTATCTACAACACTTTCTCCACTCTCCATGTTTGACTAGCTTCCATGTTGTTGATCATCGCCCTGGTGCAACAAAAATTTTTAATGGGTCAAGTTAGTTTGGTTAAAAACACTTTTGCTTTTTTGATTAATAATCAATTTTGCATAACAACTATAGTACCCATTGCAAAGACAAAAACACGTGGGCTTCCAATTTATATTTCACAAATAGTCTAACATTCCATTAGATTAATGTATAAAACTAACAGAATATTCATTATGAACTGGAAGATGTAATGATTGTATATAAGCTAAAAACTAATATGCATAATATATATGCATAGGAGGCACCCAGAAGTAAGAATGTAATACCATCCAAAGACAACGTTTCAAAAAAACACATAACGGATATTAATGAAGTTTATCATTTCCAGCTACATCTAATTTGATAGCAAAACAATAAAGAGTAGTAAAAGTAAAGAAACACTCAAGAACGAAGGTAAAAGTATAAAGATTGACCTGCAAAAAAAGCTATCCTCAAACCAAATAAAAACCTATGGTTTAAAATTTACTATAACATCCCACATAGGCTGAAATTAAAAATACATATACCATGATTTTCGATATAAAATTAAAAAGATATGAAAGAGTTTCGCTAATTAATGAAAGAAACAATATTTGTAAAAGATTTGAGTTTTGACTAAAAATAGGCGTGAAAACAAATTTTTTTGGTTGCTAGAAAGGTCAGTTACTTGTTTATTATATAACATAGAATAGCTTTAGTAAATTTGTGCATTACATGGGTTAATAAACAAGTTGAATAAATAAAATATTAAATAAAATAAAAATTTATTAATTATAAAGCAATATTCTCAGATAATATATAATTGGAATTATATATATAAGGACTATAAGTAATAAAACAATTATATCAATTTTAAACTTCTTTTTTGAAAAAGAAAATCTAAATCTGTTTTAAAAAATATCAATTTTTAAAATTTTCTTATTTTAACTCTCAAATTTAATTATGTTTGGTTTATAAAAATTTTACTTTTTTTAAAAACATCAATTTTAAAATATCTCGTATTTATAAAAGTTTTGATATTTTGGAAAAGTTTATTATTTTATATAAATTTATTTCTTTAGAAATAACATTAATAAAAAATCTCATTTTTAATTTATTAAAATAGTATTTTTAATAAAAATAGAATTAAATAATATTAGTATCAATTAATATGATTATTTAATAGTAGAAAGAAATGGAAAAACTTTGGTGATGATTAATGTGATATTGTCACGTGTCCAAATTAGTTACTAGAAGGATTAGATTTTATTTGGAATTTTACTAAATTTAGGAAATTTATAATAGTTGAAAATTATTTAAGAAATTCACGAATTTCAAATCTTTTAACAATTTCTTGTACCTACTTCAAAGTACAGTTTGTTTTCAAATAAATTCTAATAACATGTTTTTATATAATTGAAAAACAAAAATATGAATAATGTTTAAAATTTGGAAATAAATGTTCTAAAATTACTGTTGTATTAAGGTTGTCTACAAGATATATATCAAGTGCTCTCCAAAACAAAGAAATTTTTTGGAAACAAATTTTGAGTTCTCTTAGAAAAGTGACGTTGCCTCAACAATGACGACATAAACTTGATGCGATGTGTTGTGAGCATGTCAAGTCTTCACAATACCAAGTTTTAAATTTATAAGAAATGATATTTACTTCAATACTACACACCATATAAACAAATACACCAATCGTATCTAAAGTAAAGCATTGGTAGTACACAAATCTTTGTTGTGTTGTCCCATGTTTTTCAACTCCCATGTACAAATACTCGAAAGGGAATCCACTTCAACCTACCTTCATTTACTTCTATTACTTTCAAATTATACACAAATTCAAATCATACAACAATTGTAAAGATCAATTTGATTAAAAATAAAACTACAATTGATTAAATTTTCATGATTTGTTATGATTTTACTTATGGAATTAAACATTGCTTTCAAATTATACACAGATTCAATTCACACAACTAATTCCCCTATGTATTTATAAACCAACTTCAATGAACAGTGTTTTGTGATGTTTTATGCGTTGTGTACAAGTCTTTTATGCGGGCGTAGGTTGTAAAGCATTAAGTACAACTTCATGATGCGCGCATAGAGTATAAGAGATTAGGTTGCCTTCATTTGTGGGTATGCAGCCGGTTTTCTTTTCCGGTGTGTTAGGGTGCACTAGCCGCCGCCCACCGCCGCTCGCTGCCGCCCACCATCGCTCGCTGCTGCCATCGCCACATCCCAAAGGATATCGTCTGTCGCGTCACCAATTCAAGGATCTGTATGGTTTTACTAGTATTTCTGTCAATGGCGGTCGAGGTGGTGGATGAGGTTGGCTTTTGTGGGTGTGGGGGTGAGAAAGGGGCGAGTTGAACAGTCGGCAAGCCTCGGTTCCGGCCCTCGATTTACGGTTTGGCCGGTCGTTTCGACCTTCGATTTGTGCTCCTTTCACGCCGGTGACGGCCTCGGTGGTTGCATGTTGGCCGATCAAACCCTTAGAGACTCCACCTTTCTCTCGTTTCCTCTTCTTTTGCCTATTGAGGCGTTAGGGTTTTCAAATCTCTTTTGGGTCGTTGCTGATTTAGATTTGCAGCTTGTCGGATCGAATGCCGGAGGGGGTGGCTGCTCCGCCACCTGTGTGTTGTGGTCCTCGGCTAACGGCGGCGACCGTCTTTGTCTTGATGTCGTTGCCGTCCCTTGTGTGCATGCCTCTGATCTTCGGCTAAGGTAACCGAAAACTCAGATTTGATGTGCTTTTTGATGGTGACAGTTTCCATGGGTTTGTTTCCCTTCCGTCATCCTTTTGTGGTTGACATGGTTCGGTGGACGGTGATTTGTCAGGTGTTTATGATGCTAGGTTTGAGACTCTGTTACCCCGTGAATGACGGTGAACTTTGCTTCTCTTGAGATGTTGATATACTTGTGTCTTGAGCCATTGTGACACTGTTGTTTGTTGATGTCAATGATGGATTATTGTTTATCTAAGACTTTTGGTTTGGGTTGTTGCGCGGCTGTGATAATGCATAAAAACTGTTGCTGGTCGCCTTGGCTTGGCAGCCTTTTTGGTATGCAGTCGCAACTGGCCATCAGTTCTGAGCTGCTCTTTGACGATTACTCCGTCTCTGGTTGAAGTTGCTATTTTTCGGCTATGATGATGAATATAAGTCTGAGCCTCGGTTTACGTTCTTAAGATGCGCAACGCGCGTCTGCATAACAACACTAGTTGTTATTAGATACGCTATAACATTATTTTTTTAATCCGGTTGAAAATACTCCGTGCATAATACTATGTCTTTTACGTATGTTTATAGTACGTATTGCTTGGTGGAAATAAGAGATTAAAAGAGTTTTCACTAAAACTAAAGAAAGAGTTTGTCTTACCACTGATACATGAATTTCAAACCAAAACATCAATTACATGGTTATTAATTTCATATTTTATCATTGATAATTGGACTTTTTACAAGAGAATCATCAATTTCAAACCAATTTCAAGCTATATGGGTGATGTTATTGCGAGGGCTGTAGAAGAATGCTTAGATGAGCGGGGTATAGAATATGTAATTACTATCATCATGGATAATGCATCAGCAAACTTTGTTGCAATTATGCTATTTATGAGAAGGATACATAATGTGTTACACAATATTATTTATCTCAATGTTAGGTGATTATCCCATATTATCAATCTAATTGTTAAGGATGGTTTGAAATCAAACAATAAAATAAATTTAGCATATTCGAAACACAGTTAAATACATGAGACATGCACTCAATAGGCTCAACACGTTTAAAACATTTGCTAGTGATAAAAAGATAGATTATAAAGCCTTATTATCTCTTGATGCCCCCACTAGATGAATAGCACACGTGACGTGTTAGAAAGTCTCATTAAGTTTGAAAAATCTTTTGAGCTATATGACCGTAAACATATCAATTTTTGGAATGATTTAGGTAAAATTTCTCACTGTGTTAATTGGTTATATGTAGATAAAATGGTTGAGTTTTTAGGAATATTTAAATGATAAACTACAAAGATTTCAGACTCACCCTATATTATACACACATAAGTTTTTTATGAAATTATGGATATCGATGATAACTTGGATAGATCGTTAAACCAAAAGGGTAAACTCTATGATTTTTTGGAGATGATAGCACTTTGATAAATACTTTGGAAATGAAGTTCGAAAAACTATGTCGTTTGAATTCGTTGTAATATTAGATCCTCGTATGAAGCTTCACATTATTCAAAATTTTTTTTTTGTGAGAGATGTATGTTAATTAGGGAAGAAATGGACAAATAAAAAGTTGTAGGAAAAGTGATAGACGAAGATTTTAAAAAGATGGCAGATATGTTGGTTGATGATGTAAAACACGAAATATAATTATTGGTTAAAGAGTATCAAGTTTTGCATGAAATGGGTTCATGTAATCCCCCTAAAACAAAATTAAATTTAAACAGTTTCAAATAGTGATAACACTTTTGTTGATGCTTTTCAACGATATTGGAGTGGTGGAATACGTTTCTACAGTATTAAAGCATAATTATAAGGAGTATCTACAGGATGACCTTGAAGTTAATACTGATGATTTTGATATGTTGACATGGTGAAAGAAAACGTCTTGATATCCAAAACTTTCAAAGATGACAAAATATATTGATGAAAACTATTTTTATAGCTGAGATTAGGAGGGGGTTGTGAATTATGTTAATAATGAGTTACAAGTCTTTCAAAAGGGGTTATGATTAGAATTTAAAAAAACAATATAAACTTAAATAAAATAAAATAAATAAAAGAATAACTATAATTTAGACTCTAAATTTAAAACCTTAATTTTAATAATTTATCAAAATCATTAGCTTATAAAACTTTATAAATTTTAATAATCTTTTAGACTTCGTAATTTAATTATTTATTATAATTAAATAACTACATCTCTTAATTAATGATAAAATCTTATGAATTAATAAAAAAGTATTTTATAAATTATAAAATTACTATAAAATATATAAGTGATATAATTAAAGTGTTAAACATAATAATCGAAGTACAATGTTTAAATACTAGTTTATTACATGAATGACCCAGATGGATTTGGGTTGATAATACAAACAAGGCAAATGTTTAAGACCGGGAACCGAACCGATTGAACCAGTATTATCTATATATTATACCTTTCTAGTATTTTTTATTAAAATAATTATAATTTTATCAGGTTCTTATATTCAGCCTGAACGCACAAACCGATCCGACCAGCGGACCGGTATTATGTCTGGTTCTTAAAACATTGGTTGTCACACCCCCGTTGACTCACCGATTCTTCAACCACACAATTCCTAATCAAGGTATAAAAAAAAAAAACAGGCTTCCTGAAAACATGTTATGAATTACCATAACTAACTAACCTTACAAATCTACCTATAACACTAAGTTAACCAAATCAAAGTAGTATGAGCATAGTCTTTTTTGTAGTGATTAACCACTTCAAAAAACTATAAGCTTTTGTAGTTTTGACAGCAAGAAACCTAAGAACACATAAATCAATAAGCCTTAATGAATTTGTCAACATGAAAAAAACAAAAGGGGAACCATCAGAAATAGGAATCGTACATAAAAGGCAAAAAGAAAGCATAAACGTACCTAGAGCTAGAGGTGGGCAAACCGGGTCCGGCCCAATACCCGAAACCGGGTTGAAACCGGGTTCGGCCCAACCGGTTTTTTTCGTACCCGGGTACGGGTGGAACCGGGTTCGAACCCGGGTCGGGTTCACCCAAGCTATTACCCTACCCGACATACCCGGTTAGGGTCGGGTCGGGTCCGGGTCGGGTACGGAACCCGGGTATAATCGGGTTTTTGAATTTTTTTTGTTTTTTTTTTGTTTTTACTAATATAAATCATTATTATTATTATTATTATTATTATTATTATTATTATTATTATTATTATTATTATTATTGACTTGTTGTTGTTGTTTTTGTTATTATTATTATAAATCATAATAAGTATTATTGTTATTATTATTAATAATATTATTGTTGTTTTTATTTTTGTTTGTTTTTGTTGTTGCTGTTATTATTAATAATATTATTATTGTTATTATTATTAATAATATTAATGTTGTTTTTATTTAACAATATTAAATAAACATTAATTTTTCATTAATTTATTTAAACAACTTAAAAATACATAAATCGATCAATAAAAAATAACATAAAACTTTTATTTAAGTTATCGTCTAATGTTTATTTACTACGAGACGCTTGATCAAATGCTAATTCTTCATCCGATATGCCAGAAGATACTCCTTCTTCTACCTCTTCATCGTGTACTTTAGCTTCGAGTGCAATTTCATCTTCGAGGCTTGTTTGGTCTTGTATACGATCCATCGCGTCTAAGTGATCCTTTAAACAAATGCACATCTCAACCGCTTCTGGAGTTAGTCTTGTTCTCCGTAATGAGATTACCCTGCCACTAAGAGAAAACGCAGATTCCGAAGCTACCGTAGAAGCTTGGACGCTTAGTAAATCACGGGCCATAGCGGAAAGAATCGGAAATTGAGATTCCTTTCCTTTCCACCAAGCCAAAATATCGAATGCACGATAATCTTCGGTAGTCATAGTGGAAATAAAATCCGTAGCACTATATCTACCGAGCTCACTTGTTGGGGTGTTACCCCTTTGTCGTTTAGCCGTCACATCCCGAACAACATTCAACATGGTTATAACCGGGTCTTTCATCGAGGTACTAGCATTTGAGGTTGATTCTCTTGGTGTGGTTATATTTACGTTAGGCCCATATCTATTTAAATAAAAATTATATATTGTTTTCAAGCTTGCATTAAAACTTTTTTTGGCATCCCTTGAAAAATTGGGGTTTTCGTCATGCATATCTAAATTGTCATTTATCTCGTCTATCAAACATTCAACCCCAGCAACATTTAAAAACGGATTTAAAGCTGCGGCACAAGTAAAAACGGGTGGTAACTCCTCAAAATATTTTTTAAACTTTTCTTTCATTGGTTCTATCATTTGTGTAAACATATCATTTTTATATTGAAAATTTTTAAAATTCAAAGCTATGAAATATAATTCTTGAACCACCGAATAACTAGTGGGATAATAAACTCCCGATAATTTTGTTGTTGAGTTTTTAAACACCTCAAGAAAATCGGATAGACTTTGAACATTTTTCCAACCCGCATCCGGAAATGGGTCGGCTTCACCATTATCCGAAAGACTATTATGAAAAGCTTTCAAAGTTCCCTTTTGTTTTAAAGCACAATTAAACATGTGACAAGTCGAATTCCACCGAGTAGGTACATCCCAATTAGGACCTAAAAATACAGAGTCCGTATCCTTACAAAGTTTTTTATAATCTTGATATCTTCTTCTACTTTTTTTATAAACGTCATGTAACATAAATCGAAAAGCTTTAATAAAGTTATCAACAAATTGCACGGATAGACCGTCTTGCACTACTAAATTAATAATATGTGCAACACAACGAGTATGGAAAAAATCACCGTTTGCAATCGGAAGATATTTTAATTTTAATTTTTCAACCGCGGTTGTGTTGTTGGAAGCGTTATCAAATGCCATTGAAAAAATTTTATTTTGTAAATTAAAAGTAGTTATTACATTATCCAAAAAGTAAAACAAAAATTCTCCGGTGTGTGGATACGGAAAAAGATCAAACGCAATCGTACGTTTCATCAATTGCCATGATTTGGGATCTACCCAATGAGCGGTGACGCAAAGGTACGATTCGGGTAAACCGTGTGGAGCCGACCAAACGTCACTAGTTAAGTTTACACCGGTATTTAAATTTTCAAATAATACAATTAAATCATTTTTTGCTTGATTCCATAATTTTAAACAATAACGTCTAAGGGTAGTACGACTTACATGGTTGTAACGAGGTTGAAGCGTCTCTCGAATTAAGTTGGTCAAACGAGGATTGTCGAAGTGACTAAAAGGCAAAGCTTCTTGAATCACGAACTTCGCCATTCGATCTCGAACCCTATTAACGTCGTAATTAAAGATTCCACCGTCTCCACCTAATTGTGTTTGTTGCGAATCCGGATTACTTTTCAACGACTTACAAAACTTCTTGCTAATGTGTTTGCTTAAAGTCGTGTTAGAATCTTTAGCAAGCAAAGCTCCACAAAACTTGCAACGAGCCTTTACAGACCCGTCACTCAACTCAACCATGTCCCAATTGCACCATACATCCATGTTACGATTGTGTGGAAGAACACGAACGACGGTTGGAGCGTTGGACGAACTTTGACCAACGGAAGATTGTGATTGAGCCATAACAAGATTCAAGACAGTGAAAAGTGTAAAACGAGAGAGTGAAAATGTAAAACGAGAGTAAACTAGAGTATTTTTTGCGTTTTTTGCGTATGTTTTTGCGTTTGAGAGTTGGGTACTCAATCAAACCAACCCACACCTATTTATACTACCTTAGGGGGCAAAAAAACAAAAAAAACGGTCAAAAATGAGATCCAACGGCTATATAGCCGTTAAAAACGGCTAGTTTTTTAAAAAAAACCCGAAAAACGGTAAAAACCGGGTTGGACCCGGGTACGATCGGGTCGGGTCCGGGTCGGGTCGGGTACGGTTCGGGTTCTAAAAAAATATAAAAACCCATAACCGGTTCCTACCCACCGGGTATTTTCGGTTCCAAACCGGGTACACCCTATACCGGGTCGTACCCGGACCCGGGTCCGGGTCGGGTTCGCCGGGTCGGGTCCGTACCCGGTTTTTTTGCCCAAGTCTACCTAGAGCTATTTTGTTCGAAACCCTAGGAAAGTCCTTGTTGAGGGAGAAGAAACAGACATCTAAGCAAAATAATAGAGAAACAAGAGAAAGTAAAACCACAAAATCAACTCACCAAAGCCATTGATGCAGAAAATTGATGTGTGTTTGCAGAGGAAAATGAGCGTAATATTAATTTGAGTATAAGCATCAAAGAAGGAGAAGACAGTGAAAGAAGCGACGCAAAGATAAAGAAAATATTCCATCCATTTAATGCATTGGGAAGTTGTATATCACGCTTATGCTGTGTTCCCGAGTCTTATTTAAAGAAAGAAATATAAGTAAATGAATGGAAAATGAAAAAGAATTATGTTCCTGATTGTTTTTAAAGAGGAAAATGGAAGGAAACAAAAAAAAAACTATGTTCCCGAGTTTTTTAAAGGAAGAAAATGGAAAGAAATAAAAAGAAAATTTTCAAAAATTTTCCTTTTTAATTTTTTCTTCCAAAATGAAAGAAAATGGAAATAAAAGAAATAAAACACATAAAATTCTAACTTTGTTTTCATTTTCTTCGAAATCTGGAACACGAAAATTTAATATGTCTTTTCATTTCTTTCCATTTCTTTTCTCTTCTTAATTTCTTTCTCTTCTTAATTCATTTCTCTTCATTTCTTTTCTCTCACTAATTTTCTTACGGTTCTTTTCTTTTCTTTTCTTTCGTTTATTAAACCCGGGAACGCAACATTAATGTGTTTTGCGGTTTGGTTTTTAAGGTATAATATTGTAAGAGTTATCTTAGAGGCTGATGCTCACCAAAGAACTCTCAGCATACAATCTGAAGTACAAGGAAGTTATTTCGGAAGATTTGACAAAGTCACTAAGAAATTCTCTAATTGCCAAATCTTCCAAAGCTAAAGACCATTTCTTCCGAAACCAAAGATGAAGTCTTCCGAAGCTTCACAGACAAAGTCTTCCGAAGCCAGAAGATAAATTTCTTCCGAACACAGAGAACACATGCTTTCTTTGACATACTTTTGACAAAGCTGAACCACTTTCCGCTGCCATCTCTGATGACTCACCAACTTATACAAATTGGTGATAATTTCATACTTTTGTCAAATTATAGATTATGGTATTTGTCTGTAATTTTCCTACTTTGTACTATTTTATCTTTTTGTAGTATATAAAGATGTTAGCTATGACATGTAATAGTCACATGTCAAAATGCAACCAGCCTTTTGACTTTACATTGATCTTGTTGTCTAGATTAGGGTTCCAGCTCGCTGTCAGGTATGGCCGGCTTTAGCTTGTAGTATAAACTATAAAGCATCTCATGTATCAGTTCTTAGGGACTAAGCCTTATAACTTTGTTTGAACACTTGAGAGCAATATACAACATTCTTGAAAACCAACTTCTTTGTTCTTCTTTGTGTTCTTTCATTTAGTTCTTTGTTTCTTATAGTCGGTTCACCATTTGGTCTTGTAAGTGTTTGCTTGTTGTCTCTCCAACACCTGTGATACTGTTGCATTGATCTCTTCCTAACCCGGTCTTGCAAATACAATTCTACAAAATTAGGTTTGTATTTCTTTTGTCGCACTAATAAATTTCTTAATTACCAATGATCATCATCCCAACTAGTTAAGGTGAGCTACTCATGACATATAAATATGAGGGAGGTCATGAGTTCAAGCCTTACTTTGAGTAATATGTTTAGAGTTGAGTCAGTGAGTTTTCCTATTAATGGTTTTCCTCTTGAGAGGATTGGGGGTGCGGTCCCGACTGTGACATGGATAGATGGGTCAGATTAAGATAACACCTACCATCCGAATCAGGGTCGCAGATTTTCCGTTTAAAAGAAAATTTCTTAATTTTCTTAATAATTGGTATTATCATTTAATATTAAGTTTTTCTTTCTTTTTTTTTTCTGAACGGCAAATTCTTATCGTACTCCTAAATTACATCAAGTTATACATCATGTCTGGTTTTAAATCCAAAACCTATTTTTTAAAAAGCAAAAACTCTATTAAATAGGCTAGCTTTACAATTAACTATTTAAGTTATTGAATTTAAATATCCAATAAGGTTATGTTTATCTAGTGTTTAAACGAAGGCATTGGCTTCACGTTACGTGACGGTGGTACGGGACAGCTAAGCACACACACTATTATATATTAACCCCTCTCTCTCACACATACACCTTTACAAAGGAACACGTTTGAATCTCAAAATTTTCATCTTCTGCACAAAATCCTCTACTTTATTCAAGTTTTTCTTCTTCCAAATCGATCATAAAGTATTGTTGAATCTCGATTTGGTCCTTCTTACTGTGTTTTATTGAGAATTTAGAAGATCGGAGTAGTCATGTCGTATGCTTACCTCTTCAAGTACATCATCATCGGAGATACTGGTAATTTGTTCTGATTTTTTTCAATTATTTGCTGATAAATCGATAGTTGTTGCAATATTTGTATCGAATTTTGTGTTGATCGTCATGGATTGCCTTTGATCTGGTCTGAAGCTGTATAATGATATTGGTGAGCCACATGAAGTGATTGTGCAACAAGTCTAGGGCATCAACGATCGACTCTATCTGCAATTTGAAGCAAAAAAGTTCAACTAGCTAGGGATTTTATTAATGTTTGGGCCTTTGTGGTAGTTAATCAATTTGTTTAGTTTAGGGTTTAGTTTAATTGTTTATTTAGGGTTAATTTTTCTTATTCAAGTATCATTAAGGGTTCTTTGTCTATCTAATGCAATCCCCTGTATTTAGAAATTGTAGGAAAGAATATAGTTTGAGTGATAAGAATGTTCTAATAAGAGCATCAGGTTTGATGTAATAAACTCTTTGGTAGGATGATTTAGGTTAGCTTTGGTGTCATATAATGGTAATTAGATCTTGTTTTCTAAGTGTAAAAGTTCAGGGTTCCTTGTTCTATTTTAGTTGGTTTCTAGAATCTGTTAATTCTTCTGGTTTCTTGCAATGTCTGCATCAAATCTGAAGTTCTCACAAATTTCTAGTAGGATGTATGCAGGAAGCTATAAAAACAGAAAAACTTAAACAGTATGTAAAAGTATACAACTTTAATGTGAATTAAAGTGAGCAGCTAATCAACAATTTCAGCCTTTTTTGGTGCTATTTACTTAAACTGTAGTGTCATTGCATTTGTTATCAGTTAAGCAATCATACATAAATATATCTCATATCTGGAGTAATTTTTTTTATTAAAGGGTTTATTTAGTTAGGCATGCATTTCTTTTTGTTGTGCCATGACATGGAAGGCTTCATGTTTGGGTTAGCATTTGCTCAGTGTTGAATATCATTAAATTGAAGACATAATCTGATGTCAACGACGCTGCCATTGATGATAGAATATGCAACTAATGTTGATGATTATTTCATTCAGGGGTTGGAAAATCATGCCTACTTCTGCAGTTCACAGACAAACGTTTTCAACCAGTTCATGATTTGACCATTGGCGTTGAATTTGGGGCCAGAATGATCACAATTGACAACAAACCAATAAAACTTCAGATCTGGGACACGGTTTATTCATATATCATTTCCTTTTTCTCTTATTATTTTACCCTTCTTGTTATACGGGTTTGGAATTTTAATTAGTCTTGTATCTAAATACATATATTTCTTTCTGTCAGGCGGGTCAAGAATCATTCAGGTCTATAACACGCTCTTACTACAGAGGCGCTGCTGGTGCACTTCTGGTTTATGACATCACCAGGTATGGACGTACAGTCCAAAGTATAACTGTATTGTGTTAGTTTTATTAAATAATGTTTTTAACTTTTTTTTTTAATACAGGAGGGAGACCTTTAATCACCTTGCCAGCTGGTTGGAGGATGCCAGACAACATGCAAATGCAAACATGACAATCATGCTAATTGGCAACAAATGTGATCTGGCACACAGAAGAGCTGTTAGCACAGAAGAAGGAGAGCAATTTGCAAAAGAACATGGCTTAATATTCATGGAAGCTTCTGCAAAAACTGCTCAAAATGTCGAGGAGGTACACTGATATTTTTTCTTATATTATATTGCTAATCAATATTCAATATAGCTACTTTTATTTTCTGATTTGATATTAATAATAATACATTTCAGGCATTCATAAACACTGCTGGAACAATCTATAAAAAGATTCAGGATGGGGTTTTTGATGTATCAAACGAGGCAAGTGTTATTATGATTATATTGCTCAATCGGGTTCACAAGATTAATATGATGTCAATAAATGTTAACCCATGGTCAATTACTAATATATTGTATTGTGGGTATGGATGACAGTCTTTTGGGATTAAAGTTGGATATGGTGGCATTCCTGGGCCTTCAGGTGGAAGAGACGGGTCGACTTCTCAAGCGGGAGGTTGCTGCAGCTAATACATTGCTGTTGTGGCTTCACGAAACTCGTTTCCGATTTATGCATAACCTGTTTGTGTAAACATTTATAGATACTGGTAAATATTTGTGTTTGTTTTTTCTTGTGAACCTTGCATTCTTTTCAAATATGTGTATGTGAAATATTGTTTGGTCTACATTTGGAATTTTAGAGCCCACATTGTTTCATGCCTTGAACCTGTTCATACCTATTGATGGTCCATGTTCCAGTTTTTGGGTCGACCATCGACCTTCAATCAGCATGTGGTGTTTTTGATTGCCGTGGGTTGATGTTACATTCTAAATCAGTAGGGACAGCTATAGACCCATAGAAGTAGTTGCACTGATGCAGGTTTACATTTAAATGTGGTCATCCTTAGTTTTGTTCGACTATGTTGCTACTTCAGTTTTCGGGGTCTCGTTCTCTGCTGGATGGGTTATTAATACTTTGGTCGACGTACTCGTATGAGAACCTGGCTTCATCCACACAAAGATCAACATGGTTCAAGCCGACTTGTATTTGACTCGTAGCAGGAGGTGATCGTGATCCTATATATTTATTGGTTGATCATATTATTTACAGAATTATTTTGAATCAACCTAGACTGACTTGTTTTGACTTGGTTACATAAACCATTTTGATCCATATATCCTTTGACTGAAGTGATTCTATCTCAAACAAACCACAAGATAATCAATTTAGGAAACTAACAACTTCAACTCTATCGATATTCTGGAATGATTACAACCGATAATTCAAAGTAATTCAAATAAACATAGAAGGAAATGGGAAACAGATTGTAGAAGGGAAGATGGGAATATCAGAATCAGATCATCAAGTTCTTAACAATATGCATAATCCCTGTTTTCCTTTCCTCTAGCCTTATATCCGACGTTGGTTTTCTTTCTCTTCAAGTCACAATAGAGTGAACCGCTATCTTGATGGGCTTGTTGAACGGGCTGCTAAGTTGGGCCCATGTTGGACTAATATGGTTCATGATGCGTCTCCCTCATTTCAAATTCACCTTGTCCTCAAAGTGAAGGAGATTGCCTAGCATGGCGATAATGAGCAAATGTTGGAATCCAAGAAAATCGTTATTTGTTGCTTGTTTGATGGACCCACTGATGCGAGTCATCTTAAATATAGGACCTGTTATCGCTTGTTTGAAAGTAACAACTTTAGCGAGAATGAAGTCATTAACAGGATCATGTTGCCAAGTAATGTTCCACGGGATGGTGAAAGAAGCTATATTGGGTGGCTTATGCCCATAAAGGGCTGCAAATGGTGTTTGTCCATGAACCAATTGTGTAATAGTAAAGTAAAAAAAAAAATGCCCAAAATTTGGCAAAACAAAAATATTGTCTCGTATACGAAGTGACGGGTATTAGTAGGGCATTTCGTGCTACCATGTAGCTCCACGGGTAATAATTGAATAAGAAATAGAGCACTCAACGGGCTGGTTTGAGCCCAATGGTGTAATGTAGTGACCTGGCCAAAGGCCAATTACATGATAATGTAAGACATGATAATTTTTCTCAATTTCATGAAGACAATAATATGAAAAAAAGTAGCATATAGGTTCATAACAATAATTTTTCTCAATTTCACGATTATCGGGAGTTTATTATCCAACTAGTTATTCGGTGGTTCAAGAATTATATTTTATGGCTTTGAATTTTAAAAATTTTCAATATAAAAATGATATGTTTACATAAATGATAAAACCAATGAAAGAAAAGTTTAAAAAATATTTTGAGGAGTTACCACCCGTTTTTACTTGTGCCGCCGCTTTAAATCCGTTTTTAAATGTTGCTGGGGTTGAATGTTTGATAGACGAGATAAATGACAATTTAGATATGCATGACGAAAACCCTAATTTTTCAAGGGATGCCAAAAAAAGTTTTAATGCAAGCTTGAAAACAATATATAATTTTTATTTAAATAGATATGGGCCTAACGTAAATATAACCACACCAAGAGAATCGACCTCAAATGCTGGTACCTCAATGAAAGACCCGGTTATAACCATGTTGAATGTTGTTCGGGATGTGACGGCTAAACGACAAAGGGGTAACACCCGAACAAGCGAGCTCGGTAGATATAGTGCTACGGATTTTATTTCCACTATGACTACCAAAGATTATCGTGCATTCGATATTTTGGCTTGGTGGAAAGGAAAGGAATCTCAATTTCCGATTCTTTCCGCTATTGCCCGTGATCTACTAAGCGTCCAAGCTTCTACGGTAGTTTCGGAATCTGCGTTTTCTCTTAGTGGCAGGGTCATTACGGAGAACAAGACTAACTCCAGAAGCGGTTGAGATGTGCATTTGTTTAAAGGATCATTTAGACGCGATGGATCGTATACAAGACCAAACAAGCCTCGAAGATGAAATTGCACTCGAAGCTAAAGTACACGATGAAGAGGTAGAAGAAGGAGTATCTTCTGACATATCGGACGAAGAATTAGCATTTGATCAAGCGTCTCGTAGTAAATAAACATTAGACGAAAACTTAAATAAAAGTTTTATGTTATTTTTTATTGATCGATTTATGTATTTGTAAGTTGTTTTAATAAATAAATGAAAAATTAATGTTCATTTAATATTGTTAAATAAAAACAACATTAATATTATTAATAATAATAACAATAATAATATTATTAATAATAACAACAACAACAACAAAAACAAATAAAAACAAAAACAACAATAATATTATTAATAATAATAACAATAATAACACTTATAAGTTATAATAGTATTAATAATATTAATAACAACAACAACAACAAAAATAATAACAATAAATAATAATAACGATAATACTTATTATGATTTATAATAATAATAACAAAAACAACAACAACAACAACAACAACAACAATAATAATAACAACAACAATAATAATAATAATAATAATAATAATAATAATAATATTAATAATAATATTAATAATAATAATGATTTATATTAGTAAAAACCAAAAAAAAAATAAAAAAAATTAAAAACCCCGATTATACCCGGGTTTCGTACCCGACCCGACCCTAACCGGGTATGTCGGGTAGGGTAATGCCTTAGGTGAACCCGACCCGGGTTCGAACCCGGTTCCACCAAAATCCGGGTACGAAAAAACCCGGTTGGGCCCAACCCGGTTTCAACCCGGTTTCGGGTATTGGGCCGGACCCGGTTTGCCCACCTCTAGTTGTGAGTGAAGGATGGAGAATATTTATGGGGATTGTACCGTGATTCCCCATATTTGGGGAAACATGATACAACCCCCATAATTTTTTTTAATATTTTTAAAAGTTGTTGTGAGTTGAGGAGAGAGAAAAGGTAATGAAAAAGATATTAAAAAATATTATTTAATTGAAAAAGATAGTAAAAAAATAATATTTTTAATGTAAATATAAGGACGAGGTTGGAGAAGCTAGTGTGAATGCTCTAAGAGTTTTTTTTACCTCTATAGTTAAACAATCTTAGCTACAACAAATATTGTGGGTTTTATATTTTGACCAAAAATGTTTTTTTTACATTATATATAATTCTTTGTGCTAATGTAGAGAACTTTAGTAATAAAATACATTATTTTTATATTATAGTAATTAACTAATAATACTATATATTACCTATATATGAAAAAAAGAAGATTGAGAAATAGTTGCCTTTAAGGTTTTATTGTTTTGCCACACAACTTCCAAAGTTGTTCATTTAAACCCCCTCCCCCCAATAGGTGTTTAAAGGGGAAAGAAAGGGATGAAGCTTCCGGTTAGATTTGGGTTTTTGAGTGAGGGGTTGTCATGGCAGCGGCTGCCTCTCCGGCGATTCCGACTTCTGTCGTCGCTATAGTCGGTGTGTTCCTTTGGGTGGACACGGTGACCACCCGTTTTCCGTTGCCCCAAATCAAGGAGACCCCAAATCAACGAGAGTGAGGGGTTGTAGTCTCCGATAACCCACTTTCGTTCAGACGGTTTTTGGTCGTGCTCTATTTATCATGCCGTCAGTGGCGATGGCTTGGTGGCTATGGTGCATTCGCGCCTTTGCTTTGTTTTTCGAGCCCAAGGTGGCGATGCCGGAGGTAAGGTGGGTTTGTATCATTGCGGTGGTTGTGGAGCATATTGCCGCTCTACCTTATTGTCTGCTTGAGGTCGAGCGGGCGATTGGCTTGGGCTCCAGCCGCCTTTGTCGGCATCATCGGCGGGGGAACGATGGCGACGTTGCCTCCTGATTTCGACGAAGCTATTCAGCTATGCATGTTCTATCGACTCTATGATGATGTGCAAGAGCTCATTTGAGAGTTACGATTTTGCTTAACCCTAATTGTTTGTTGGATCTATGAGTTTTTCATGCTTGCTTGTTGTTTCTCTATTGTTTGGTGTTTTGTTTTGGGTATTTCCGATCTGAACCATCAATCCAGGTGTTTCTGCTTTCTTGCATAGCTCTGGCTTTTGGTTATTAGATGATGATGATGGGCAAGGCAACCTTGAACCCTGATATTCTGTTTTTGATCTGTGATGGTGGTGTACGTTTTGATGTTCATAAGTCAATGACGATGACGGTCCACCATCTGAGACCTGTGTCCCAGTCGTTGATTGTTTAAAGTCGGCAGGGTCTTATATTGGTTTGTTTCTGGTTTATTGATGATGGTGGCTATGATACGTTGATGATCAGTGCCCTAAGGAATAGATTAGTCGTAAGCATTGCTATGATGACTATGGCAAAGATGGTTGATTGGTTTGGCATAGTCAGGCAAGTGTGGTGTTCTACTATTGCAACTTGTATTGCAGTCATGGTAACTCAATACTCAGATCTGAGCCCAATAGTTCATCTTTTTGAAAGATCTGTTTTGTTTTTTACTTGCTTTATTAACATATACTTTAATTAATGTGTTCCAGCTCTGTGAAAAAAAGGCTATGATGGTAAGAATGTGATGGTCGGACAATATGCGTTTATCTGAGCCTTGGTTTAACCAGTTTGTCACGCGCGCAACGCGCGTACGGGAAACACCACTAGTGTATATTAAAAAAAGAGAATGTTATAGTTTTATGAATTTTATTTTGATCACAAGATTTTAAATTTTATCATTTTTGCCCCAAAAATTTCTTTCAACTTTCTTTCTTTCTTTTTTTTTTTATTTTAATATTTCAGTTTTAATTTTTTTTATTAACGTTAAGTTTATCGTTGCATCCATGTTTGTATTCGGGGTATTTGACGCTTACTTTTACAACAGATTATGCTTACAGGTCAATTTTATTATGGAGTTATAGTCACTCTTACGATAGAATATGATACTTATGACGGAGTACATATTCAGGTTTTACGATGAAATGATATTCACTTTTATGATTGGGTACGCTTTAAGATTTTACAGTGGATTGTTTCATTTTCTTTTTTATTCATGTTCTAATGTTCAGGATTATGTCGCCGTTGATGGCCCTGTTCAAGGTTGCGCCCAACCCGACTTTTAAGTTTTTTTCGTTCTTTTGGGTTTTTTTAGAGTGTAGAGGATGTTGTGACCAAGGTTTGCAATAGGGTTTATTGACGCCTTAGGTTATACGTTGAAATGACCGCCTTTACAACATGCTTTTGTGTGCTCGTTTTGATATTTCGGATCGTGACGGAATTTCTGGCGCAACGCACATGAAAAAAAACCTAGGTACCATAGTATGACACAAGCTGTGTTTTCCCTTTTAACCTGTTTTCCTAATCAAAATAGCCGATATCGATTAGAGCACCTATATTGTAGGTCCATAGAATGGGAGACTCGAGAATGTGAGATGGATTGGACAGGGAGAGAGGGACGGAACTCTAAGGAGTAGTCGTCCAACATGGCTTCTATTGGTGAAGCATCTTAATGACATGAAGGATGAAGTCTCGAATAAAGTGACAAACTTGAAGATGCATTTAGGGATGTTGTAACGTCAGGGCACGCTTGCAAACGATTTTATGATGTCGCAAACTTAGCAACACGCATAATACAAGATAGATGTCAAATGGATTGAATCAGTTTACCTTTTTTAACAACCAACATCTTATTAATGAACTCAGCTATACTAGCAAGAAACTGGCATAGCCACACCAAAAAACAGTACATCACCAACCAGACAACATATTATATAGAAAATTACAATGTAAAAGAACACCCGCCTTCCCACTTTGTGGACCCCAAAAAAGATCTAACCATTTACCCATAAGTAACTTCATGATTTGATTAAATCAGTTTACCTTTCTTTTGTAGTATGGCAATCCTAAGAAAGTGTTAGGAAATATTAAATTGCCTTCCAAATCTTCAATTACAACACATAACCTCATGTATCTAATTTGCATGCTGTTTGTTTTTTTGAATATGTTTCATTAAAAAATATTTGCGCGAGCACTTTTTGATGCAGATTAGGCCTAACCACTTTCAAGATTTGCAGAGGGTTAAACACCACCACTCCCTACCACCACCACCGTCCCCCTGCTCCACCACCACCCACCATCCACCACCATCACCACCACCATCCAGCACCGCCATTTACCACCACCCTCGCCACCTTCCGTACACCACCACCAGTTTATTTTAGCAGTCATTAGACACTCTTCTTCTCGTATACTGTAGAGGTTTGTTCCAACTCTTCTTCTGCATATGTCTGTAAAAGTGATCGGTAAACTATAGATATTTTAGCTCTAAAAAAACAAACTACACCTAAATGATGTAATAAATAGATTTCATAAAATAAAAAGTCACTAAGAGCAGCTCAAGATATATGATATTTCTATTATGTAATTTTGATGACCATTGAAGTACTTTTATTATGTTATATTGATAATTAACTTGGTTTTATCCTTTTGATGTGTGACCCGACATGTTACCTGAATCGTACCGAAAGAATTTAATATTTTTCTATAGTCAATGTACTCTTAAAAACTTTTCCGACTCATGAACATTATTTTTGGTCCACAATTAATAAATTCCTAGGTTTCATTGTTAAATATCTTGAACGTCATATGAAACATTAAGACCATGAGAAGAAGATATCAGGAGATTTTTAAATTCGATTGAGGTTTATGATGGAGAAGGATGGGTGTAATATGATGGCCTATGGGTATTTCTGGTGTTCACACATTGGAGGAAATTGGATGGTCTAAAGAATATTTTCATAATCTTGTTTTTACATTGTTTTCCCTTGTGAAAACTTAAATTGCATGAGAATAAATCTCGAAGTTGACATATTTGATTAAAATCAACTTAATTACGTGTCACATTTGAAGACAAACCTGATTAAATTTCTTTGGCTTTTCCTAATGATACAAGTCAACATTGATCATCTTCAACACAATAACATTGTCTTGACAGGGTCAACGCTCCTATATCTATAAATACATATATGCAAAGCATCCAACTCAAACTACAGCAATACAAGAGTTGTGACCACCATGGCTCGGTTGATCGGTCTTGACAGCAACGAAGGAGGCGGAATTATCAAGTTTGAGGGGTCGCACATCGTATTTATGTTATGCATGGTTGTCGTGTCTATGTCTATTTTGTCTATGGTCATCTTTGCATGTGGTGACTCTAATGATCGTAAGAAACGTCGTAAAGGAGGTGGAGGTGGCGGATCCGGTGATTGTGGTTGCTTTGGAGGTGATGGCGGTGGTGGTGGTGATGGAGGAGGAGCTGGTTGTGGCGGAGGGGCTGGTTGCGGCGGTGGCGGCGGAGGTGGTTAATTATAAAGAAGCAAATAAATTGTAGTTGTGTTTATTTGGAACAAAATAGTATCTGTTATATAAATATGTTGTAATTTCTTTTGATCATTTAATGTTTTAGTATGAGGTAAAAAACACTTAAATTGTATTACACAACTATCATGATATAAATATAAATTTTCTTTTCATATGCTTTCAATCTTATTATTAGGGTAGTTTTACAAGACGTTATTAGCGTAATTTGTTTTTAGATTCACATTGCATTATCATAAAATACATGAATTGAGAATGATCATGAATAGTATAATGGGACAAAATGTTGCTGTCAAATTTCTAAATGGGTCCATCAGAGCTTAGTTACTAGTTTTGATTTAAAACTCACTTCCGAAGTTCTCGAGATTTTCTTTTAATCTTTAAGTTGGTAGTTGACTTATTTACAATAATTTAATTTTTATGACGGAGATAGGTAATTAAATAGAAACTATTTATAATTAAAACAAACCATCATTTTTTTACTCTAATAAAAAGCTAAGTATTGGTGACATGTGACAAGATCATATTTTTTGTTATCAAAATCTTTTTGGTTAACTATTTTATTAAATACCTATATTAATTACTAATAATTTTGTTCAAATATTTTTTACATTAAAATAGTTTGTTAATAAATTAAGAAAGAAATTTTTTATTAATATTATTTCTAAATAAATAAATTTTTATAAAAATATATTTTTCTAGAACATCAAACTTTTTTGAAAATACAAAATATTTTAATATCGGTGGTTTTGAACAGTAAAATTTTTATTAACTAAAAATAATTAAAATTAGATGTTATAGTAAGAAAATTTTAAATATGATACTTTTTTTAAAACTGTTTGTTTTGAAATAAAATCCTTAATTTTATTTTTTTGAAAAAAACAAAAAATTTTAAAAAATAAAATTTTAAAAAGTTGATATCATTGTTTATTATTTATAGTATTAATAATACGTAACTTTAATCGTATCTTAACTTAAAATATCGTTTTATAATTAATATAATTTTTATTATATTTAATATTTTATTTATTAATAATGTGTAATACATGAGTTTAGTGCGACTAATAAGAATATATACTCAGAAACTTAGATCAGCGGGTTTGTTGGGATTTTCCTGTAGGCTGAGGTGAAAAATGTAGGCTGAGGTGAAAATGAATCAAAATAAACAGTTGTGTTTCTTTATTAGACCAAATCAATGTATTGTAGTTATCAAATGCTGCTGGAGATAAACGTCGCCTTGAATTTTTTATTAGTAAATTTATTATTCTTCATATTTTTTACTAGGTTTTTTTCATCTGCGCGCGTTGCGCGTATGATTATCTATTCAAAACAATTTGAAACTATAAGCTCGGGCTTAGAAAGAGTTTTCGGTTACGACTGCGAGCCATAATTGACCGCCACATCTAAGCAACCGACGAAACTCCGGTATCTTATCACCGCCCCAAAGTTAGGGTTTAGACCAAACCCATTCATAAGAGACCCCCAACAAACAGAAGTACCAGCAAACCCACAAATCACCATGTCTGTTATAAAGGCAGGCAAAGAAAGAGCGGTTCACCGCCTTTACCGGAGATACAACATCCAAGCATCACCGATTACCTCGGATGAAGAAGCATCCATCGTCACCGACCTAATCAGTAACAAAACAAAACGGTAAACAACACTCAAACATAACCAATGATCTCGAGCCAACATGCATCCCCGTCACGGACCTCGGTTTCAAAATAGAATGGTCTTAGATGAATCATTCATCATCATCGACTCAGAAGAGGCCAACCTTGAGTGGCCTCCACCTAGGCGACGGTGCTGAAATGGTGGGTGGGCAAAGAGGCAACCGCCTACACCTGGACGCAACAAAAGGCGGTCAACAGGGACCACCAGCGGCCAACAACGGCACCGACGAAAATAAACCACAACATGAGTAGATCTGAAAACCCTAAGAGGGTATCAGGTAGAAAAAAAGGGAAGGGGAAAGCCACCAGCATCACCGCCATGAACGGCCACCAGGTAGATGTAGTAGCAGCACCACAACCAGTCACACTCAGGCGAATAAGAGAGAAAGACAGACGAAAACGATTGTACGGCAAGCGAGGCCGGCGACGGTGACACTGTGACACCCTGCATATATCCCACATCGGTCGTGGACAGGAGAGATTCCTGGTTCATAAGGAATGTCCGGCCTTTAATATCACCAACGCGTTTTGGGCGTATTGGCTGTGGATGAGAGGAGAACTCCACAGTTAAGCGTGCTCAGGTGGGAGCAATCCAGGGATGGGTGACCTCCCTGAGAAGTTTTCACCCGGGCAACCAAAAGCAAATCCGTGAGCTCCTTGCGGGCAAAGCGGACAATATTGATGGTACGAGAGGCCGGATGTTACAGAATGGTATCAGAGCCACTCCTATGCCCTTCGCGATGGTGGGACAAACCTCACCGGGGATGGTGAGTATGTTCTCGGGCTCATCGTGGACAGGAGAGATTCCTGGTTCATAAGGACTGTCTGGCCTTTAATATCACCAACGCGTTTTGGGCGTATTGGCTGTGGATGAGAGGAGAACTCCACAGTTAAGCGTGCTCAGGTAGGAGCAATCCAGGGATGGGAGACCTCCCTGGGAAGTTTTCACCTGGGCAACCAAAAGCAAATCCGTGAGCTCCTTGCGGGCAAAGCGGACAATATTGATGGTACGAGAGGCCGGATGTTACAGACACAAACGTGCACAAACCACCGCTGTCACATCTTCTCTCTCTCCTGATACATGTTATCTTTTTAAACATTCTCTTATTATGTTTTACTTTAAAAGAGTATTACATCACTTAAAAACTCATATAAATTTCTCTTTCTTGTTAAATATCAATTTAATTAATTACTACCTATCTCTCTATCATCAATATTTTTAAAATCCAACTATCTTTTTAAAACAGATCTTATTAAGGAAATTAAAAGTCACATCTTAATATTAGAAATAGAAATAAATAAAAACAAAAATTATATAAAATATAAAATTTTCTAAAACATTAAACTTTCTTGAAACAAAATATATTAAAGTGGTTTATTTATAAAGTTAAAAAGGTGAAATTTCCTAAAAACAATCGTATCAAAACAAATGAAAATAATTAAAACTAGAGTTTTTAATGAACAATATTTTCATAAAAAAATAATAAGTTTTTTATTAACAGTTTTCTAAAATGGATGACTAAAAATGAAATTATTTTGATATGCGGGTTAAAAAATAGTATGAGTATTTTATTTATTGAACTATTAACTATATATAATTTATATCATATCTTATATTAAAAAAATTTATTATAACTTTTTATTTTTAATACTACCCATTGAATATTTTTCAGGGTTACTTGATTTTAATAATCATAACTTTTATTTATTGGATAAGATTAATCCCAACTCAAGAAATACTTACAAAAACTCTCAACTTTGAGCTTATTTTCTTCTAACGATCTCCTATTAACAGAGAGTTAACCGCCGTTCGTTTTTTTGATAAAATGAGACAAACTTTGAGTTAATTTTCAACTTCGTTGCCACCTAACTTTTATCAGGTTTGTTTTTCGACGCCTAGCCTCTATCTTCATCTGAAATTTGGCCCCAACAATTCAAGTGGTTTAAATAAGGATGTGAAAATTGACAGATTTTAGGGTGCGAAAGTTTTAGATTGATGAATCTGATGGTTGATTCTAACTTTTTGCTTACTATTTTGATTATATAAGTAGTACACATCATTAAAAAACTAATGGTGCTAACACTTAGTTCGTAAAGGATAATTGAAGGAAAATAAATTCAAAGTTAAAAGTATCCGTAAACATCTATTGAGTTGGGATTAATCCTGTCCAATAAATAAAGTTAGATTTCTTAAAATTCAATAACCTTATTTTTTATTTAATAAGTTTAATACATGAGTTTATACCCTATCTATCTATTTAAATGTAATAAATAATTAACTTAGATGTCAGGTGATAAAATTATAAGTCATATCATACTAACTCTTTTATTTCTTTTTATTATTAATGATATTAATAAATCTAATAATATTATTCATACCTTTTTGAAATTAAAAAATGTATTATATTATTTATTAAAAACTTGATTTTTTTATTAAAAACACTTTAAAAAACAATTTATTCATAAAATATAATATATTCTAATACTATGAACTATTTATAAAAAAATCATTTTTCTAAAAAGTTTTCTTTTTCTTAAAACTAAATATTTAAAAAATATAATTTTTTTATAAAACAAAATTTTAAGAAAAAGACGTTGTTATTTATTTACTTAAAGTAGCTATTTATATGTAATTTTAATTATTTTTTATTTTCAAGTATGGTTTCATAATTTATAAAATTTCATTGCTAATTATTTAATATTTTATTTATTCAATATCGTATAATACTCAGGGTACTAACCTAATTATTGAATAAAATAAATAAAATATCAAAGTTTTGTTTTATTATCACAATAGATTATTAACAATTTGGTGGTGTTTGTTTTTCTGAAAAAAGTCTACGCAGGCGCTTTTGTCTGCGCCGCGCAGACCACACGTAATCTGGAGACTGTTTGTTTTTTCGAAAGCGTTTTATTAAAAAACGTCTGCGCGAACTATTCTTGGTGCAGACTTGGACAAGACACTTCTCAGGTCTACGGAGCTCTTCTTAAATACCACCACCCACCTTAACCCATTGTCCACCACCACCACCACCACCACCACCACCACCACCACCATCCGTCACCATCCACCGTCCGCCACCGCCCACTGTTCGTCACCGCCCACCGTCCGCCACCGCCCACCGTCCGCCACTGGCCCACCGTCGCCACCGCCCACCGTCGCCACCGCCCACCGTCGCCCACTGTCCGCCACCGCCACCGTCCGCCTTCCCCCACCATCACCACCACCATCTAGCGTCGTCATCCACCACCACCACCACCACCGTTCGTACACCACCTATAGTATATTTTAACAATCTATAGAAGTTAAAAAACAAACACTCTTTTTCTTGCACACTAAGGTTTGGTCCACATCTTTTTGAGCTCTTAAAAAACAAATTGCATCTTATATTATAAATAAAGATCTGTTGGTATTTTCGTAAGGATGCGAAACCGGCCCTGAGTAGAATCTCATTGTTATCTACATAATATTATAAAATATCAGGCTGTTAAATCTTATATGACTCACTCATGTAACTATATCCACATTTTATATTATGTTAAGAGGAACATGTTTATAAGAAAATATGAATATGAATGATACATTAATTAATCTATTATTAATAAACATGGAAAATGAATAGTGGTTTTTAAGGTTTTTTCAAATTAACATAATACTTTTTCTTTTTTAATTTATTCCTTTTTAGTTTTGATTTTTTTGAATTTAGCCACATTTGTTTTAAATATTCTCACATTTAACTTTAGCTTTTGGTTTTCGGACTTTGTCCACTAAAATTTTAGATTTTAGAGTTTGGCCACCTAACTATTTACGTTGAAGTTTTACTTTTCCGATTTTTGTCACAAAAGTTTAGTAATTGTACAGTTTACCCTCCGATTTGTTTTGTTTTGTTTTGTTTACTATGACGACTAATGTTTTTAATGTTAGAGTTTGGCCACTGATTCAGTTTTGTTACTTTAGCCACTAAATTTTAGGATATTAGATTTTGACTCCCAAACTACTCATAGCAGGGTTGTTTTTTCTTTTTTTCTTTTTTTTTTTGAGTTTACCCACTGAAGTTTAGTATTTTTATAGTTTCATCACCAAACTTTCATTTTATAGCTTACGACGAGCTAGACAGCAAACGACCAAAGTAACGCTACATTGCGTGTGGGAAAAATCTCTAGCCTCCCACCACGTATTTTATCAGAGTTTGATCATTAGAATGTATTATTTTAGAATTTCACCTAAAGACTTTGTTTTTATGGTTTCCGACGAGCTGGCTGAACAAAGACCAAAGTAACGTAACCTTGCGTGTGAAAAAATAACTGGACCCCGCCGCGTAGCGCGGAGGGACAAAACCTAGTTTATTAAATCTCAAATATACTCATGACGTTACATGAGGAAAATAATGAAAAACCATAAAACATGGTTCGTTATGCTTCATTCACTAAACTAAATAAGACTATATATTGATCATTAAAAAAGTTTATATATATCATGAGTGTACTTAAGAAATTCGTAATGATGTTCACGTTAATAATGAGATTGATGACTAGAGTGGCGAACAAAGGAAGTGGTTATATGAGAATAAAAAAATGAAAATGATAAAAATGATGTAACATGATAGTCAAAATGTTAAAACATGGTTCTCTTGTACTTTTTTTTTTTAATCTTTCAGTAAATAATTATAATAAAAGTAATGCCTATATAAACATAAACTAGAAGTTTATGGATAATGATTATTTAATTAACTTTTTTTTTGAACGGCCAACAAATAATTTTTAAGCACGATACCCGGGGTAAACCCATTGGCGAAAGGCCACTCACGCCCGCGAATACAGACAGCACTGATGACCCGGCTCGCCACCATTCCAAGGGAAACCCACCACCCAAAGGCCCACTGTGGTAAAACCCTTGGCCCACTTTGAGCATATTGCACTTAGCGAGACTTCAACCCATAACCTTCATTTTGAAAAGTCATAGGATGCCTACTCCTAAACCAATTGATCTAGGACTCATTAGCAATTATTTAATTAACTAAAGTGATTGTTAGACCACACCAAGTTAAGATAATATGAAGTGTATAGAAGAATTAGAGATTTTTTTTTTCTCATAACTAAACATGCAATTTCCAGAAAACGTAACTATTTACCAATTAAATTAGGGTATGAACAAGTTCCAGAAGTGGTAAATGACACATATATGCTAACTTGCATACTTCTTAGGGTTTAAATCAATAAATCCTCTAAATTATTATCTAATTTGCCACATGAAGTTTGCATGATTTGTCACATAGCTAATTAGATAGCAAACATATTATTTCATTTTATCAAATTTATTTTGGTAATAACGATGAGTTCTTTCCCAAATTAGTAACGATTATTGGAATAAGCGTCAAATGCATTTGGTTAAGTTTAACATATATTGCTTTTGGTGAGATGATCACAAAACGCTATAATTGACTGCAATGACAGTGATGATGAGTGCTAGAGTTCATTTTTGGACTTGTTACATGTGATTTTACATATAGTAGTATTAATTCATATTAAGCCAACAAGTAATAATACTTCTTTCTCATATAGTTAGTTTTTGGACAAAAATAAAATATTTCTCATACAATGATTTTAATTGTGTGGTAAATACAATTAGTCCACCACAATGCACAAACATAAGACTCCAAAGGAAGTTTGTAATATATAGTGAGAACAAAAAATACCTATTATTAAATAAGTAGAGCTATTAGTGATAAATTCGTCAACGATTCAATTTACTGATTTCATTTGATGGATTAGTATTTTACATTACGAAGAGATAAAAAGTAATTGGAATATGAAATAAACTGGAATGAATAATCTTTTATCATCTTGATCCTCAAACAAGAAGATATGAACATAAAGTTTAGAGGATAAATCACTTATAAATATTAGCGAATGAATTACGAGACACAATCACTTGATTAAGTTAAAAAGAGTGACCAAGTCATATATACCAACTACTAGTTCTCATTTCTCAAATTAAGATTAGTGTTCTAGATGCACAACTACAAATTGGTAGCTAGGGAGCCTATACATGGTAGACCGGTGGACTATAAGAAAAAAATCCTTGAAAAAGAAGCAAGTATATATATCGTCAAATTGAGGTACAATATAAGTGTGTTCTAAAGAGATAGTAGACAAAAAATTTTAGATAAACCTTAAGTGTCTTAAAATATAAAAATCACACTAATTATATCATATCTACAAATATATCGAATTGAAACAAAATTGTCGCAATGATATTTTTGTATATAATATAATGCTTGATATAAGCAATCTATGAGGATCAAAAAAATAAAAATAAAACAATGGTTTTAGGTAACATTGAATGACGCCTAAGGTTGTGTGAGGTCCGATGATGTTGCTTTTGATGTCATCATCTAGGGCATGTGAGGTGAACTCCTACTATCCCCTTTCTCATGTTCTTACTCTATTATGTTTCTTTTAAATCAAGGGCTTATGAAAACTTGGGGGGTTTTCATCCAATTAGATTTTGATAGAGGGTTTTCAAGAAAATCATAATTGCTTCTTTACTGCATTGAATTTAAATCATGTTTGGTCAATCGAGTTACTGATATGTTCTTATTGCACCTCATCTCACATATTAACTGTTTTTCTTAAAAATTTATAATATTGGCATAAGTTAATTAGTATATTATTGGCTTTTGGTCTCTTATTGTTACGTTTTTTTATGAATCAAATTTGGTCACTGTGCAAACTAAAACTAATATGAAAATGTGGAGAAAGACAAGCTAATTTTAACGTTCTTTATATGAAAAATTGTGGAGAAAACGTTAACTGTATCTCTTAAACATTTATTATATGTGCATAAGTTAATTTTTATGTTCTTCATTGTAATTTTATAATTGACACCTAATTTGATGATTTGATAACTGATATTAAAATTGATAGCAAAGGATGGTGGTGGATACTAGCATCACCATACATTTCATGGTATTTAATGATGTAGAACATGTTTATTAACTTTTAATCCTTGTTGCAGTACAGGGCACTGTAGATATCCCAGGTATTTTGCTTTTATACATTCGCTTTCACCTCATCTCCTTCTCATCTTATGAGTAAACTTCCAACATTTTTTTGTCGACTAACCCACTTTCCAACCTAATTTTGACCCAATTTGTGTGGTGTGGTTGTTCAATCAGGGCTTTGTTTCGGTAATCAGCATGTAAAATTTAGAAAATTCTCACAATAGATCGATCTCAATTGCCAAACACAGATTGAATGACAATCCGAATGCTTAATACAATCACACAATATATGATCAAAAAAACACAATGTAAATAAGCTTTTCTCTTTGATTTTACAAAGTTGCATAAGATTTACAATACTAGAAAACTGATCAAGTGTTATGAGCAACAAAGCAAAACACCTATTTATACTAAACGTGAAAGTTTTCGCCCCAAGCTCCATTTTCTCCCACCGAATGTTTTCTCGCGGCTTGATGTTCTCACGTGGATTCAAAAGTTTTCACATTTGTTAATTTTACTAGCTTTGCCTTCATTTCCGTTTTCATTTTATCCACATTCTTCACATTGTCAGCAACATTTTGTTTTCTAATTTTTACCTTTATTTTTTTCTTATAGCATTGCTTTTTAAAAATGAGTTAATGGATTTAAATACTCCTAACTATTGGGAATTGGCCGCTGCCACCCCCAAGTATCATTTTGGCGAATATAATTCCCAAGTAAACACTTCGGTGTCTGTATCATCCGCCGTTTGTCAAAACCCTAACAAATAATATAAAATATATGACACAATGAACGTCTATGACACAATGAGCTAATTTATTTGATATAATAACCAAAATAAATCAGTTCATTTGTTATGGTTTTGACAAACGGCGGGTGATACAGACACCGAAGTGTTTACTTGGGAGTTATATTAGCCAAAATGATACTTGGGGGTGGCAGCGGTCAATTTTCAATAGTTAGAAGTATTTAAATCAATTAACCCTTTAAAAATAAATATCTCTTTATGTGAACAGATATTAGTCTAACAAATGCATTCCTTTAGAATGTATTATAGTAATAGTTGGTTTAAAAAAAACATTATTTGATTGTTAAAGGAATTGTTTTCTCTCATTTAAAATATAATTATAAAATTGTTGTTGACTTCGTGATTTATTTCGATGAATAAAATTTCTAGCAATATGGTTTGAATTTCCAAATATAAAACTTTTTTTGTATGAAAACCAATGATGATCTAAGTGATCAGGTATCACTTTTTATGATTGAGTCATGTTGTTGGATCAAGAAATATAATAAATTGAAGATTTTCCATTTGGAATATATTCTTACTTGGTTGTCTCATTCTTATTTGAGTAAAGTGTCATTTTCGTTCCTGACGTTTTGTTGAATTTGTCATTTCAATCTAAAAACTTTTTTTTTTTTTTGCCATTTTAGTCACTATATTTTTCTAAATGTTGTTATTTTCATCCATTCCACTAACACCGTTAAAACTCTGTTAAAACTCCGTTAAATATGGGGTATTTTAATCTTTTTCAACACCCTAATTATCCAATTAATATAAAATAATCAATTAATATTCAATTAAAACTAAAAAAACACATGAAGTGACTAGTGAGACCGGTCGTTTCGATTAATTCTAACACATGTTGTTCGATTAAGGTCTGCTGTGAGATTTCAATTTAATCTTCATGTTTTGTTTGAATGTATACTGTTGTTCGATTGAGGTCTAATGTTGTCACTTTTTGTTTTATTGAGGTCTGCTAATGTCACGTTCAAAGACCTCAATCAAAGATCTCAATCAAATAAAAAATATCAACAATAAACCTCAATCCCACAATAGACCTCAATCAAATAACGGTACACATTCGAACAAAATGTGAAGATTAATTGAAATCTTATGGCAAACCTCAATCGAAAAACATGGCTTAGAGTTAATCGAAACTTTTAAATCGAAGCGTCTGGTCTCACTAGTCGTTTCATGCGTTTTTTAGTTTTAATTGAATATTAATTTACTAATTTGTTTTAATTGGATAATTTGGGTGTTCAAAAAATACTAAAATAACCTCATATTTAATGGAGTTTTAACGAAGTTTTAACGGTGTTAGTGGAGTGGATGAAAATGGCAACATTCGATAAACTACAGTGACTGAAATGACAAAAAAAAAAAGTTTTTGGACTGAAATGGCAAAGTCAACAAATCGTCAAGGACGAAAATAACATTTTACTCTTCTTATTTTTTACTCAAACTATTTATTACAAGCATCAAAGGCATCATACAATTCGGCTTTAGTATATTTTTAGTCATTGGATTCATTAACAGTATCTATGTCTTCTTTAATTTTGAATTTTAGGTTTTTTGATTTGATCTTTAATTAGTGAGACTTGAACCTTTTTTTGCGGACTTAGATCTTTTGCCAAAGAGGCAAGATCTTTTTCTCTAAATCCCTTCGGGAGAATTGTTGAAATGGACGAGACACTTATGCTAGACACATTATTTCACAGAGTTAGCATTATGAGAAAGTTTATCTTTAAAGAATCAAGTGTTTGAATACTTAAAAATGTTGACTTCCTTGTCTATGGTACCCTACTAACAAATGTGTTCTTGAATATCCTTTTCAAGTTAGATTTTGTTTGTGTCATTTGTTTAACTGTAGTTTTACTATCACTATGCAAAATTTTCGCTTTTGATTTTTCAGATTTAGATAGGGGTTTTAAACAAGTCATTTTAACACCAAAAATAACATTTCTTTATTCAAGCCATTCGATGATGTACATGCGGAATCATTTCCAACACATTTCTTATTTTTATTTTCTTCATAACATTCTCATCATCACTTTTTCAATCTTCTACCACTCCATCTATCTTTAATAATTCTACATAAATATGAACATTATCAGTTTTAATTTTTGTTTCTGTTATAGGATCAATAGTTAAAGATACGTTGACCGAAGGTTTTGAGTCACTTTTTGGTAGAAATCCTGGACCATATATCATGTCTTCATCTTGTGTAGCATTAGATTAAGGCATGCACGTATAATCATGTTTAATGAGAGTGTAATTTTAGCAAAGCCAACACCATTCTTACGACCATTAATCTTTTGAGTGATCAAGGATTTGACAGGCGCCTCAACTATTGTTGATGAAAGTTCAAATTTCTCAACTGTATGCTTAGTAGAAGTTAGTCCACTGTTAAATATGTTGATTTCTAAAGCGAGCTCATCACTTTTTTGATGAATCATATTTAGCATATTCTTTGTCATGTAAATTTAGTTGTAATTGATAAATAATTTTGTTAAGTCCATCTAGTTTTTTTTAAAACTTTTCTGATTAGATTTATATATTTTTGTTTGATATTAAAGTTTTTCAACTTTTAAAATCAAGTTTTCATGAACTCTATATCTTTGTACTTTCTCAATACAGTTTATAATACACAGATTACTATATACCTCAGTTTGTGTTGTGGATGATTTAGGAGTTTTTGGAACTACATTCACCGTGAAAAGTTTTAACATATTTTATTCCACCACCATTTTCTCTTTGTTTAGTGTCAAAGTATTCTTAACAACAACTTTGATATTTTGATCTTCAAGAATGGTTGCTGGAGTAATCACAACAAAAGATGGAACTTTTTCAGCTTCCAGAGGATGTGCTGGAGTAATCTCAACAACTTTAATAATTTCAGCTTCATCTTGAACATTTTCAAATCTTCTTCTTTCTCAGTCTCTCCTTCAATAATCACCTTATCCTCCATTATTTCATTCACTAACTCAAGTATCTTCAACTGTCTTAAACAAATTTTCTTCATCTTTATGAACTTCAACTTTTGTGTTATCAAGCATATCACTAGAGACAAATTCAACAAACAAATTCTCATTCTTCTTCTTATCAACCCCTCTTGTCTTCTTGATTTCAGCAAACAATGCAGTAGAAATATTTAAATCAAGTAGCTTTATTTGATTTGACCAGTCACAGGTAGTATTACTCTATGAGACTAGAGCTTTCTTGTTACTTGATGATCGTCCTTTCTCATTGCTTGATTCCACCTTAATAGTGACCATCTTCTTTGTGACATCCGGTAATTTTCCGTTACCAAACTCCGTTAGTTTCATTAGGTCTTGCATACACATGTTATGAGCACAGACTAGTTGTCGTTGAATATTAGTGACATAATAATAATTAATTGTGACTATTAGATAATAAATTAATTAATAATTTTGATTATTAATTTGTGTTTATGTGATTCGTGAATTTTAAATATTATTTATGAATTTTAGTTTATAACGTGACAATGTGTGATAATTGATTCATGTGTTTTGTTGCTACTTAAAAATATATGATTATTATTGTTGAATAATAATACATGAGTTTTGTAGTTAAAAAGTATTTAAAAAGTGCTAAAAAGATTACTTTTTATAAAGTTTAAACAAGGAGGATTATTTGGTAAATTTCACTAAACATAAAATTAACAAAATTAAAACACTGCACCCACCCAAACTCCCCCTAATCGGCTGAAGCCTCCCCTCCCCCTACCCTCACGATTCTTTGATCAAGAACACTCAAACTCATTCTATTTTGCTTGGTCTCAATCATTCCAACGCGTTAGCAAGTGCAAGGGTTGATCATTACACGATTCAAGGTAACATTTTGACTAGTTTTTCATAACTTTTGATTCAAGAAGAACCCTAGTTCAATTAACATGATTAAAGTCAAAATTTTTGATGTTGAATGATGTTATGATGTTAGTTGTATTGCATTGATGATAGTTTACGTGGATTATGCTAGAAAATCATGGAATTGATGTGTTGTTCATACCTTACTAAAAGTAGTAACTTTTGTGCAAGAGATTTGGGAATTATGATGAATTGATGATGTTTATCATGCTTAGATGATTGTTATAGACTAGATTAGGTATAAAGTTGATGAATTTATGAATGAATTGGATGATAGATTGATTTTGGGTACTACTTTTCCGAAAGGGAAACTTTATTGAAGTGGATCATTGGATATTATGAATTGGGCATGTTTATGATGTTAGGATCATGCTAGAATGCTTGTTGATGATGTCTAATGCGTTAGAATGCATTAATTGGGTCGTATGGATATTTGATGGATTATCTGGAAAAATCTAGGTTTATGAAATAACTTGCTAGTGATGAGTTAATTATAAAATTATGAAATCATGTTGGGGATTATATTAGGTCATTGGGATGTATGTTAATAGTTATGAATCATGTTGAAAATTGTGATAATGAAAATCATAAACGCGTGCCAATCTGAGGCCCCTAGTTAGTAGGATTAGCAGGATTTAGGGTGTGAAGTCGTGAGTGGCTTCACATGGCATGTTGTGCGTGATTAGTCTCAATGTGTGATTTGTTAGCGTGACTTAGTTATATTTATGTTGAACATGATGATTGGTTGAGATTTGCATGTGTTGTATGATAACCTAGTTTGGCATGATGATATTGATGTAATTTAAGATACATGATGTGACATACGTGAATTGGTTGTGTAATAATCACGAGAAACAAGATTTCAATTAACACGTCACCAACGGGTCAAACGGGTCAACTAGGTCAAATGTGTCATTGTGTTTCCAAAACCCTAGGGCCAATGTGTTGTTGTGCACTTAGGGTTGTTATGTTTTTTTTTCTGGTTTCACGTACTTATGTACTCACATGTTCTAGGTAACCTTTGACGGGTTGTCTTTTCACTCAACGTTAGCTTTGCGTATATAGTTCGTTTGCGCACCAGGTGAGTTCATGCCCCACTTTTTATACACTCTCTTTTGGGGGAGATAGCATGCTTTTTACAAACGCTTTACTGTTATGAAATGTGCATAGTATAACATAGTGCTTTATACCATTGAAAGTCCTTACAATTTCATATCGTTAATTAAGGAAAGTAGCAGGAAATCTTGGGTAGTACTACTGGGTCTGACAAGCCCCACCCATACTGCTAGAGGTCAAGCGGGTGCAATATTGTCCTAAACGACTAACATTGTCACGACTTGGTATGTCGTGGCGGAAGGCAAACAAACGAACAGAGTCAGCTTCGATCGCAAAATCGCTATGGTTATTACTAGTGAAACTGGACTAGTTATTTATTTCAATGCACATGCTTATATTTTACAACTGATATTGTTTATGCTAAACGCAAACTCTTGAACTCACCAACCCTCATGTTGACACTTTTAGTATGCTTTTCTCAGGTCGCTATTAGCAGTTGTCTCTAGGAGCACTCATGGGTCGAGCATGCTTGTAAAACATTCACTTGTTTACATTGGGTTTATTTACACTTAATCAAACAATAGTTTGGGCGCGTGTGTTGCGCATTTTACATTTTAATACATTAGGTTTGAAATGTTTACTAGACGCTTCCGTTATGTTTTAAAGTTTAAACTCAGGATTTTTTTTTTAATGTTACATGTAGAGTCTTTCTAAGTAACTAATGACTTGAATCCTAGTTTGTTCACACGCCTCGCGGTCAAACCTCGCACGTGGATTTTGAGGGTGTCACATTCTTTCCTGCATATGATTGATTAGACTTTGATTCTGTAAATTCCCTAGCAAAACGTCCAGGTTTGTCATAGTTGTAACATCTGAGTGAAGTCTTATCAAATCCATTCTTGCATGAGTTGTTTAGACCAAACATCTTTCTACTAGTTCTTCTTGTAAAGTTCTTGGCTCTATAAACAACCATAGCAATCTAGTATTTGATGTTGTTTTCCTCCACATCATCTTGATTCAGTTGGTGTAGATCATCCACTAAAACACTAGGAGCACTAAGCCTTACAGCCATAAAGGCTTCATAGCTTGACATGAAAGTTGTAAACAAAGCTAATTGTTCTTACAAAATTAGACTATGTGCTTAGAAGACTTGAACTCTATTTACCAACATAGGCTTGATTAATGCTCTTTCGTGGTTGAACTGATGATTACTGTGCTTGTAGAGGAGAAGAGTACTGAAAAACTTGGGGTTTTTTAACTTCAGGAACAAATGGAATACCAGATTGTTGTTGCTAATACATCTGTGTATAACTCATGTAATAATTTGGATTGCTTGTCATCTTAGTATATAAAGTTGTAGCTTTAGGACTCATTGAGTTCAAATGATTAGGTATTCTTTGTTTATCATCCAAATCATAAGACTTGATTGTAGAAATCAAATCACTTAAAAATAAAGTAAATAGGCTAGTTTTGGTTTTCTTGATGGATGTACGGTTGTTGTTCTAACTATATGGCAATGAATTGACCAACTTTTTGTTAACAACATTATTCTTCAAAGAAATTCCAGCACTCTTTATTCTTGTAACAAGTTGTAATCAAAGAAGAAATCAGAGAGGATTTTTATTGAGAAATATTGATTAAGCTCAATGACTAACTACACAAGTCTTCTATTATATACAAAAAACAAAAAGCTACTAACTAACTAACAATTAACTAAATTTACAAACTTTAACTAACTAACTAACTATAATTCAAATGAAACACATGAGAAATAGAATCTCTACATCCCCCCACCCCCCAAGTTGGAGGTGCTAAAAACCACAACTTGGAAAGTTGAAAATAATGTTGTGGACTTGATAAACTCTTTGTAAAAATATCAAACAATTGATCATTGGTCTGAGTGTGAAAAAGAGAAATCAGCCCTTTATGAAGTTTTTCTTGAACAAAATGATAATTAAGTTCAACATGCATAGTGCGTTCATAAAAGACTGGATTCTTGGCAATGTGAATAGCAGCTTGACTGTCACACTTCACAAGAATAGGTGTAATGTTAGAAACATGAAATGTAGTCAACCAACGGGTTAGCCAAGCTAGCTCAGCTGTCATTCTTCTTAGCGATTGATATTTAGCTTTAGTTGAACTTAAAAAATGATAGGATGTTTCTTAGATTTCCATGAAATGGGAAAACCACCAAGAGCAATATAAAAACCACTGAAAGATTCTGTGGGTTTGGATAAGATGCCCAATCTAAATCACAATATGTTTGTAAAGTACAAGAAGGATTATGATAGGTTCAAATGGATCGATCTGTGATGATATTGTAATGCAATGATCAATTATAATCACAAAGTAATCAACAAGAGCAAAATACTTCAAAAATTCATAGTGATTTCATTGAAAGCAAATTGCAATCGGATACAATATACAGAGAGAGTTCTAACTGAAATTCTCAAAAGTCTACCTGCACATATAAACAATATCCTATTTATACTAACAATGAAACTAAGGAACATATATTTACACAATAAGTCCCTATACTATGACAAAAACAAAACCTAAAGACTAAATGCTAATCTTCAAGAGCTCCAACAATACTCCCCCTAAGATTTGCATAGTTTTCAGTCAAAAAAATCTTCAGGTTCTTCTTTAATTTTGAACATTGGCTTTTCTTTGTACATCTCTATCTCTCTTAAAGCTTTCTTTATTGCAGACTTGAATTTTGATGCCAAAATGCCTTGTTCAGGCTTTGATTCATTAGTCTTTATTTCCATAGCATCCATTACCATCAAAGTTTCCTTTGACAACCCTGCAATATCAATGTTTGCATAGAATTCTAATGGATCTTGATTATCCTTTGTATGTATCTCCAACACTCCTTTTCTTGATATTCTCATGAATTCTATATTATGTACATCTTTCTTGACAATGTTTGCATAAGCCAGAGCTTTCCTCAACGAAATCGGCTCCATGGTTGCATTCATCACGTTAATTATTGTCAAGAAATACTTTCTATCATTTTCAGCTGCTTTAGATGACACCCTTTCAAACTTCTGATTTGACAAAAATGAAATGTAACTTGGATGCAATAGTTTTAACTCAAAAACTCCAAACAAACTTATCATGTCCTTGTCCCAATCATCTTCATTCTTTACCAACATCAATTGAAATGATTCTGAATCATAAAACCATCTAAGGATAGGTTTTGAAGTTTGAGTACCATTTATCACTTTCAATCCTGGATTAGTTACTTTATCAAAGTACCTGTCACTGAATGTCTCCAGATAGCTTTCTTTTTCTGATGAGCTTGATTCTCCTTTCTTTCTTTTCTTTAAAGATTGGAAATACAACTTATCTTCTTGATCACATCTTGTTTTCAGAAAGGATGACATTCTTGAGATTCCATAATCCAAAAGTTTCACAAAGTTTTCTCCTCTTGATGACTTTGTTGGATTAATTAGAGGTAACTTGTGTAATTCTTTTAAATCTTGGACAGGAAGAGCAATAATACTAGAGTAAAAATGATACACGTCACAGATAGCATTTACTCTCTTGATCAAAAATGCATCAAATATTTCATCATACTTCCATGCAACAATCTTCACTTCTTTAGTATTGTCAGGCACAATCATAGCATTTAACAGCTTTGAAATTGATTGTCCTGTTTGCAGCACATTCCTCAGTATGTCACCAGCAGATCTTGCTTTATTCCATAGTTGTTTTTGATCAATTGATACTTGATAAGCTTGCTTTTCTTTCTCTGGAAACATTTTCATCAACTCTTGTCTCTGTTCATGACTCTTCTTCACAAGCTCCATAGACTTTATCTCTTGTGGTTTCAAAATTCTTGTTCTTTTGGTGATCTCCAGGTATTGAGGATTATCTGTATCAAGCACGATCATTTTGTTGTTTTGCTTTTCTGTTTCTTGAAAACTTCTCACTAAATTTCTCAGTGAAGCTCCTTGCAGCCTGTTTAATCTTTTTCTTGGATAATTCCTTGATTGCAACCACATCCTTAAAGCAGGTATGCTCATATCTTCTGGGTTAGGATGGTGCAATTCAGACACAGGAATATCATCAACATTTATGCTCTCACTCATCGGTGTCCATTCTCCATGTTCTATACAAATTTCATTTGGATCCACCGGAGCAGTTGATTCGGCTAACAAGCATTTCTCATATTCTTCATTTATTTGAGAAACTATTAATCCATCCAAAAATACACGATTGTACTTATTCTTAACAAGATAATTGTATCTGTCTTCAAAGTCAATTAGGACATCATCTTGAATGTTCTGAATTGGAGATTCAACAAGTTCACACACATCTTCATCATCAAGTACTTCGTTGTACCAATCATCATTAAATTCAGAGTCAATGTCATCTAAAGCTTCAATTTGCTGTTGCACATTTTCTTCATCAACATACACCGTGTCATCTACAGTTTTCTGACTTTTAGATGGTATATCAGATACATCTATAATCACTTCATCAATCTTCCTTTTTTCTTTATCAGCTTCAGAGATCTTTTCTATTATTTCCACTTTTGATTCTGATTCTATCTCTTTCTCCTTTAAACTCTCTTTCAATCTTTCAACTTCTTCATTCAATCTTTTTACTTTCTCTTCAAGATCAGCTACTATCAAATCTTTCTTATCAACCTTAGCTTTTAACACATCATTCTCTTCTTGTAGCTTCTGAATCAATTCTTCTTGTTTTGCATTCTTAACTTTCAACTCATCCATTAACTCTTCATCACTGTCATCTTCAGTTTACACAGTTGCATCTTGAGTTTGTTTCCTTATACTTTCATCCACAATAACTATCTGTTCCTCTTGCACATTATCAGAGGTTACATTAATAGGTTCAGATAATATTGCATTAATGTAATCAAAATTAAATGTCTGATTTTGATCTAAACTTTCAACAACATTTTCATTATCAACCTCAATCTCTTCATTTTCTGCTTGCTCATTCAGTTCAATTTCATCATCATCAAAATTTTCATTTCTTTCTTCAGACATTGTTTCTTCACTATCAACATCTTGAATGATTTCTACAACATTCCCACCAACATTAGCATCATCATCATTATCATCATCATTTGATGAGCTTTCATCACCATTTTGCTCATCTTCATCATCATCATCTTCCTCTTCTTCTTCAACAGCTTCTTGAATAACATCTTCAATTAACTCATTGGGATTAACTGGTTCATCTTCAATTAAATGAAAGTGATCTTGATTGATGTCTACTTCATCTCTAGCTACTGCCCTCATGTAATCAAACATTTGAATGTTCTGGACTCCAATAACAACAAATAATCTTTTATACACAGTTTCAGACATGTGTTCTAAATCCAATCTTTCACCATCTACCCCATATACATGAAACTCAGGGTGTTCTACATTTATAATCATTTGCAGGAATCTTGGATACATCAGGTATTTATTCCTCTTTCCTTTCTCCAGATTGAATAAGAACCCATTCATAATCCATCTGGCCATATTAAACCTTCTGTTTGTGGCCAATGCAACAATAGGAGAAGCTATATCAACAGGAAATGAGTTCCATCCTGTACTCCTTTTAGACATACAATGTTAAAATATATAGCACAGAAGTTTCCGGTGGTTAAAAACTCTAGCTCTGAAGAATTGTTTCTTTGGAAAGTAATCTGGGTGACCCATCATCATAAAAATATCTCTGCACTCATTGAAAGTAAATTCTGCCAAATCTTGTGCATCATTTTCACCCAGTCTTAGTGCTTCTCTGATTGTCTTCAGAAACTTCTATCATTCTATCACCAGTTACAAATCCCCTCAGCACTTTCTTGCCTTCTTCATCTCTTTCAATCTCTGCTGTCCTCCAGAATCTTTTAATCAGCCTTGAATAGATGATAGGATAAGCACACATAGCATATACATATCTTGTTCTTAACAAGAATCTGATCATTTCTTCATATCCAGTAGCCTCTTTAATTTCTTCATTTAGGAAAGCAGCTACATTATGCTTAGGCTCAAACTTGAGTTTTGCCATCTGTGATTTACAAAGAAACAAGTATAAGAATGAATGTATTACACTGATGTAAATCTCATAATGATTTATCAATTTTTATCCAATAATACTTAGAAATTTTCTAAGCATTTGATATACTCATTACTCAAATGTATTGGATATAAATCAATTAATATTTTGAGATTAAAACCAAGTAACATATGACAATTAGTTTTCAAAATTTACTTAATAGATTTTAAATTGTTAAAACTTGATCAATTTTATTCAAAATTTTCTAAGTGTTTGAAACACTTACTGTTACATACAAATTCAAGTTTTAAAAATTCATAATCACTAAGTAATTTGTTTCTTTTTGATTTATGAGATTTAAGAGATGTTTTTGATGATTAACATTAAAATTTTATTAAAACTTCAATTTTGTCGATTCATTTCAGTTTTAAATTTTTATTATTATTTTATTCGACTGATGAACACAGAATCATCAAGAAATTTTTTGTGATGAAATTGAGTTTTGATGATGTCAATCAGGTCGCAAACACATGTATTCAACAATTTCAGATTCAATTTCAAACAATTTATGAAAATTTCAAATTTCTTAAACCCTTAGGGTTCGAACGCCCAAATAGGGTTCATACGCCCAATCAAATGTGTTTTAAATGTTCTGTGTTTTGATGATTTGAACTCAAGATGTTGTTTAGAATCAAAGTTTATACCTAAATGTCACAATGATTTCAGTAAATCTGTATGAAATATGAAGATGATAATCGTCGTATGAATGAATAAGAACAGAGTGTATCAGTGTGAATGAACGAGTGAAATGAGATTCTGTCAAGTGTTGAATTTATATGTGTGAAAAACTCTTAGGCGCATGACCACTGTGAAGGTGTATGACCACTGTTGAGACGCATAAGGTTTAGGCGTATGACTACTATACAGGCGTATTAATCCTGTTAAGACGCATGAGACCTAGATGCATGAACTCACTTGGTCAGATTTTCATAAGGACTTAGGCGCATGGACACTGTTCAGGCGCATGAGCACTGTTTAGGCGCATGAGCACTGTTCAGGGGCATGACCTAGCCTGAAACGCCTAACACTTGGACAATTTCATGAACCTTCAGTTCGTATGAGATCTGTTTAGGCGCATGGACTTTCAAAGCATCTACAGTTGGAATATTTTCAACATGGAAAGTCTGGTACTGTTTAGGCGCATGAGTTTGTTTGAAACGCCCAACACTTAACCAAATTTTCAGACTTATGACAACTGTTTAGGCGCATAAGTTGAAACAAAACGCCCAACACTTGTACATATTCCTGAAATATCATCATACTCCTGAATTAGACTTTTGGCCACTGTTCAGGCGTATGAGACCTTTCCATACGTCTAACACTTGGAATTTTTTCACCAAATTCATCCAAACCCTAATTTTGAAAATTTTCACTGTTCATCATGAAATTTCAACCTGGTCAAAGTTTGACTTTTTGACTTTAAAAATCTTTGACTTTTTGACTTTTATCATTCAAAAATTTATTTCTCACTCAAAATATACCTTTATTTCTCAATTAATTTCCCGTCGTTTTCGTCTCAAAATTTTGAAATTTTTGCAAAAATTACAAATAATCTCAGTTCTTTATTTTTATTGCAAGAAGCTTTTCCACATTTCAACTTAATTTGAATTCTTTTCAGGTTTATTTTTGAATCATATCAAACACACACATACTTGTAAACTTTTAGCATCATCCTTTTCATCATTCAATCATTTATTTTGAAATTCCTTTTCAATCTTTACTCCCCCTAAACTTTTAAGTTCACAAACTTAGAAGTTTATTTAATTGATGAAAAAGAAAGACAAACCAGTCATTATCAACATGCCTGCACACAGAAAATCATGCAAAAATCAAGATAAAGTAAAAGAAAACTCTACTATATACAAAATGAATCACATGCGTACAGAGAGATCATATCAGATAACAATCAGCACATTAACCAAAAAAAACTATGAATAGTCATAGACAATGATTAAATCCTGATCAGGTGTGTTCCAGGTCAGCGTTTCCGCAGCAGAGGAGACACTAGATCTAAGGACAGACAATGAGTACTTTGGCAAAGTATCAGCACACTTACTTTTTCAATTCTTGGATTGATTAAGGTTCGATTAGATATGACATTATGTAACCCAGAATTAGACTTAGAGAGTCTGACCTTCGTTAAGTAATGCAAGCAAGCACTTTTTCTCAGCTTAAAAACCTGACATATATGTATAACCAGATCGCATGTTTATATCCATTTTTTTTGGACTTTTGAATAGATTGTGCACATTGGCATCTTTTGCATCAGGTGTGAATATCCAGGTCTGTAATGACTTACAACAGAGGATACCTCGTCACTTCAGGTCTATGATGACTCATAACAAAGAAGTGAACAGATGCTGTAAACAGATCTCATGGTTAATCATATCACCACCAGGTGTGAGTTTGTAAGTTGACAAGCACACAATCAGTAAGTCAATACTATTCATTAGTACTAAGACGGATACACACAAATACATAATGATTTAGTTAAATCACAAGAATTTACTTTTTCAGTATAATTACATGAGTTTACCCGCACATCATATCTGATCACGTCAGACTTTATTAACGAGTGAAGTATGCAACTGATTAAAATGATGTACTATCATTTCTCACATATTGCAATGGCAGATTCAATCTTAAAATAATAAAATATATTTTTGTATTTTCATTTTATATTTTTCTATTTTGATTTTGCACTTTTCTAGTTTTGTAATTTTGACAATTTCTTTTTATTTTTCTTATTAAAAGAAGGGAGGGTTATTTTCATTTTGAACCATCAAAATCAGTTTTCAATATGGTTAATAAGACCAATAGACTCAACCAAATACTTAAACCTTCCTGGTAAAAAGGCTGTTGTAAATAGGTCAGCCAATTGTTTTTCTGTTGATATTTGAATCAAAATGATTAAACCTTTTTCAGAGTTATCTCTGAGAAAATGATATCGAATTTCGATATGCTTTGTTTTTGAATGTTGGACAGGATTAGCTGTTATAAACATAGCAGCGGTGTTATCAACGTAAATTGGAGTTTTAAGAAAATTGAACCCGTAATCCAGCAGTTGGTTTTGTAACCAAAGGATTTGAGAACATCCTGCTGATGCAACTATGTACTCAGCTTCTGCAGTTGAGACTGAGACATTTGTTTGTTTCTTACACTGCCATGAGACTAATCTGGGACCCAAAAACTGACAACCACCCGTTGTAGATTTTCGATCTTGACAACGACCCTCATAATCACTATCAGTACATCCATGTAACTCAAAGTTTCCTTCATAAGGATACCATAACCCTAGAGCCGGTTTTCCTTTGAGATATCTGAATATGCGTTTGACAGCGATAAGGTGAGATTCCTTCGGGTCTGATTGATACATGGCACAGACACAAACAACATACATTATATCAGGTCTAGATGCAGTAAGATACATCAAAGATTCAATCATAGATCTGTATAGAGTTTGGTCAATTGATTTTCCTTTTGGATTAGGATCAATCTTGGTATTAACGTCAGTTGGAGTTCTGATTGATTGACAATCTTGCAGTTTAAACTTTTTTAAAAGCTTGTCAACAAATTTCTATTGATTGATAAAAATTCCATCTGCAGACTGTTTCACTTGTAAAAGGAAAAAGTTTATTTCTCTCATAGAACTCATTTGAAAGCGAGATTTCATGATATCTTCAAATTCTGAGCACAATTTCTGACTTGTAGAACCAAATATGATATCGTCAACATATATTTGAACACATAAGAGATCATCTGCATCCTTCTTTATGAATAAAGTCGGATCAATTTTCCCTCTTGTGTATCCATTTTGGATCAAGTGCTGTGACAATGTTTCATACCAGATTCTAGGAGCTTGATGTAGACCATATAACGCTTTGCTCAGCTTGTACACATGATGAGGAAATTCAGCATCTTCAAAACCTTGAGGTTGCTTGACATACACATCATCTGTGATTGGTCCATACAAGAAAGCACCTTTAACATCCATTTGGTACACCTTGAATTTCATATATGAAGCATATGCTAGGAAGACACGAATTGCTTCAAGTCTTGAAACTGGAGCAAACACTTCATCATAATCAACTCCTTCTTCTTCGGTGTAACCTTGTGCTACTAGCCTTGCTTTGTTTCAAACAACAATTCCTCTATCATCTGATTTGTTTCTGAACAACCATTTTGTGTCAATGGCATTTTCTCCTTCAGGCAAATCCACAAGCTTACACACTTCCTGTTTACGGAACTGTAATAACTCTTCTTGCATAGCCTCAATCCAACTATTGTCCTGTAATGCTTCAGAAATGTTTTTAGGAACAATTTGAGATAGAAAACACAAATATAAACAAATGTTTGCTTGTTTGAAATGACTTCTCGTAGTTCTCTCATTCAAAGGACCAATAATCTGTGATATAGGATGTTTCTTGTGAACACGAGATGCTGGTATCTCATCTTCTTGAACATTCACATCAAGATTAGTCTGGTTCAAGTTTGAAAGCTGATGCAACAAGTTTGAAGAATGTGGAGTGAAATTCGAAACTTGAGTCGGTGAGTTGATAAAATAATTAAGCTTGTCATTAACATCTACATCTCTAGATATAGATGAAGTTCTAGACTCAGGATGTAGAATTTCTGGTCCATCAATAGGAATAGGTTGAGAAACATTTGAATTTTGAGAAACTGGAGGTTGTTCTTGAGCTTGTTGTTCATGAGATTCTGAATTGAACACAGGATCTTTACCAAATGAGAAGAATGGATAATCTAGGCTTGAATCATCCATATCATCAGAATCTGAGTCATCACTGAAAGATCCAGGATCTCCTACCTGTTTCCTGTTGACACAAACAGATTAGAATTGAATGAGTTTGACAAAGAATCTAAATCAAATAACCAAGCTGGACCATTTGCCACTGATGGAAATGAATTTTCAAGGAATTTAACATTGAATGTTTCAGTAATAACATTCTTCCTAGAGTTATAAACTCTAAATGCTTTTGAAATTGACGAATATCCAAGAAAAAATCCATCATCAGATTTTACTTCAAATTTTCCAATCTGATCACTTGAGTTTAAAATCAAAACCGGACAGCCAAAAGATTTAAGAAAATCTATGTTTGGTTTCCTACCAAACATCAACTCATAAGGAGTTTTCTGTTTATCTTTCACTAATAGAGTACGATTCTGAACAAAACATGTAGTAGATATGGCTTCATCCCAGAATGTGATTGGAATCTTCGCATCTGCTAGCATTGCACGAGCTACCTCAATCAATGTTTTATTCTTCCTTTCAGCAACTCCATTTTGTTGTAGAGTTCTAGGAGCACTGAACTGATGAGCAATTCCTTTTCCTGCACAGAACATGTCAACATTAGCATTTTTAAATTCTGTTCCATTATCACTTCGAATGATTTTTACTTTTTGATCTAATTGATTTTCTACTTTAATGATAAACTCTTTTAATAATTTAGCCGTTTCAGATTTAGCATGCAAAAAGAAAACCCAAGTAAATCTTGTAAAGTCATCAATGATAACTAAACAGTAAGATTTCTTTCCAATATTTTGCACGTTTACTGGACCGAATAGATCCATGTGCAACATCTGTAGAGGCTTGGAATTTGAGTTTATCAGCTTGGACTTATAAGACGCTCTATGTTGTTTCCCTTTCAAACATGCTTTGCAGAGATCTGATGTAGCAAACTTCTTTGTTGGAATGCCTACTACATGATTTCCTACAGCAAGTTTGTTCATGTTTTTGAAGTTAGAATGTCCGAGACGTCTATGCCAAAGCTGGCTTTCATCATTTGATGCTTGAGCAATTAGGCAAGTTGTTTCTGTTGAAGGATCAACTTGAGACATATCTAGTTTGTATACATCTCGATCACAAACAGCTTTAACAACTACCATTCCTTGCTAATCTGAAAACCTGGCTTTAAAATATAACAATGAGAGTCATCAAATAAAGCAGAATATGATTTATCATAAATTTGGGAAACACTTAAAAGATTAAAGTTCAACTGAGCACAGTAGTTGACTTTATCAAAGCTAATAATCCCATTTGATACCGTTCCTTCTCCGGTAATCTTTCCACCTGCATCACCTCCAAATGCTACATGTGTACCATCTTTCATTTTAAAGTCTTGAAGTAAGGCATGATTGCTTGTCATATGCCGGCTACACCCACTATCAACATACCACGTGTTTATTGGTCTTCTTGGGCATAACTGCATTTCAAAGACAATTAAGTTGAGTTATCAACCCAAGCCGAGATGGTCTTGGGCTTGCCATACTTATCAACAATGGTAAACTGCTTAAAATGAAGTTTGTTCATGTCAGGTTTTGTTTGATATTTAGAATTATCAATTCTTTTTCTGACAAATTTCTGATTATCTTTATTTTGTTTAATCCTCAAAGCATTAAATCGATTTTCAAGATCCTCATCAAGAAATTTTAAACCATTCATTGAAACATTCTTAGAAAAATTTTGCTTGGTAAATGTTCCATTGTTCATTCTCACAGATCGTGGAATGAAATTTCCTTGTGTATACTGTTTTGTTCTCACAGTATAATGATCATCATAATCAGAATTGATTCTTCTGAGAGATCTCAAGCCTAAGGAAAGTTGTTGTGATAAACCTTGAAAACCATTGTTTTGATTTCTTTGAAATCGTGGATGAACATATCCATTCCTTGGCGAGTTCTTTCTGAAGTAACAATCTTCAGTATTATGATTTCTTTCATCACACAAGGCACAGTATTTATTGAAATAACAATCAGCAGTTGTGTGATTTGTCATATCACAAATGTGACAGTATTTGTTAAAATAACATTCAGATGTGTTTTGATTATACATGTCACAAATGTCACAGTACCTTTGTGAAGAATTAAAGAACTGATGATTAACCCTAGATGTGGATGCCACATTTGATCCTTGTTTAGATTTAGGAGTTGGCAGGTTAATCTGTTGTTTTTGATTTGTGAGTTTGGTCTTTTGATTTTTAGGTTTAAGTTTTTGAACATTTTCACAATTCTTTCACTCCTTAGATGTAAATCTTTTATGAACAGCGGAAGACTTAGGACCTAAACCTGTTTTCAGATCAGAGTTACATTTGATCTTTGGTTTTGATGTCGTTTTAGAATTTGTGTTCATGTCAAAAGTTCCTGCTGACACAAACTTCATAGGTTTCAATTGATTCGATTGATCAGTTCTTTGAGTTTGAGAATTTTTAGATTTAACATTTGATTTTCTCCTTCTTTGATTTCTTGATCTTGAAGATGTTTTGTTGCTTTGGGAAGGAATTGATTTTTGAGAAGATTCTTTTTCAGATTCTTTAAGCTTATGTTCATTTTGGTTTGGTTCACAAGAGCTTGAATCATCGGAACATGAAGTATCTGATTTCAATTTTTCTTCTTTAGCTATCCCTTTTTTTTGTCATTCGTTTCAATGACTTCTTCAGTACATTGTTCAACAACACATTCATTATATCCTTTTGGGACAAACGACTTCTTGTTCTTAGGTCGAGGTTCATATGATTTGACTTTTATCGGATGACCATTTTTTATCTTTTCTGAATCTTTCTCCTCAAAGATTTCAATATTTATCTTTTCAATTTCACTTTCTTCAGTAGATTGCTCATTCTTTTTCTTTTCATGAAATGCTTTGAGCTTTGCTTTGTTTTCACATGAGTGATCATGAGTGTTAAAGTTATCTGGCAAAGTGTTTGAGAATGATTCAGGCATAGGCTCATGTGTGAAACCTAGACCTGTTTTATCTTTATCTTTTCTCCCATTTACTAGTTGTTCAACTATAGTTTTTGAACTTTTAACTTTTGCAAGATCAACTTGAGTTGCAGCATGTGCCAACTTTTCTTGTTCTAGAGTTTTAGTCATCTCTTCAAGTTGTCTTTTTACTTGTTCAAGTTCTTTTAAAGTTTTGTTCCATGATGTTTAAAGAGATATGATTTTGTCATCAGAGATTTTATGATCAGCTTTGAGTTTGTTTTGTTCCATGATATTTAAAGAGATATGATTTTGTCATCAGAGATTTTATGATCAGCTTTGAGTTTGTTGTGCATTAACTCTTCTTGTTTAAGTTTATCCCATATTTTGAATGAGTATGTTCTGTAGTGTTCAACTTGTTCAAAACATGCTTTTGTGCACATTTTCTCTCTGACTTCCATTAGAATTTCTGGATAAGAAGGAGAAGTCTCAGTATTAGATGATGAGTGTTCAACCTTTGGTTGTTCTGACTATGCCATGAGAGCAATTTCTTCTGAATCTTTTTTGGGATTAGATTTGTCACTCTAATCATAGCTTTTATCATTGTCTGAATCATCATTTGCCTTTGGATCATTGTCTTCAGACCAGTCTTCATCATTAATTTCAGCAACAAGTGCTAAACCAGAAGTGAGATCAGCAGTAACAAATTCTGCATAAGCACTCCAGTCATAACCATCCTTGATGCTGACAACTTGAGCTTTCTTCGGCTCTTCAGTTGTTTTTGATTCTTCTTTCAGCTCTGGCATAGGAAGACTCTGATATGGCTTCTGAAAAGTTTTTTGAGACTGATGTTGATATCTTTGACAACTGGAACCTGCTTGATCATTGCCTCCTTGATTTCTTGGAGTTTTACATTCTCTTGAAAAATGACCATAGCTATTGCAGTTGAAACACCTTGATTTTGACTTGTCAAAGGCAACCTTTTTGTTTGCACTTGGTTTATAATTTCTGTTCACATAAGAGTGTTTCTGAGTCCAGTAAGCTATCATCACCATTTGCCAGTTCAAATCCATCTCTTCTACATCATCAGGATCCATCTCAAATAAATCCTGCAAAATCAAATCAACTTGAGTTAGGTGACTACCTTGATAAACTTGAAAGCTTGCCATGAAAGCAGTAAAAGCAGATTTTGACTCTTCATCCTGTAAAAGGATGTTTATGACATTTTTAACTTTGCTAGGTTTAACAGAGTTAGAAGATGGAGTCTCAGTTTGAGGTTTAGGCATTTGAGTTTTAGGAGGAGACTGTGGTTGATTTGTGTAGACAGGAGCACTTGTGTAGGTTGAGTCAGCAAAAAAACCAACTCTAACAAACAAATCACCCTCATCTTTTGAAGAACTATCATCTTTAGCCACAAATGCATTCTCCACTGTGTTAGCTGGAGATGCAACATACTTATACTGAGATGTTGATGTAGATCTATCATTGTTCCTTGAACTCTCATCAATTTCAACTGATTCTATTTTGGCAATCAGAAGATCAAGATCCATGGGAAACTTTTCTGTATGCTTCAACAAAGTAACTGTTTGTTTCCATGAAGATGGAAGAGCATTGAGAAGTCGGTCATTTAGATCTTTGAGATCATTCTTCACACCAACAGTTGACATTTCAGTAATGAGTTGCACAAATCTGTTCATCATTTGATTGATAGTTTCTCCAGAAAGATGTTCAAATAATTCAAGTTGCCTTTTCAGTTTCTGCTTTTTGAGATCTTGAATCTCTTTACCACCTTCACAAATGATCTTTAAAGCTTTGTACATGGTATACCCAGTTTGATAACTATAAAGTCTTGTCAACACCTCCAAAGGTAAACCCTTGCACATCAGAGAATAAGCTTTAATATCATTTTTAACCTTCTTCAGATCATCACCATGTAGACCATCTTCAGGATATGGTTCTTGAGAGTCTTTGGTGTAAACAGATCCTCTGTCAGGACCATCTAATGAAACAGGAATCTGTGGTCCTTTCTCTATTGACTTCCAGAGATCTGTGTCAATAGAGTTTAAGTGATGTTTTAATCTGAGAGACCAGTTCTTGAAATCAGCTCTGTTCTTCAACTTAGGAACCTGTTCTCAGAATCTTCAGACTTAGCCATTTTAAGTTTTGAAATTGAGAAAAGAAAATGTTTTTGTTGTTTTTAAAGTTTGAAATAAAACAAAGAAATGACAATATTTTTGGATTTTAGTTTTTGAAAAATTTTCTAAGTGTTGAATGAAAAGTCTGAAATCTGATGCGCCTGAATAGTTGTGAAACGTCCACTTTGAACTTGGAACGCCTAAGGGAATGCCTTAGTAGAATTCTCGAAACGCCCAACTGAAGATGCGCCTGAACAGTTGTCAAACGCTTGAACAGTTGTCAAGCGTCCAAACAGTTGTCAAACGCATGGGAACTTAGTCAAATTTGCTGGATTTTCAACTGAAGCGCCCAAACAGTCTTCAAACGCCTAGAACTCTCGGGTTTCAAAAACGTCCAAACAGTGGTAAAACGTCCAAATAGTGTCAAAACGTCCAACTCTGAAACGCCCAAACAGTGTTGATGCGCCTAAACAGTTGCAATGCGCCTAAACACTTAAGCAAATTTAAGATGATTTTAACACTCAAAGCGCCTAATTCATCATCTTCATAACAACCTGATCTTATCAAATTGTTCAAAACTTGATTAATTGATCTGAAAACTTCCAATAAGGTAGAATTCAAGTCGATAATCAATCCTAATTCATCAATTCTCTCAATTAACAACAACAAATCTGAATTTCTGATTGAATTTGAGTTCGACAATGAAGAACAGTTCGCACACTGATGAAAATTCAGATCTGAATGTAAGAAAACACTCAATTGTGATTCAATTCATGTTTCAAATGATGAAACACAACTAAAATCAACAATTAATTAATCAATTGCTATCAAACACAGATTCAAGTGATTCACAGAGCTCAAAATTTGATTTTAAGCTTCAAATCACTGAACCGAAAGCTCTGATACCATTTGATAGGTTCAAATGGATCGATCTGTGATGATATTGTAGTGCAATGATCAATTATAATCACAAAGTAATCAACAAGAGCAAAATACTTCAAAAATTCATAGTGATTTCATTGAAAGCAAATTGCAATCGGATACAATGTACAGAGAGAGTTCTAACTGAAATTCTCAAAAGTCTACCAGCACATATAAACAATATCCTATTTATACTAACAATGAAACTAAGGAACATGTATTTACACAATAAGTCTCTATACTATGACATAAACAAAATCTAAAGACTAAATGCTAATCTTTAAGAGCTCCAACAGATTATCAGTTAAGAATAATCCTTGGGATCAAGTTCCTTTGACATAAGAAAGAGTGTGATAAGCAACCTGCCAATAAGGTAATCGTGGATCTTGTATAAATTGACTTAGAAATTGAACTGCGAATGCAAGATCCGAACGCAGGTGAGTGAGAGAGTTGAGTTTGCTGAAAAGCCGCCTATACATCAAAAGATATTTAAGTGCATACCCTTCATAACTCTTTAATTGCAAATGATGGGGTAATGGATAGCTAGTAGGAGCAATTCTAATAGCATCAAATTTTGTCAATAAATCGTTTGTAAATTTTCTTTGAAAAAGAATGACACATTTGGAGGTGTGTAAAACTTCCATTCCTAAGAAATAATTGAGCTTCCCAAGGTGTTTTATTTTGGAAATGGTATGGAGAAAATATTTAAGGCTATCTATCTCCGCTTGATCGTTCCAAGTAATGAGAATATTTTCAACATAAACCGCAACATGAACAACCGACTTACCCATGGACTTAGAAAACAAAGAATGATCATTCTGAAAACCAATAAAACCTTTTGATTTTAGTGTAGTGGAGAGCTTTCCACACCATTTTCGAGAAGCGTGTTTGAGACCATATAAAGATTTGCATAGCTTAAGAACTTGACTAGAAAATAGGTTCATTCCCGGTGGAGGTAACATATAAATGTCTTCATCCAAATCACTTGCATTCAAAAATGCACAAGGGGGTTTGATGTTATTTACCAAATGCAAGTCTAAATTTTAGCTGTAGAAAACAAATGAATCGTCTCCATTGAATGCAAGTATGCAGATGGCTGGAGGTTAATTTTGATGTTCATTAAGAATCATGCGGTTTCTTTTATTGATTATACTGCTCATCTATTCTTGATGTTATATGCGTATTACTCACTAATTTATGGGTTTCTTATGTTCGTTTAACATACATTTTTAGTCGTTGTGGCTTTGCCCCATTTGTTGTTGTGTCTGGTGTATGTTAATATACTAACCAAAAAAGTTACACGCAACAAACACAATCAGTGATACCAAGGGAGCCCAGATATCACTACTAAGAAGCAAGAACACATCTTTTGTCGTAAGGTTGTGTCGAACAACAACTTTTACAGTATGATTGATAGATCAAATTGAAAGCATGAAGACATATGCTGCATTAAAAATATGAAAGGAGATCTTTTGATGTGTAATAAACACGCAAAATGAACTCTTTTGGCAACTATATTGTGATCGTTTGACCCATGGGCATTGTGACCTAACTCATTGTAAGAAAAGTTATTGTGTAGTCAACCCTTGCCTTAATGCAATCAAAAACAAAAAAAATTCTTTGCGCATCGCGCGGGGAATAAAACTACTGGCCATTAAAGTTTACGCCATTCATTTGTAAATTGTAAAACTTGAAACTAAAGAATCTATTAATGTTTACAAGTGAATTAAAATAAGGTTAGTTTATATACACTCCTCTCTATTACTTGTCATACTCCCCCCTCAAAAAATAATTTCAAAACTTGTAATATTTTACCACGTAAAAAAATTTAGTTTTAGAAAAAAAGTTTCTTTTTCTTTAAATAATTTTTAAAAATACTTTTTATATAAAGATATAAAACATATTTAAAAATAAAACAATTTCATAAAAAATAATATAACAATTCCTACGGTTAAAAAAAATTTTAAAAGTATCTTTTAGAATTGGAAATAAATCCAAACAAACTTAATTCAACCGATTAATATTTTTAAGCCGATTTATTTGGTTCGGTTATCCGATTAAACCTGCTAACTCGTTTATTATTCGGTTTATACAAATAAACGAATCAAATAAGCAAGATCTTGTCTAACAGTTGACCAAAATGAAAACCGAATGTACAATTTGATTCGATCTTTAGCGCTACGATACGATTCAGTTTTAGGTCAATTTTATGTTTTTGGATGTTTTTGAACAATTATAACCACTACAAACAAAAATAATAAAAGACAAAAACTATAAAGACTAAAAGTAATAATAAATAGATAAACCTAAAATATTTAATTTAATATTTTAAGGGGTGATATGGTAAATAAAAAAACATAAAAACAAAAATTAACTATTTTTATAAGTTGAAGAGAGATGTATAACAATTAAAAATAGTTTAGAAGGGTATATATAACATCACCTAAAACATTGATAGATCTACCCATAAACTAACGTGTATTGAAATAACTTAAATTATTGAAGTTGATAATCTTGATAATATGAAATTTTCTTGGTGTACAATTAAACAATTTTATCGAAATATTTGAATATTTTTTAACCTGTTAAATTAGAATTAGCAGAGAGTGACCTTTGGATGAGGAAAACACCATTCAAATGGTGAATAAGTTATGTTTGACTTTATAACAAAGTTTCCAAGATATTCTTCTATGAACAAATGTAATAAGCAAAAGATATAGAAATATATCATCATACAAATTTAGCGATATATTATAGAACAATTCCAACTTACGTCCACTGCTTACATTCAGTGATAAAACACAGAGAATACATAATAATAATGGTTAAATATTATAGGATAAGAAGTGTCCTAGCTAGGACAATAATAATGTCGAAGATGTAACAAGGTTTCCTATGTTATGAATAATTATGTCACTAAGAATTGTGTTTTTCAAGTTATGAATTTTCTATAATCCAAGAACGACAATATTAATTAGGGTTATTAGATTTTAATAATATCAATTTTTATTTATTGGTCGGAATTAATCACAATTTAAAAAATATTTCTAGACACTCCCAACTTTAAGTTTATTTTTCAGTCAACGATCCCTTACTAACTGAGAGTTAACTCCATTAGTTTTTAATGACGTTGACTGCTTTAATAATCAGTTTAAAAAGGACTATAGCAATTACAAACACTTATACGTTTAAAGATCTTTATCATGCTTTTTTAATGGGATTATATAAAACAACGGCTAGCAATTAACAAGTCGGAAATTACAGTCATAAGGGGATTCTTTTATTCTTTGAATAATCTACCCAGCTAAATTTAAAATTACAATTTCTCTTAAAACTATAAGTTACGTGTAACATTTAAACGAAAATCTGGTGAAGTTTCCATGTATTTTCTGATTTTCATAATGCATACAAGTCTAAATTGATTAACATCAACACAAGTAATCGAGTTCATAACTGAGTCAAACTTCCTATACATATAAATTGCACACATATGCAAACTAACATACACAAACTACATCAACAACCACTATATATATCACTCCTTTTGCATTCATTTAAGAGGTGTCATCGCCATGGCTCGGTTCTTAAGCCTTGATAGCGGTGAAGGGGGAGGAACACTCAAGTTCGAGGGCTCGCATATCGTGTTCATGTTGTGCATGATTGTCGTGTCTATGTCTGTTTTGTCTATGATCATCTTTGCATGCGGTGACTCTAATGATCATGATTCACATAAAAAGCATCGTCACCATGGTCGATCTTCGGGCGGTTTCTTTTTTAGTGGGGGTGGTGGAGGCGGAGGCGGAGGCGGTGGAGGCGGAGGTGGTTGTGGTGGAGGCGGAGGTGGTGGTGGCGGAGGTGGCGGCGGCGGCGGCTGTTAACTATAGAAAAGAAAATGAATAATGGTTTATACTATCTACAATAAAAACAACGTGCCGCATACACATAATCATTTATATCTAATATTTTAATTATGATACATAAGTCGGTTATGTAATAGCATAAACACCTCATTTCGCTTTTTTTATTATATCAAGTACTTCGTATAAATGTTTGTATACTAATAGTGATACTCTATGTAAAATTAGCTTTGTATAAAACGGATCATGTTTTGCAATATCATTTGGTTTAATATTTGTTATTTGCTTTCCTCTTTCTTATTATATCAAATAAGTTTTTCATATAATTAGGTGCGTAGTATAATCGTGATACTCTATGTAAAATGAGCTTTGAATAATGGACCACGTTTTACAATATCATTTGGATTAATATTTGTTATTTGCTTTTTGTTATCTTTTACAATTTCATGTTTAAGTAAAACATGGAAATTTTAAGTTTTAATTTTACTCTTATATATCTTGTTTTTTCATTTCACATCAAAGAATACGTGTGGAATGAGAGCCTCCGGATTAAAGCAAGTTCAATAGATATTACGGATTTTGACTTGTTTGTCCTCAAAGAGACTTTATTAGATAATAATGAAGAATTTGATAAAAATGATTATTTATAGTGTTAAGAGATAAATAAATAAAAACTCAAAATATAAGGCCAAAACTTTTCAATAAAAGTTTGGAGGAAATGAGATATTAAGGGTAATTGATGATTTAAAGTTTTAAACACAAATATTCTCTTCAAGTGTATTATGGTTGAAAAGAATTGAGATTACTTTTTTCTTAATAAATTAATCCTCTTTATTAGAAATAATGTGATAATTTTTAATAAATAAATTTATTAATATTATTATTATTCTCCTTAATTATACCTAATTGATATACTCTTATGATAAATCTAGTTTTTTTTAAATAGTATATTCATAAAAGTTATTTATCAAAATGATATATTTTGAAAAATATTTATGAAAATGATGTATTTTGAAAACTTTATTGTTTCTCCCTTCTTTTTCATTGGCCACTCTTTATGCATTTAAATTCTTCTCAAATTTTATCATAACAAGAGAAACGTTTCTTTCGAGGGTTTGATGTTATTTTTATGCTTTTGATCGATATCTTTGTTTTTAAATATTTGGAAGGTAAAGAATTATACAAAAAAGAAAGCCCTTTTTGCATTACATATAATATATACATTTTCTTAATTGTGTGCATAAAAGATGGAGGAAATTCAAACGAAAGAGAATGGGTGTACGAAATGTAGAGTGGGGAAAAACATTTATTTATTCTTTATTATTTTAAGAGAGTGATTATGATTTATGTATATACTAGGTTAGTCCCCGTGTTCTACACAGATTAAATAAATATAATATTAAATAATTATTAATAAAAATTTATACTTTATAAAATCATGCTTGAATATAAAATATGATTATAATTATGTATAAATAGTTAAGTAAATAAACAATAATGTATTTTTCTTAAACTTTTGTTTTATAGAAAAATTGTGATTTTTAAATATATTGTTTTAAGAAAAATGTTTTTTTTTTAAATTTCATTGTATTATGTATTTTATAAAATTTTTGTTTTTAAAAAGTGTGTTTTTAATAAAAAATAGATTTTTATTTATTAAATTATGCATTTTTTAATTTAAAAATGGTATGAGTAATATTATTAGTATTCAATATTATTATTAATAATATAGAGAAATAAGAAAATATAATGAGGTTTACAATTGTTTCATGCTTATTTTATTTTATCGTATTCGCCTAGAAGAAAAACAAAAATTGTGTTTTCATTATGGTATTATAGAACAACAATTACTTAAATACATTCGTATCGCCGCAAATGTAAAGGGGTCAACAAGTCAGGTTTTACTACAATTACTTGAAATGACTCGCTAAACATCCATGGCCGAATGGTTAAAGCACCCAACTCATAATTGGCGAATTAAATTTTAAAGCTCTCGAAAAGACCTGATCATTCCCTAACGTAAAATATATATTAAAACAAACAATAATAGTTACAATATAATGTTTTAATGTAAATATAATTAAAATTATATATAAGTAATAGTTCAAGAAATAAAACAATTATACCATTTTTAACTCTCTTATGTAAATAGATTTATTGTTAAACATTCGTTTTAAAATTTTTTATTAAAAAATATTTTTTTTATAAAAATCTTGGTTTGGTTAAAACTCTGGTTTGTAATTATTTTGGTTGTTTTAATATGAATATTTTAAAATATTTCACCTGTTTATAATTTTTTTTCAAAACAAAATGATTTAAAATATTTTGTTTAAAAAATATTTAGTGTTTTAGCAAATTTCATATTATATAAAACTTTAATTTTTTTGTTATTTAGATTTTAATTAATAGATGAAAAGATAGTTTGATTTAAAAAAAAATAGATAAGAGAGAGAAATATAGCAATTAATATATTTATTTTTAATAAGAGAGAGAAATTTGTATGAGTATTTAAATTATTATAATACTCTTTTGTAGGAAAAATTAATGTGTGTAGATCTAGAAAAATGACAAGTGACAAAAAAATGGCTTAAGAGATGGATAAGTGTTAAAAAAAATCTTGTCTTATTAGATGTTATAAATTATAGATTATAGATATACCTTGCTTTATTGCTTAATATGGGGGGTGGAGTATTAATATAATTATATATTGAGAAATGAGCTATTGTTTTCTTTCTTTTTTTTTTTTTTTGAACGGCTGGTTAGTAGTTAGATGTTAGTATCACCAAGTTAGTAATATTCGCCAATGCCAAGGTTTGAACCGTGGACCTCCAAGAGAGGCAAAGCCTCCCGCCTCCCACCTCCCACCTCCCCCTTAACCACTAGACCAAGAGATCATTGTTTTCTTTTTAGTGGTGCTGAATTGGATTCATTGGTTTATTCGGATTCAAATGAATGAATCAGATTAAATTTGACCCTTAAACAAAAAATTTAATGATATAAACTATCTTATGATCTGAACCAAACTAATTAATTTATAGTTTACATTGATTTTACAAGTTTGAATAATTATTTTTAACTTAATATAATAGCATGGAGTCGATCTAAGATATGAGACAAATATGTGAAACATCCATACTTAGTTGTTTAAGTCACAAGACTTATAGACAAATTTGCGAATGTCCATCCCATGAAGCACTGGGGAACCATGCATTCCTCTCGGGGCTGGCTCTCGTGTGTCATGATCCGATCTGATCATCAATGACCGGTTTGCGAGACAAGGAATTAATCAAGGGCCAAGAGATTGATGAAAGAAACCGGACGAAGTCAGTGTTGTGTTCAACTTCGTTGTTGGAAATATTGATTTCTGCAGTCTGTCTTTTCCTTCTCTCTCTTGTCTTAACAAAGTAGGCTATTTGACCGAATCCCAAGGATAGTAGTGTTTATTTTGGCATTAATTCGTTATTGGTAATTGGTAATATTGACTAGTTTATTTCTTCCCGCATTATGCGGGGAAGTTCGGTTAATTTTTTCACATGTAACATTGCGTTCTCTAAACATTATCTATGTGGCTCGTCGAAAATCATAAAATCAAAGTATGGTGATGAAATGTCACATCTCGGCGGTAGCGTGAGATGCTTGGGTGTGACTTCTCAGTTCAAAACGCATTGATTATAATAACATACAATCCCAACAATAAAACCAAACATAAACTTTCATTTAATATTTTAGGATTACAATATTTATACAAAATTTGTCTAAATATTAGACTATTACATTAAGTAATCCCAAATCAAAATAGATGTCTTGATCACTTCATATTAACCCCCAGCTAGTGATGAACGTGAACGTCCACATGTACGCTAAGATCCATCAAATCCAAAGTGATCCAGACACACAGCTGCCCCACATACTCATACCACATATTGTATAGGTTGAATGTATATACTAAATTATAATACATGCTGTCAACCTAAAAAAACATACTCAAAACAGTCAACGTAAAGTTGGTGAAAACATAGGTTTATTCAATAACATAATTTTAATTTATGCATCATAAATAAACTTACAACCAAACCTCCTCACATGTCAAGTGATTCATAACTGTTAAATACAAACCACAGAATCAAATAATATAACATTCATACCCTCATCCGACAGACGTAGGATGACATATTCCTAAGTAGCGCCACCTATATTATTTGATGGTTTTTCATCCGAATTAATGGTTAATTTTCTTAAAATGACAGTAACATATCAAAACTTTTAAATTTACATCAATTTCAATAACAAACAGTATGTTTTTTCCCCCAAAAATTTATAAATCAAAAAGGGGCCATGTTACTAACCTTAATTCCAGCAACAAGTCAAATATTATCTATAAAATAATTATTTGTTAGAATAAAATCTTATTTCTTTAAAATTTTCAGCACTTATTTCGTTAATTAAGTCAAAATTCCCAAACAATAGCTATGGTTATCCAAAAATTTCCAAATTTTACAAACCGTAATATTTTAATATCTAGATTATTCCATAAAAATTTCAGTTAATATTTCCTTATGGGTAATTTCTTAGAATTTTCACAAGTTTCACAGTAAATGGCAGAAATAGCTAAATATCTCTAAAAATTCTGAAATTTGTACATTCTATCCTATTTAGTACATCAAATTTTATGTAAATTTTTCATGATTTATCTACTGTTTTGCTTTCAGTTTCGATTTTTCTTCCTATTAATTATTCTAAAATATGAAACTTTATCATACTATGGAGTTAATTCACAAAATTTATTCTATAATTCAAATATAATATTAGAGTTATCGTATAATATTTCCAGAATTTTATCATGTCTAGATCTCTTGTTTGGTATTTTTCTTCTATTTTCACAATTTAATTATATAAATTAATATATCCCATATAATTATTCCATATTTTCCAGTTTATTACTTCTAATATTTTCTAACAAATTTCTAAATTTTGTTACCACAATCATAGTCATTTATATTTTTAATCTAAATCATGAAATAACAAGTATTTCAACCCTTTAAATCCTTTGTTTTTGTTTAAAATCTTGATTTTTATAAAAGTTCTCAAACTTTTTATTTTAAACTCTTTTCTTACAGATTTTTGATTGAAAATCAAGTGTTCATGAGGTTTGTAAATAGCTTTAGTAGTTTATAACATAAAGGGTTGGTTGTACATGTATGTTAAACACATACATATACTTCTTAACTTGTTAATCATAGGTTTTAAGAATCAAACCTTGTTTGGAGTAGAAAATGGCTTAGGAGATTGCTTCTCGGTTTCTTGATGATCGACTTGGTGTGTTGGTTCTTGAATCTTGAAGAGTTGATCACAAGATGATGGTTTGGAGATGGTTGAAGATATGGTGCCCAAGGTGGTGATGCTTGGTTGGTCTTGAGGTCGAGAGAGAGCAAGAGATGGTAGAGTTTATTTGTGTGTTTCTGGAGCCGAGAGATGGTGGTGGTTGTGGTGGTTGGTGGTCGACGGTGATGGTGGTTGTTATGGTGTTAATCGGCCGAGACTTAGGAGATCATCATGGTCTCTCATCATTGGCTCTAACCCTAGACTTGTGATATATTTAGTTTAGGTTTGCAAGGTGTTAGTTTAGCATGATAGGTGTCATGCTTAGGAGAGTGATTAGTGTCCATGGATAGCTAGGTGTCACATTTTGGTGTTAATGACATCTTAGTCATTAAGTTAAGATTAGTTTTGTTAATTAGTTGCTAATCTTGTTTTGTTAACACCTTAATGAGTCGAGTTCTTGAGTTTGGTTGGTGTGTTAATTTGTTGTTTAAGTGTTTAGGATTAGTTTGGGTTTAGTTTTTAACTTTCTAAAAGTTAACTTGTTAGGTAACGTTTGATTAAGTTTTAGTTTATTATATACTAGATGAAAACATCTATCAATCAAGTAACTAATCACATAATCTTATGATTTGATAACTAACACACATAGTTCAATAATCACAAAGTTCACAAGAATTTATATACATGCACACGTAAAGATTTTTACATGCATGCATGCATGCATGCTCACATATCATGTGCATGTTCAATTAAGCACACAAAATTCATAAAGAGTTAATCAAATAAAAATAATCTTAATAATCCCTAAATAAGGTATATAAGTACATACTATTAATCTATAAATTTTTTTTAAAATGTTAGTTTACCTAACCTTGGTTTTAGGGTTGTCACACGAAACTAAAAAAATACTAAACTTTAGTAATCAAACTCAAAAAAATAAATCTTCACTACAAATAGTTTAGTGATCAAACTTTAAAATCCTAAACTTTACTGGTCAAAGTCAAAAACCAAATCGGTAACCAAACTCTAAGATCCTAAATTTTATTGGCCAAAGTCACGCACTACACGGTGGATGTTCAATCAATGTCTCGCACAAATGCTACGTTAGTTTTGTTGTTATTAATTGTCAAAAATCATAAAATCAAAGTTTTGATGGCGAAACTCAAAAGATTTAAACTTTAGTGACCAAAACCAAAAAAATAAAACTTCACTTTAAAATAGTTTAGTGGCCAAACTCAAAGAAATTAAATTTCATTATAAACAGTTTAGTGGCTAATCTCTAAGATTTTAAAATTCCAAAAGTTAGAGTTAAAAATAAAAATACTTATGACTAAAATCAAAAATTCAGAAATCTACTATTCATTGGGCATGGTATTTAATTATAAAGTAATATAGTTATGGATGTAAATTTTAATTATAAATTTTATAAATAAGTAAATGTCCCATTAATTAACTATATCATGTATGAGCTTAGTAGCTTCAGCAAGTTAAACTCGGATTTGTCTAGGAGTATTATAGGCTTTAGCTTGATTTGTAGAGGAATTGTAATAATAACTTGGAAAACTTGAGAGTCGCAAGTTCGCTTTCTAATACCAAATATTCAATCAGATAAAACTCAAGTTTAGAAATCGAAGTATGAATTCGTGTGTGTTTCAAGAACGTGAAGCAGAAGAGAATGAAGAAGAAAAGAGACCAGTCTTGTACAAATTCAAATTATTTTAGGGACGGGGAAACTACCTTCGGCAGCTCGATCCTAGCCAGGGGCTCTGCCCCTTGGACCCTGCTCCTAGGGGTGTTGCCTCCTTGGAACCCCCATCGCTTAGGGACTTCGCACCTAATAAGGTTTTCAATTTCGAAGATCACAATAAACTCAAACAAGTGTGCACTCCCCGCACCTCCTGACTTGTTTGATGGATATAATGATCAAATTGGTCATTAGTCAATCTAATTACACTAAAATATCTAACATTCCTTCCCCATTTTAGTGTAATCCTTGATTAACTAAAACAAACTCACTCAAACAACAAACTTATGTATAAATGAAATATCGTGATGATTGAATTTCATCTTAGTATATTACACATTTCAAATATTCAAACATCATGGTGTCACTATGGATTGAACCCTTGCTATTCACAGTGAATACATGAAGATAATATACACAAAAGTTTACATACTTATATATTCTTACTTGACACTATATTTTACTAGCCTTGTGTCCTTATCCTTCATAAGCATATCAAAGCCAAGTCCAAGCTTCTTGAAATAGCTAAACTTCATGCTCATATAGGTAGCTCTTTTCCTCTTGCACCTGCATATGTAAGTTTTCAAAAGAACTATTAAGAAGTTAGACTTCAACCTTCTCAAATTGTTGGTCTGAACACATACCTTGGGATGTTGCTACTAATGTGTTCCAATCTCTAGATGTTAAGCTTTCCGCATTGAATTCAGCATCTAGTGTCATACTAGACGGGAATTGGGTACCATAACATGAGAGATTTTAGATTGACTTCAATCCCATGCCTAAAGCGGACTTGTGCACAAGATCTCTATTTAACCCTTTAGTTAGATGATCGACTAAATTATGTTCAGTTCTCACAAACTCCATAGATATCACACCATGCATGATGAGCTCACGAATCATGCTATGTCTAACACCTAAGTGTCTAGACTTGCCATTATACACTTGACTATAAGCCTTAGCCAAAGTGGCTTCGCTATCACATCTAATAGATATAGGTGATATCGGTTTAGGCCACAATGGAATTTCATAAATCAAGTTTCTTAACCATTCAGCTTCTTTACTAGCTACTACTAATGCCACAAACTCAGATTCCATTGTTGAGTTACTAATGCAAGTTTGTTTCTTCGATGTCCAAGAGATGGCACCTCCTCCAAGTAGGAATGTCCATCCACTTGTGGAAGAATGATCTTCCATATTTGTAATCCAACTTGCCTCAGAATAACTTCAATAATAGAAGGAAATCCAGAATATGTTAAACAATAATTCATTGTTCCTTTCAAGTACTTAAATACTCAACTAATAGCTTGCGAGTGATGTGAACAAGGGTTACTAGTAAATCTACTAAGTTTTCTAACAGCACAGGCTATATCAGGCCTAGTGCTAATCATGGCATACATGAGACTTCCAATAGCTTTTAAGTATTCAAGTTGAGATATTGCAATACCTTTATTAGGTAGAAGTTTAAGATTAGGATCTATAGGAGTACTTACAGGAGAACAATCTTTGAAGTTAAATTTCTTTAAAATCTTCTCAATATAATGAGATTGAAAAATTGAAATACAATTGTTCCCACGCTTGATCTTTATACCAAGGATCACTTCATCCTCCCCCATGTCTTTCATAGCAAACTTAGGTGACAAGAATTCCTTAGTTTTATCAACTTGACTTTGGTTAGTACCAAAGATTAACATGCCATCTACATATAAACAAAATATAACTCCTTAACCAGAAGTGTCAACCTTGCTATATATACACTTGTCTGCTTGGTTTAGCACAAAACCATTAGACAACACAACTTCATCAAACTTTTGATGCCATTGTTTTGGTGCTTGCTTCAAACCATATAAAGATTTTATCAACTTACAAACTTTATTCTCATTACCAGGCATAACAAATCCTTCATGTTGTTTCATGTAAATCTCTTCATCCAATTCACCATTTAAAAATGCAATTTTCACATCCATTTGGTGAATCATAAGATTGTGTACAGCTGCAAGTGCTAATAACAATCTAATAGTAGAAATCCTAGCAACAGGAGCATAAGTATCAAAGAAATCAATACCTTCTTTCTGTCTAAATCCTTAGATAACCAATCTAGCTTTAAACTTATCTATGCTACCATCCACCTTCATTTTCTTTTTAAAGATCCATTTACACCCCAATGGTTTACATCTAGGGGGTAAATCAGCTACCTTCCAAGTATTATTTTGCATAATGGAATCCATCTCATCTTGGATAGCTTCTTTCCAAAAAGCAACATCTCTAGAAGCCATAGCTTCATTATAAGTCTTTGGATCCTCCTCAATATTAAAGCAATATTGATATTGAGATTCAATCTCATTCCTTGATCCTTCAACTAAATAAAGTTGAAAATCATCACCAAAAGACTTAACTTTTCTTGTTCTTCTACTTTTTCTTGGTTCAGTTCTAGTGGAAGGTATATCTTTGGTATTAACCGAATTACTACCAAATGTATTATCAGTTTGAGAAACGTTGGAAATCATGTCCTTTGGTCTAGGTATAGAAGTAAATCTTTCTTCATCACATATTGCATCTCTTGACTCTATACTGAGTTCACAGATACATAATCATTAGGTTCTAAGACATAAAATCTATAAGCCTTAGAATGCTGTGCATATCCAACAAAGATAAAATCTATACCACTTTCACCTAAAGTTTTCCTTTTAGGTTCAGTAAGCCTCACAATAGCTCTACATCCCCAAACTTTAAGATAACTTAAGTTTGGGGGCTTTTTGTACCAAAGTTCATATGGGGTATTCTTATTCCTTTTATTAGGAATCTATTCAATAGATAACAGGCTGTTAACATTGCCTCACCCCAAAATCCTTCACTCAAACCCTAATAAGACAACATAGAATTAACCATTTCTTTTAACGTTTTATTCTTTCTTTCTACTACACCATTTTGTTGTGGTGTATAAGGAGCTGTAGTTTGATGTATTATACTAGTGGATTGGAATACACCAGATCATAATACTCACCTCCTCTATCAGTACGAAGAGTTTTAATCAACCTATTTTGATGAAGCTTTACCTCTTGTTTATAAATTTTAATTTATTAAGAGCTTCATTCTTGGCATGCAATAAATACACATAATAATATCTAGAGGAATCATCAATAAATGTAATAACATACTTTTTATTATCTAACGATGGTGTAGCATGCAAGTCACACAAGTCACTATGTATGAGATTTAAAACTTTACTTTCCCTATTAACATCTTTAAAAGGTTGTCTAGTTATCTTAGTCAACATACATGTCTTGCATTTTTCATTGCTCATATCAAAAGCAGGGAATAAACTCATTTTTGACATATCTTTTAGCCTTTTATAATGAACATGTCCTAGTCTAGCATGCCATAATTTTGATTTGTTCATATTATTACTAGAACTAGTTGAACCCATACAGACAGATTCATTACCAAAAGAAATATCCAAATTCAACATAAACATACCATTACATAGATAACCAAATTCAACAAAAGTACCATGTCTTGACAAGATATACTTGTCAATTTCCAACACTTGTTTGTAACCACAATTATTTAACACAATACCAGACAGCAGATTCTTTTGAATCCCATGTACATACAACATTTTATTTAATACTAAATATTTTCCAGAAGTAAACACAAGCTTCATATTTACTAGTTCCTTGATTGGTTCGGTTGCAACATTGCCCATTTTTAATAATGATCCATCTTCAATTGGTTGAAAGTCTTTGAACCAATGAAAATCTTTACACACATGACTAGTTGCTCTCGAATCAACCTACCAAGCAACATCATCATCCTACACAAAATGATTCAGAAATTAGTGATACATAATTCTCACTCAAATTATAATTTGGAACTAAAATCTGACCTTGTTGCTTTCTCGGATCCTTAGATCCACTTGGACCAGCATCATTCTTGCCTTTACTAACTCGACAATCCTTCTTAAAATGACCAGGTTTGCCACACTTCTAGCATGCTAACTTTGGCTTCTTGTTCGGGCCTTTGTTGTTGTTGTTACCATTAAACTTTTGTTTGCCTTTAAACTTGTTGGCATTCTTTGATGATTCACCTTCTTCCACCATATTCACTTGTGAAGGTCCAGCCATGTTTTGTCCTTAACTTTGTCACTCTCTTGAGCGCTTAGAGGCTCTTCAATTCTAAAGTGACTACCAAGTTGTACCAGACTCAATTCCTTCTTCTTATGTTTCAAAGTATGTTTGAAATCTTTCCATGAAGGAGGCAGTTTGTCAATTATAGTAGAAACAGAGATGGATTCATCCATCCTCAAATCATGTTGAACAAACTGTCCTAGATACCTTAACAATTCAATGTATTGTTTCATGACAGGCCTTGAATCCACCATTTTGTAATTTATAAAATTTCTAAACAAAAATTTCTTACTTGAAGAATCATCTACCATATATTTGGATTCAAGGGAATCCCACAGTTCTTTTGCAGATTCAACATTTTGATAGATATCAAACAGAGAATCAGACACACCGTTTAAGATGTGAACACGACAGATGTAGTCATCATTCTCCCACTTGCATCGCCTCCTAGTTTGTTCCAGAGTCTTGTTTTCCATCAAGTCTAGCATGGGAGTACTTAGAACATACACAACCTTTAGAGTAGTCAACAGTAAATGCATCTTCTTCTGCCATCTTCGAAAGTTTTGTCCTTCAATCTTGTCCAACTTTGCGAATTTGCTTGTCATATCTTTCACAGAATCACCGTATGTCATCTTCAACAACAAATAGTTTCAATCTTTGTAGAGGAATTGTAATAATAACTTGGAAAACTTGAGAGTCGCAAGTTCATTTTCAGATTGAAACTATTTGGGTTCACACCAAATATTCAATCGGATAAAACTTAAGTTCAGAACTCAAAGTATGAATTCGTGTGTGTTTCAAGAATGTGAACCAGAAGAGAATGAAGAAGAAGAAAGACCAATCTTGTACAAATTCGAATTATTTCAGGGACGGGGAAACTGCCTTCGGCAGCTCGATCCCAGCCAGGGGCTCTGCCCCTTGGACCCCGCCAGGGGCTGCCGCTACTTGGACCCCGCTCCCAGGGGCGCTGCCCCAGGACCCCTGCCAAGGGGGCGTTGCCCCCTTAGAACTCCCATCGCTTAGGGGTTTCGCCCCTAATAATGTTTGCAATTTCAAAGATCATAATAAACTCAAACAAGTGTGCACTCCCCGCACCTCCTGACTTGTTTGATGGATAGTATGATCAAATTGGTTGTTAGTCAATCCAATTACATTAAAATATCTAACATGATTTCACATGTTCTTGTCAAAATTAACATATTTAATATTGAAACTCAACCCAAATTGTAATATTTAACCCAGCGAATGTAAATCGGTAGATTCAAACTCGAAACAACAAGAAACAGAACTGTAATCACCAATATATGATGATCAGATATAATGAATAAAACAAAAATCAACCAAGAAAAGATGGGATCATCGATGCGATGAAACCCTAGATGTAGAGTTGGTCTGGAGGATTTTAGTACACTGGACGAGCCGGAAAAATGGCCTTTAGCCCTATCGAATTGAATTACATAAACTAATTTTTTTAAACAAAAATAACATTTTAGGTATTACAATATAAAAAATCATAATATTACAATAATATAACGTAATAATTCACCGACAACTCGTGAGGTTTAGGTATTACAATAAACATAGCAAAATCTTTCTTTTTTTGGGCAGCTCAATTAACTATCTAAATAATTAAACAAGTAATAATAGATCATGACCAATGAGATTTAAATATTTAGTTTTCTAAAAAAAAGGGCTTTTAAATGAGTAATAATATGGGCCTAAATAATTAAATTTGATTTAAAATATAATTGGGTTAGTTTTTTTTATTGGATTATAGTTTATAGTTATTTTATATAATATATATAATATAAAAAAATATTTAAAACAAATTGTGCCCCCTAAACGAATAGGCCCTAGACGGGAGTCCATCTCGCCCCTCCTCAGGCCGGCTTAGCCTAGATTAATAACAAAGATGATGAGACACCAGAGCACAGTAGAAGGACAAGAGAATGAGAAAGCCATCGTTCACTCTCTCTCTCTCTCTCTCTCTCCCCCTCTCTCTTGTCGGTACATATACTATCCAACTTTTAATACAAATCGGGCTTTGGATCATCCACCACAAGTCCACAACCGACGTGTCTTTTAGAGGCAAAACGGGTCCTCAACATTCCAGCAAGCAACTCTACTTGAACTTTTAGCTCCTTGGTAGACATGGGCGGAGCTTCATACGGGCCCGGAGGGGGGGTGGGGGGGGGGGGGGGGGGCGCCGTCCCCCTGTTTTTTTCATTAGTAGTTTTAAATGTTAGTCTGATAATGTAAATTTTTTGTCAGATAGTGTAAATTTTTATATAAATATCGAATTCGCCTCGCTTAAAAAAATTAATTTCGCCCCCACGCCCCTTAAAAAAAAGTTCAAGCTCCGCACATGTTGGTAGACGAGTTCTATATCAAGCCCATTAGCATAAAACCAATCCAGCAGCATAAGCCTAACTACACATAATATATAAAAGATAATTAATAAAGAGACAAATAACAAGGCATAACTTGTAGGTTGAATCAAAGCTATATTATTTAACACTTCTTTCACGTCTAATAAAATCTTTGTAGTTTGTGGAAGTTGTGATTTGTGAAGGTGGTTTAGTGTCTAAGTTACAGATTCATTTTCAGTGCTCTCTCTCTCTTCTCTTCTCTCTATCTCTCTCTCTATATATATATATATATATATATATAGGGGAGGGATCAAATGAAAAATATGCTTATAATTGAAAACCGTAAAAAGTACCACTACCCAATCATATAATTGATAATTGATTTAAAATTTTTATTATTTAAATTATATTTAATTAAACTTCAATCTTAGTTTTTGAGGTCATTATATATTTTTTAGTTGAAACTCGAAGGAACGACAATGATGACGAAACGACTTACGTATACGTAACTTGTATGAGTTACATGTACGCAACTCGTAGTTGTACACTTGTTAACACGTATTGACATATACATAACCCCCACATATATGTGACTCTTAGTTGTACACTTTCTAATACGTACTTACATATATGTAACCCATAGTTTTTATGCTTTTCATTTATAACATGGTTTTTAGGGGATCTCTCCCCTATTTATAACCTTGATGAAGTTAGCACGGTTATCGTAATAAAGTAGGGTTAACATTCGTTTCGCACCCTATATATATAAAATATAACCTAGTAATCCTTTACATGTGATGTCAAATGGCATTCACACAAACCCTCTCACCGTAGTTTTCTCGCCCATACTATTTATTCCATTTTCAATAATCATCCTTTATTGAGATAACCGTGTTAACTTCAACAAGATCAATCAAAATCATTATTATTTTGTTGAAATGTCATCATTATACATATATAATGTTATGTTTTTTTATATATATATGTAAATTCTCAAGTGTAAGAAAGTTATGAGAGAGGTGTAAGTAACTTACGCTTAAAATATTTTTTTACACTTATGAATTTTCACATATATATAAAATAACATAATATTATATATGTGTAATGATTTTATTCCAACAAAAAAATAATGATTTTGATTGATCTTAATAAAGTTAGCAAGTTTATCGTAATAAAATAGGATTAACATTCGTTCCGCACCCTATGTATATATATATATATATATATATAGATAGATAGATAGAGAGAGAGAGAGAGATAGAGAAAGAATCAAATGAAAACCATGATTATAAATGAAAACCAAAAAAACCATCATCAACCAATCATAAATCATAAAAATTAATTTGTATTAATTTAAATTTAAGGGCGTTTTTGTAATTATAGCATATACTTAATTTGGAAATACTCCACCCATTAATTTGATCATGGATTTTTCTGTAACAATTTTTTTAATTCTTAATTTTAAACAAATGTGAACCAATGTCGTCTTCTTTAGCATCCATCTTTCTGAGATTCATATATAGTATGTTGTTCGATGCTTTGTTCCATTATTTGTTTGAATCTTTTTCGATTCTTTGTTCGATTCTTATAGGGCATGTTATAAACGAGATTTTGTTATAAAATATCAACTTCTTATTTTGTATTTTCAAGTTTTAGCCATGGATGGTTCTAGTTCTAAAGAGATGAATCCAACAACCAAATTGCTTGAAACAAACAATCCAACTCTTAATGATGTTGATAGTGTCGTATTATGGGTGATATGATTTCAATGGATAATGCACCTACTATATATCCATCGGAATGTATCGCACAATCTGAAGAATTAAGCAAGGATGATGAAAGTGTTAAAGATCGACTTGTTGGTATAGTTTTTTTTACAGTTTACGTATACGTATCAGTTATTTTATATTGTATTTTTTAATTATGTTTCCTGTGTTTTTAGTTGAATACGTCTGTTAGTATTTTTTTTAAATCAATTTACGTATACATATCTGAAAATTTCATCACATTTATAGTTATGCTTCGTGTATTTTGAGTTGTCTTACGTATATGTATCACTACTTTTTGCATATATACACTTTATTTAATTATTTGAATTGTATTGGATGAAGGAGATAACACAAATGTTCTTATTGACGACGAGTTCAATGAAGTCGAAATTGAGAATGATACCTTATATCTAATTGGTGTTGAGAATGAAGATATGCAATTTTTGTACATATTAGTTTTTATGTATATGTATATATATTTTTTTAATTTTTTCCAACTTTTAATTTTGCAAATTCTATGCACAACACTCAATTCTAATCCCCAAATGGATCTAGATATTGGACTCCTATTGTATCTATGGAGCATAAACCAGTGGTTGGATATAAGTTCCAAAATTGGGATGAAGTTGTAAGGATGTACGAAGACTATGCTGAGAATGTCGGTTTTAGTACCCGATTAGGTATGGTGTTGTTACTCATAGGAATATTTTGTTACTTATACGTAACATTGCTGTTACATATACGTAACAATGCTGGTAAATATGTAAAATTATATACTTATTGTATTGTATTTATTATATTTTATGTATATGAAGAAAGTCTTATCTTTTTAATTTTTATAGATTTTTTTAATGATTTTTGTTAGGGGTATGGTTACAACTCATTTGTTGCTAGCTTTTCTTGCTACAATATCATATTATTTCTATACATCTTTTTGGTTAAAATATTTTCTTTGGTTTTTTAATAAGCTTGTTATAATTTTACCATTACATTATGTAAAACCATTGGTTACATATTGTAACTACGTAGCTATGTGTATGTAACTTAGCTGTTAATTTTTAGCCATAAGCATTTAATTCATGTAACCTAGTCCTTAAGTTTCATAGCCCATGCTTTTAAATCTTTCAAAAGTGTGACTTACATATACATAAATGTGGGTTATATTTAACAAGAACATATACGTAAATGAGACCTATATATATATATATATAAAAATGTAGGTTATATTTAACAGGATCATAGACGTAAATACAACTTACTTACATATACGTAAGTGGAACTTATATGAACATACGTCAACTGAAAAAAAAATCAAAATCATCATTCATTTTAAAATCAAAAATGAAAATATATTTGATTTTTTAACTTTTATTAAAATAGAAGAGATGAGAGAGGTGAGAGGAAAGAGAAAAGATTTGAGTGCATTTAAAAACAATTTAATTATATATGGTGGTTACCAAATTAACTATTTTGTGTTCTTCTAATTATGCCCTTAAGATCTGATTAAATACTCATAATCTTTAACTAAATTACTAAAATACCACTAATTAATCTCAACCATAAATCAAAACTATCAAAGGTGAAAAAGTGGTTTCTTTAGTTTTTAATTATAACATGGTTTTCATTGGAACCCTCCCCTATATATATATATATATATATATGAGTTTGGTTCATGTAAGAACCCTTTAAAATTGTGCTAACCTTTTAACCCTATCTTAACCTTTGATATAATATAAAAAAATAATTTGAGTAATGGATGGCTAGGATCATACTAAGGGCAAATAGGTAATTTTAAATTTTGTACTTACTTTCTTTCATCTGTCATAAGATGTGTACTTCTGCAATAATACAATCCACATTTCTCAATTTGAATCACCAAAAAAATTAGTCTTTTTCTCTTTTCACCAAATGAAAGATCCTAAACAAAGATCTTCTCTACAATTTGAGTTACAAAAAACCCATCTATTGATTCAACCCATTACAGCTTGTCTGAAGGTTTTTTGTTTCTTAGCTTCCCCTATTACAGGCAATCATAAATTACGCTTACAATCAGCATTTGGATTCAACTCATTACAACTCAGCGGTGTTACATAATGGCGACACTTAGTCCAGAGTGTCTTAATAGCAGTAGCAGGTCGCGGTATTAGATGTATTTTGTTGTTCGCTCAGATCGACGAGGTGTACGTTGGGTTAAAAGAAGATGTCGGTGTAGATCTCGAAGACTAGTTGGTCGTTTAAGGGAGATAAAGATGATAAGAGCATCGTTAGAGAATGCTAAGAACTCCAGTGTATGGTTTGGGTTCTCCAAAATAAGAATCTCTTGTGGTATCTTCCTCCGTTGTTCAGATCTAAAAAAGTTAATTTTAAATATAAATGTTCTCATGGAAAGCAGTGAAGAAAATCATTAACAACAATGAGAAGTTAGGTAAAAAATATTATTATGTTTTTATTTCTTAATGTTATATGACCTAAATGATAATATTCTAAACATCGATATGGTAATTTAATATTAACATTTCATGTCAAGGATGGTATCTAGGTTATTTTTTTATTGTGTAGATTTAGATATTGGTTTAATTTAGGTTTAAAATGGGTTTGGTACTGTATTTTTGTATATGAATGGGGGATGGTAAGAATGATACATCAGGTCAAGAACATGTAATTCCCTGTAAGTAATTACAATATAATGTAATTTACTGTATGTATTGAGATTAGCATTCAAATGAACATCATGCAATTTGTTGTAAGTAATTACAATATGATGTAATTACATGAACTTTATTGTAACAAACTCTTGTGCTGTTAATGTTTATAGATATATATATATGTTTTTTATGTTTAATTCAAGGATATTTAGTTGTTAATCCATTATGTTACATTAATATTACAAGAAAATATCTAAATTTCAATGTTATATTAATTAAACAGTAAAAGAATATTAGTGGTGTATTTAAATTGATTTACACATTTGGTTACACTGGTTTATATTGATTTATAAAATGGTTTATAATTGATTTAATTTTATTTAAGTGGTGTAGTTTTGTTACTTTAGTTCTGCTACAGTATTGAAATTTCGTTACAGTGTTGTAGTTACATGGTGTAATGTTGCTTGGTCGTCGTAATGACCATCGTTGCTGCGGTGTAATATCGTAAAGTTAACACCAAAACTTGATGTTTTGTTATACTTGTGTAGAGATGTGGTTTAGGTGTAGTAAATGGTTTTTCGGTGTTGTAGATGCTAGTTACAGTGATGTAACTGCAGGCATCTGAACTAAAGCATAAAAAAATTGTCGAGACTATATGGAAATTAAAGAAAAAAATGATAAGAATATAATGGTGTAATTTTTATAAAAAAAACAATATAGTATAAAAAAATTATGAATGTATAAAAACAATTGGGTGTAAAGTTATTTTTATAAAAAGAAAATATAAAGGAGGAGAGAGAAACTTAGGTGGTGACACTTGTCACCGTCATATTTAACCTGATTTTTTGTATTGCTTAATTGACAAAATTACCCTTTTTTATGAATAAAATCAAATTGACACATGTAATGATCTTATTCATCTCAAAACAAATCAATGGATCAAATAGGGTTAAAGGGTTCTCACAAAAACTAAGGGTTCTAATTTGAACCACATCCATATATATATATATATATATATATATATATATATATATATATATATATATATATATATATAGAGGAGGGATACTAAGAAAACCATAAAGTTATGAGAAAACTAGAGAAAATCAATTAAACGGGTCATATAATTTATAAATTTTTTTATCACTATCCTTTATATATGTGTGTGCGTGTATATAAATAAGCTGTGAATCAAATGAATACCGTATTATGGTTTTACACATACGTCACACATAGGTTACGTATACGTAACCAATTTTCATTCGACATTGTGTTACGTATACGTAAGACTCTTCATTCTCGTATGTATGCTCAATATATATGTAACAAATATTTAAATAACATTTTAACAATTAAAATATCAAAAAAGTTATGAATTATGTTATTAGTTTTCGTGGTTTTCTTTGGTTTTCATATAACTATTGGTTTTCTCAGGAACCCTCCCATATATATATATATATATATATATATAGGGGAGCGTTCAAGAGAAAACCTCATTATAGGAGAAAACCAAAAAAAACCACTTTTTGACCATTGATCAATATAATCAATGGTTAAGATTAACAATGGCAATTTTGTAAATTTTGATAATTAAAATGACATATTTTATAATAAATAGGGGCATAATAGGAAAACTATATATATTAAATTTTAGAAACCCCTAAGAGCATTAAATAAATCCCATAAAATTCTAATAATCTTTCTCTTACATCATTATTCTTTCCTTTCTCATATAATCTAATTAATACAACACTAATTGCATATTTTATTGTTATAATTTCAAAAAGATTAAAGGAGGAAGAATACTAATAAAATCATCAACTAACAAGCATTTGGAAACATATTCGATACATATATGTAAGCACGGACGAAATCATTTATGTGTATGTAGCACATCAACAATGTAATACAACATAGTGATACGTATACGTAACAATTTCGCTAGTTAAATGCAACATTAGTTTCACTAACACAACACATTTTTAATTGTTGTACGTATACGTAACAACATTAAATATACATAACAACAACATTAGACATACATAAAAACAGTGATACGTATACGTAACAGTTTCGCTAGTTAAATGCAACATTAGTTTCGCAGCAGTATTACGTATATGTAATAATTCTGTTACGTGTATGTAACAATGGGTTTTGTCTTATTCATTTTTTTTTTTTTGCTTTTGCCATCTTCTTCATGTTTTAAACCAGATGTTTTGCAAATTGCTCGACCAATTATTGTGTTTGATGCTTTATAATCTTCGATCCATCATCGTTGTCATCATCTTAGAGTTCATCATCCATTTCATTATGAGTTCATCATCTTTAGTGCATAATCACTACAAAAGATGAATAACCTAGATTCAAAATCCATCAAAGAACATAATCAAACCTTGATCTTGTAGCAATGAAACCATTGAACAATAAAATTTCAAAATCCATAAAAGTTGTTGGGGTTAAGATTGATTATATCAAAATGCATACCTTGGTTGTGATGGGGATTGAAATAGAACAAGTTTAGATTACAGGAGAAATAAAACATGGTTTTGGTTAAGCACTTTGATGTTAAGCTCTACTTGGATGATGATGATGGTTGTGATGATGATGACGACGAAGATGATGATGATGATGAATGGTTGGAAAAATAAGACCTTGAAAATTATATGAATTGAAATTTGATATATGTATATTGATTTAAAAAGAAACTAAAAGATTTGAATTAATATAAATAATTACCAAAAATAATAGTGTGTTAATTTTATAAGTTTACCCTTTTAACAATAAAAGTAAAAAATATATTAGCAATTATATGATTGGTGGAAATTGGTTTTCATGGTTTTCTCTTAAGATTGTGATTTTCATTTGATCCCTCCCCTATATATATATATATATATATATATATATATGAGTAAATTACATGAATAGTCCCTGGGGTATACGCGTATTGTAACTTTAGTCCCTACTTTTAATAAATTACATATAAGGGCCTGAACTATATAAGAAGTGCACGCTGATGGTCCTGACACGAACAAAAGTTAAGTTTCTCTGTTAATTTTTTGAAAAGACCAAAATACCTATATTTTTTTATCATCTTCTTCACATTCAACACTTACCACAGCTGCCTCCACCCTTAACCCATCGCCGCCGCCGCCGCCGCCACAACCTTCAACCCATCACCACCATCGCCGCTTGCACCCTCAACCAACCACCAACGTTGCTGCAGCACCCTTAACCTACCATCATCGTCGCTGCTCTACTCTCAACCCACCACCATCACTACCATTACCCTCAACCCATCACCAACGTCGCCGCCTACACCCTCAACCCACCACCAACGTCATCGCCTGCACCCTCAACCCACCTCAACAACCGCCTCTACCATGAACCCACCACCAACATCGCCTCCTACACCCTCAACCACCACCACCGTCGCTGCCAACACACTCAGCCCACCACCACCGTCATTGCTTGCACCATCAGATCTGAAAAAAGAAAGAGAGTTGGCGTTTAAGCCTGGTGGTCTTCGAAGAGAGAGAGGGAGAGAGAGAGAGAGAAAGAAAAAGAAAGAAAGAGAGAGAGAAGGGGGAAAAGAGAGAGAGAGCGAGATAGAGACTTAGACCAACGATTGATTTCTCATATGGTGGTGGAGAGGTGATGGTGATGGTGATGAAGATGAAGATGGATGAAGAAGATGAATATGGAAGAAGAAGATGGAGGGTTGGGGTGAGATGTGGTGGGTGGGGGTAAGTTTGGTTATACTTAAAAATTATTTTTTTTTAAATTTAGGGGTATATTGGTAATTTTACATTGACTTAACAGAGAAACTTAACCTCAGTTAGCATCGGGGACTGCCGGTGTGCATATCATGCATAGTTCACGCCCTCATCTGTAATTTATTGAAAGTAGGACTAAAGTTGCAATACGTTCATACCACAGGGACTATCCATGTAATTTACTATATATATATATATATATATATATATATATATATATATATATATATATATATATATATATATATATATATATAGGGGAGGGTTCCTGAGAAAACCGATAGTTATGTGAAAACCAAAGAAAACTAAGGAAAGCAAAAAAATAATTCAAATTTTTTTTGTTATTTTAATTATTAAAATGCTATTTAAGTGGTTACGTATACGTAACCTATGTGAGACGTATATATAAAACCATGCTATGGTTTTCATTTGATCCATACCTTTATTTATATATACTCACACATATATATAAAGGGTAGTGATAAACAACTTATAAATTATATGACCATTTTAATTTGTTTTCTCTACTTTTCTCATAACTTTGTGGTTTTTCGTAAGATCCCTCCTCTATATATATATATATATATATATATATATATATATATATATATATATATATATATATATATATATATATATATATATATATAGGATTGAGTTCAAATGAAAACCAAGAGAAATTGTGTAAACCAATAAACCCAATCAACACCTTTGATTTATTAAGATCAATGGCCTAGATTTTTTTTGAATAAAAAGTTCAGAAATTTGTACTTTTGTGAGATCATGTGTTGAAAAAGTCAAACAAATCTAAGCTATTGATTTTAAACATCAAAGGTGTTGATTTGGTTTATTGGTTTACATAATTTCTCTTGGTTTTTATTTGAATATTTCCCTATATATATATATATATATATATATATATATATATATATATATATATAGGGGAGGGATCAAATGATAACTCTCTTTTTTTGTGAGAACTTTAGGAACCAATGTGAGCCACTAGTTTTCAATGACAAAATGGTAAATAATATAAACATAATATAAAAAATTATAAACAAAAAATAAGATGAAAATGAAGAAAATAAATACACAAAAATGTTTCTCTCGTTTCCCTCGTTTCCCTCTTTCATAAAAAAAAATAAAAAAATTTTAAAAAAATAAAAAAAAAACTCGTTTTTTTTTCCGAAATTCGTTTTACATATGTGTAAAACCAGATTTACACATGTGTAAAACCAGATTTACACATGTGTCAAACCGGATTTACACATGTGTATAATAGGATTTACACGTGTAAATAACAGGTAGGTGATTTTCTTAAAAAAAATATATATCAATATGGTAGGCGTTGTAAAGATAAAAAAAATACTGAATTTTATGGTGTAATTTTTTTGAAAAAATAATGTCGTGAAAAAAAGTTATGAACATTTTAAAAAAAAGATGGAAATGGTATGTGAGTTGCATGTGACTTAATTGTGTGGCTGAGATTAGTTCCTAGAGTTCTCACAAAATAGGGTGGTTCTCAAGATAACCCTACCCTATAGGGGAAGGATCAAATGAGAACTCTCTTTTTTTGTAAGAACTCTAGTAACCAACGTGAGCCACCAGTTTTTAATGTCAAAATGGTAAATAATATAAGCATAATAAAAAAAATTATAAAACAAAAAATAAGATGAAAGTGAAAAAAATAAATACACAAAAATGTTTCTCTCGTTGCCCTCTTTCATAAAAAATAAAAAAAATTTAAAAAAATAAAAAACTCGTTTTTTTTTTTTTAATTTGTTTTACACATGTGTAAAATCAGATTTACACATGTGTCAAACCAGATTTACACATGTGTAAATAAAAGGTACGTGATTTTTAAAAAAAGTATATATCCATATGGTAGGCGTTGAAAAGATAAAAAAATACTGAATTTTATGGTGCAATTTTTTTGAAAAAATAATGTTGTGAAAAAAAGTTATGAACGTTTTAAAAAAAAAGTGGAAATGACATGTGAGTTGCATGTGACTTAATTTATGTGGCTGAGATTGGTTCCTAGAGTTCTCACAAAATAGGGTGGTTCTCAAGATAACCCTCCCATATATATATATATATATATATATATATATATATATATATATATATATATATAATATATGTATATATGTATATATATATATATATATATATATGTATATATATATATATATATATGTATATATATATATATATATATATATATATATGGGATGAGTTTTTTAGTAAGCCAAATAAATTATGTAAACCAATAAATCAAATTTTCACCTTTAATGTTTAAGATTAATGTCTCAGATTTGTTTGACTTTTTCAACACATGGTCCTATAAAAGAACAAACTTTTAATTTTTTTATTTAAAAACATCTGGGCCATTGATCTTAATACATGAAATGTGAAGATTTTGTTTATTGTTTTACACAATTTCTCATGGTTTTCATTTGAACCATCCCCATATATATAATATCTAACCTAATAATTCTTTACATATGATGTCAAATGACATTCCCACAAGCCCTCTCACCTTAGATTTCCCACCTATACTATTTATTTCATTTTAAATAATCAAGTAACTGATTCTCAAAATTTTCTCTTTCTCTCTCTACATAATAAATCCAAATTATTTTTTAATCATTAATTTTTAAAAGATACTTTTTCATTAAATAAAAACTAAGTATTTTGATTAAAAAATATACTTTTTCAAAATAAAGATTGTCTAAAACTATGAACATTTCCTAAAACAGCAAACTTTTTAATTTATGAAATATTTTAAAATCAATCTTTTTAAAATATAAGAGTTTTATATAAAAATATGTTTTACAAAACAAGTCCGGAGTTTTTTAAAATGAGATATTGATAATTTTTTCAAAGCAATAGTTTTTTAAAATGAAAGTTCTAAAAATAGTAAAGATATTTTAACAACTAATCAAAATACTTTTTATTTAACATTTTACAATTCCTAACACTTAATTAATAAATAAATAGTATTCTTTTTATTTACCTCGTGTAATACATGTGGTTATAACCTAGTGTGTGTGTGTGTGTGTGTGTGTGTGTGTGTACGGGGAAGAAACGGTTGTTAACCTACCTTTATTACGATAACCCGTTAACACTAATGTAACAAACACTTACACTATGATTATGTATTGTAACTAAGTTTTACATCGTGTTACACCACTAATGTAACAATTTTCCTTCCATTTTTCAAAAATTTTACCTTTTTTTTAAATCGTCTTAACTTTTTTGTATGATGTTATTTTTTATACAAATTATACCATTAATAGATCATTTTAATATTTTTATTTCAAGTATAGTATTGCTATTTTTTTAAAAAAAAAATTAACGTTCATTGTGGACCACTAGTTTACCACTGTGACCTTAACTTACAGTGATGACATGCCCTGTTATGGATCACTAGTTTGATTAACAAGTTATCGTAATAAACAAGGGTTAACGTACATTCTCTATCCATATATATATATATATATATATATGGATGCATTTTATTGAGAACCACAAATATGTAAACAACTACTAAGAACCGCACAACTAATGCATATAACACATCAATAAAAATAGTAATACTAAAAGATAACGGTTTGATTCTATCATTTCATTGTTTCAATAATTTATCACATATCTTCTCAATTTTTTTAGAAAAACTATAAAGTTTTCATATATGCAATTCAGTGTGGATGCATATATGCATATTTTCAAAATACTATAGATATCATATTTTTTATGTGTGTGTGTGTGTGTTTGTTCTTTCATACTTTTTTTAATAGCAAAAATTTTATTATTATTTATAAGAATTCTAGCAAGAGACTAGAAAAAGCATAGGAACAACATTACAATCGGAACCTACACCTTACATCCCAATTAATGTTATCTAACTTTCCCCTATCTTAATCCATAATAAGAACATCATTACATTAGTTCCTGATGCTACAAGACCCTAAACAAATCTGATTCCATTTTTGTTAGTCTTCGTTAATAAATGCTTACTGCCAAAATGCAACGGTTCATGAACAACTCTTTACATCAGCAATTCCTTCGTCGGCAGCCTCACTCTATCATCAAGTAACCATTTGCCTGGAAAATTAAACTCTCCCATTAATTTATACGACAGTAGAATAGTCAAAATGCAAGATGCATATCAGTATTTATCAGTATGAACAGAAGAAGAAATGTTGATTTAAACAAAATGATTATATATTAATTTTTATATATAAATTGTAATAGTAGTTTACATATACAGGGTAATGAACGGTTGTTAACCCACCTTTATTATGATAACTCGTTAACACTAATTTAACAAGCACTTACACCCTGATTATATAGTGCAACTAACTTTACATCGCGTTACACCACTGATGTAACAATTTTCCCTCTATTTTTTAAAAAGTTTCACCATTTTTTTAAAACCGTCTTAACTTTTTTGTATGATGTTGTTTTTATACAAATTACACCATTAAATATATCATTTTAATATCTTTAATTCAAGTATAGTCTTCTATATTTTTTTAAAAAAAATTTAACGTTAATTGTGGACCACTAATTTACCACTGTAACTCTAATTTACAGTGATGACGTAGCCTACTGTAAACCACTAGTTTGGTTAATGGGTTATCGCAATAAACAAGGGTTAATATTCGTTCTCTATCCTACATATACAATCTATAAAGTTAAATATCAAAATCATTTTGCACCTTTTTCCTTTTATTTTTTTTCTTCCGAAAGTGTACTTTATCTCACTCCTCTTTCCAATGACAATTCTGTATTTTATCACTTGAAAAGAATTATAGTTCGGTAATAAAATCTGAAAACACTACGTAACTTATTGTGTTAAATTATTCAGCTAATTGTGTTTTATACGTTTATTGTATCATATATAAGTTCATTGTGTTATATATTTTTTATCATTTGTTGTTCGTATGCGTCATTGTATTTTACATTTTAGATCATTTTGTGTTATTTTTGTCTTTGTTTTTATAGATTATATGAACTTGTTGTAACATATTTGAAAGAGGCTGATGCACTCAAAACAGTCAAGGTGCTTCCTGCATGCATGCACTTTGTGCATGGTAGAAGTTACTACGGAAGTTTTACACACCGCAAAGAAATCTCTCTAAGTGTAAAATCTTCTGAAGCCAAAGACCAAATCTTCTGAAGCCAAAGATGAAGTCTTTCGAAGCTTAGAAGACAAAGTCTTTCGAAGCCTCAAAGATAGAAGACTGATTTCTTCCGAAGACAGAGAAAACATGCTTCCTCTGATCAACTTTTTCAAAAAAGCTGATCAACTTTCCGTTGCCACTCTGCAAACTCACCAACTTATACAAGTTTGTGAAAAGGTCCATGCTTTAGGAAGCTATAGATTATGGTCTTGAGTCTGTAACTTTCTACTTTATGTACTTTTATCCTTTTTGTATTACATTAAGATGTGAGCTATGGCATGTCATAGTCACTAGTCAAAAGGCAATCTGCCTTTTGACTTTACATTGATCTTGTTGTCTAGATTAGTGTTTCCAGCTGGCCTTCAAAGTATGGCCGGCTGTAGGATGTAGTAAAAAGTATCTCAGGTCCTTGTATTTTATTTCCATGCTTTGTAACACTTGTAAAAGAACTTGAGAGCAATATACTTTATCCTTGAAAACCCATTTTGTGTATTGTTCTTGGTTCTGTCTCATCTTTACTTGCTTGTGTTTCTTAGCATCACCAAAAGGTTCCAGTTCCCTATTTGATCTGTTAAGTGTTCTAAGTCTCTACTCACTGTGAAACTGATTGCATTGAACACCTTCACCGGTCCTGTAATTGGTATCAGAGCATTCCAGGCTCTTGATTGTAAGATCTCACCATCTTTGATCTCTCAATTTTCACAAAATACTTAACAACTCAAATGGCAGCTCTCTCAAAGGCTAATATGGAAACTGGCACTATGATAAAGTCCCCACTGATCACTCTTGAAGACTTTGATACTTGGTGTCAAAGAATGGAAGGCTTTATCAAGTCACAAGACTCCAGGATGTGGGAATCTGTTGTCTCTGGACCTTACATTCCATGCACCTCTTCAGCTGCTGCTGGAGGTGGCATGATTCCAAAAGAGGTGGCTGACTTTTCTGAAGAAGATAGGAAGAAGATTGATATCGATCAGAAAGCCATGACTGCCCTCCAAACTGCTCTTCCAAACTCCATTTACAGGGGCTTCAAGAAGTGCAAAACTGCCAAACAGTTATGGGATGCACTAAAGCTCATGTATGAGGGGTCCTCTGAAGCAAAAGAGAACAAAAAGGACCTCTTGAAGCAGCAGTTTGAGAATTTCACCTACAAGACAGTTGAAACCATGACACAACAATACTTCAGGTATGTCGAGATTGTGGACACTTTAATGGATGTTGGAGTAACTCTTGAGAACAGGGACATTGTGAGGAAGTTCATGTCTTCTCTTCCTAGACAGTGGACTTATTACTGTGTTGTTATCAAGAGGATTGAGAACCTCTAAACTCTTACTCTTACAGAGCTGTATGGTATCCTCAGTGGCTACCAGATTGAGATGAACATGCAAAATCCATCTGGTAACTCCAGCAATCAGCAGAGTTCAGCCTTCTATGTGGTTGAAAGGGATTGCAGAGAACCACAACATCATCTCATCTGCTACCCCGAGAATTCACGAAAGGGTCCTTTCATCACCTTCCCTGAGACACTAAGGGAAAGCTACATCCAAGAAAGTCCATTCCAAGAGACAAGCTCTTCTCATGCCTTTGTGTCTGTTGATGAGAGTTCAGACAACTTTCTCTTCACCCTTGAAGACCTGGACCGTATCCATCCAGATGATCTGGAGTATATGGAGATAGTCTAGCAGATGGCTCTTCTCACTCACAGAGGCAAGAAGTTCTACAAGAGAACAGGGAGGAACTTTCCTAGTAATGCAACCAGTGAAAAGTTTGGACTGGACAAAAGCAAATTGAAGTGTTTCAACTACAACCAAATGGGACACTTTACTAGGGAGTGCAAGGCACCTAGAACAAATGGTGGCCAAGCACAAACCAGACCAAACTACACTAACACACCAACTATAAGACTTAGATGGTAGATCATGATGAAGCCAAGGTATTGGAACATCTTTGTACTCCTGAATGTATAGGTAAAGTAAATAGATACAGGTCCTATAACTTAGATCTGAGATCTGATTTAGAGAAAACCATTTCCACTCTTAAACATTAACACACCAACTATAGGACTTAGATCAAAGATCTCATCACTAAGTTAACTGAATGCCAGGCTGAGCTTGTGATTAGCAAAGCCAGGACAGAATAATGTGTTCTTGAAGAAAAGACCTTCAAGAACATGATATCCTCATCTCTGCATTCCAAAGTTTGTTACCAGAATAAGCAGGGACTGGGACCTACTGAGATAGCTCCTTCACACTCCTTACTATCTGTAAGATCTCCAAGGTGTGGAAATTGTGAAGATGAGCTTCCCTTCATAGACCCCATGAGTGAAGAGTATGAAGAGGAGATAGTGAAGGATGGATCTGAGAAGAGTGAAGAAGATCATCCTAAGAAGGGTCACTATTCTCCTGAGGAAAGGAATCATGTTGGGTTGACAAAGTCCAAGAGAAAGAACTTGATCAGAAGAGCCAAAAGAAAGTCCAAGAAACCTCAAGAAATCAAGGCCACTTTCAACTCTAAGTAGAAACAAGTGTTCATCTCTACAGGATTTGAAGTGGTAAAGGCTGAAGACTCAACTATGAATCCTAGTACCAGGGGTTCTAGTTCTTGTCAAACTCATCCCAACAACAAGAAGAAGGCTGATTTGTTGTGTACCACTGCTGCACAGCCTGAACCATCCATATCCAGCAGCAAGTCACTCCCTAAAAGGCTTGCTACTTCATCTGTGAAGAAGAAGATGGAGATGGAAAGTGATCAAGATCAGTATTGCTCTCAAAGGAAGACTTCCAGAAGAATGAAGATGAATTGTGTCATGTGTGGCAGTACTTCTTATTTGGCTAAGGATTGCATTTACAATCCTAAAAGCACTGTCCATATGATCAAAAAGAAAACTTCTGAGAAGATCAAGAAGAAGCCAGCTTCTAAAGGAAAAGCTTTTCCTCTCGGAATCTCCAAAGTGAAAAAGAAGACAAGTGAAAACTTACCTTCGAAAGAAAAATTGGTCTTGGAAGAAAGGAATGCTTCTGAAGTACTGAAGCCTACTGCAGTGAAAGCAAGATCTTTCGAAGGTACAGTCTCCAAAACTTCTAAAGTTTTCAAAACTTCTGAAGTGTTGAAGGTCAAGTCTAAGCTTCCAAAGGTGGTGTGGAAAACAAAGAAATACCATGTGACTGAAAGTTCTTCATCAACAACAGCTGCTGATCCTCAAAGCTTGACATAGGATCAATTACTGTTGCATTATCTTCTGTTGATATTAATGAGCCCAAGACCAGCAAAGCTTGGGTTTTCAAATGTAACTAATCATCTCTTTTTGTACAAGAACAGCTCAAGACCAACAGGAATGTGTGGATCATTGATAGTGGTTGTTCCAGGCACATGACAGGCAATGGCTCTCTACTCCAAAATTTTGAGAAAATTAATGGAGGGCCTGTTGCTTTTGGAGGAGATGCAGGAGGTTACATTATTGCAAGGGGCATGGTCATAAATGGTATGCTCTACATTGAGAAGGTAAACTTTGTCAAGGAGCTTGGATACAATCTACTGAGTGTATCTCAATTTTGTGATCAAAGACACAATATGCTCTTTACTGAGCATGAGTTCATTGTTCTCAAGCCCGGGGTGGTCATTCCTTAGATGCATATACTGCTCAGAGCCCCCATGAAAGGGAACATGTACAAGATGGATTTGCATGAAACTTCCCCTTTAGGAGAAGTGTCTTGCTTTCTGTCTAAAGCAAATAGTGATGAGTCTTTTCTCTGGCATAAAATAATGTGTCATGTAAACTTTAAAAACATGAATAAATTAATTAAGAATGATTTGGTAACTGGAATGCCAAAGAAAGAGTTTACAAGTGATGATCATTGTGTTGCATGCCTGAAAGGGAAGCAGCATAAGGTATCTCACAAGCCAAAGGAAAGAAACTCCATCACTACTCCCCTACACTTGTTACATATGGATCTTTTTTGCCCCACCAGTATAATGAGTCTAGGAAGGACCTCATACTGTTTAGTGATCACAGATGATTTTACTAGATTTACTTGGGTCTTTTTCCTTAGAACAAAGGATGAGACTCCTAAAATCTTGAAGAATTTCATTCTGAAGATTGAGAAACAATCTGATCACAAGGTCAAGATCATAAGATGTGATCAAGAAACTAAATTTAAGAATCAAATCCTTGATACATTTTGTGATGAAAAGGGTATTACAAGACAATATAGTGCTGCCAGGACTCCTCTGCAAAATGGTGTTGCTGAGAGGAGAAACAGGACACTAATTGAGGCTGCAAGAACCATGCTGTCTGACTCTAAACTGCCTATCACCTTCTGGGTAGAAGTAGTGAACATTGCTTGCTATGTGCAGAACAGAGTTTTAGTAGTTAAGACTCATGGTAAGACTCCTTATGAACTGTGGCATAAAAGGAGACCTTTTATTGGTTTCTTCAGATCATTTGGATGTCCTTGCACAATCTTGAATACCAAAGATCAGATAGCCAAATTTGATGAGAAATCAGATAATGGATACTTTATTGGATACTCTTCTCAAGCCAAGGCTTATAGAGTATACAATCTCAGAACTAGAATAGTAGATGAGTCAGCCAATGTGACTTTCAATGAACACACTCCTTGTGTGAGAGGTTCTGGTCTAGATTGGCTATTTGATCATGATTTAGTTACCAACTGTTTTAACAAGTCTTGTGAGAATGTTTCAGTATCTACAGGTAATCTATCAACAGAAGATCCTAACCCAAGATTTGACCTGAGAAGACCTTCAAGTCAATCTACTTCAGCTCCAGTGGTAACAAATTCTGCAGATGGAGCTCCTATCATCACAACTATGACAAATCCAGCTGATACATCTGAAGTGCCATCAAATTCCAGATCAGAGGCACAAAACCTAAGGGAAGAAGCTTCAAATGTAGAAGGAAGTGGTAATGGTGACAGTGATCAAGAATTCCTTGATGCTGACAATCATTCCATAGAAGACAACATCAATGATGTCACACACTCATTGGATCAAGTCTCTCTTGATAAGTGTTATGATATAGTGGGAGAATCTACTCTGCCTAATCAAATTTTTTCAAATTTAGATCTCTCCAACCAACTTGCTGTGATCCCTCAACTCAGGATCCACAAGTCTCACCCCACCACAAACATCATTGGTAAAGTTAACAAGGGAGTAAGAACAAGAGGACAAACCGATGACAAAAATTTTTGTCTCTACTATTGTTTCCTATCCCAAGTAGAGCCAAAGAAAGTTAAGGAGGCTCTAAAGGATGGAAGTTGGGTTGAAGCTATGCTGGAGGAGCTGCTTCAATTCAAAAGGCAAAGGTTTGGAACTTATGTCCTCTTTTTTCAGGGAAGACTACCATAGGAACCAAGTGGGTGTTTAGGAACAAAAAAGATAATAGAGGACTTGTCATCAAAAACAAGGCAAGACTAGTTGTTCAAGGATATACTCAAGAGGAAGGGATTGATTACACTAATGTCTTTGCTCCAGTAGCAAGACTTGAAGCTGTTAGGATATTCCTAGCTTTTGCTGCATCCAAGAATTTCAAGGTCCACCAACTTGATGTCAAGTGTGCTTTCTTATATGGGGTGATTGATGAAGAGGTGTATGTCAAACAACCTCCTAGTTTTGCAGATCCAGATCATCTTGATTATGTATGCAAGCTTGATAAAGCTCTCTATGGGTTGCACCAAGCTCCAAGGAAGTGGTATGAGACTCTATCTCAGTACCTATGTCAACATGGTTACAGAAGGGGTACTATAGATGGAACTCTTTTCATCAAGGGAACAGAAAATGACTTAATGCTGGTTCAAGTTTATGTTGATGACATTATCTTTGGGTCAACTAATCCAAAGCTCTGCAAGGACTTTGAGAAGCTGATGAAGAATAGATTTGAAATAAGTGCCATGGGAGAACTTAATTTCTTTCTAGGAATTCAAGTAAAGCAGGTTGACAATGGCATCTTTATAAGTCAGTCAAAGTATGTTCAGGATATACTAACAAGATTCAGTATGACTGACTGTAAAGTTGCAAAGACACCCATAGCAAGAAACCACTCCCTTGGACCTGATCTAAAGGGGAAGTGTGTGGATGAGCATCTCTACAGGGCTATGATTGGGTCTCCTATGTATATCACTGCCAGTAGGCCTGATATCATGTTTACCACATGTATTTGTGCTAGATATCAAGCCAAACCCCTGAATGTCACACCTGGTTGCTGTCAAGAGAATCCTAAGATATCTCAAAGGTGCTCCATCACTAGGCCTTTGGTATCCAAAGAATTCTGACTTCAATCTGTATGCATATACAGATAGTGACTATGGTGGCTGCAACATGACTGCAAAGTCTACATCAGGGGGATGTCAATTTATTGGTGGAAGGATAGTCTCATGGCAATGCAAGAAACAATCATGCGTATCTGCATCAACTACTGAAGTTAAATACATTGCTGCTGCTAGCTGCTGTGCTCAAGTGCTTTGGATTCAGAATCAGATGCTAGACTACGGATTCAACTTCAAAAAGACTCCCATCAACGTAGACAACAATAGTGCTATCTCTATTACAGAGAATCCTGTTCAGCACTCAAGGACCAAACATATCAACATCAGGTATCATTTAATTAGAGATAATTTTGAAAAAGGGTTAATCAAACTAGTCAAAGTTCACACAAATGAACAATATGATGATCTGTTCACCAAAGCTTTTGATGAACAGAGATTTAAGTATCTCATATCAGCTATTGGGATGATTAACTTTGAGTAGCTTTTTCTTAAACTTAAGTTCAATATTATTTCTAAAATTTGTGTGTCCTTAGTTGTATATCTTATCACCTTCATAAGCCCCTAACTATCTTGAAAGAAGAGTCTTTTAGAAAATATTCCTTAGATTTTGAAAATTTTGAACATAATTCCTTTCGAAAGAAGCTAAGTTACCTTCGGAAGCAAATTATGTCTTTAATATCAAATAACTACTTATGACAATTTGTCTTCGGAAGAAATCATCTCAATATCTTCCGAAGCTAAATTTTTCATAAGTACTCACATGCTGTTAAAAAACAATTTTCTTTCGAAAGTACTTATCTATATGAAGTGAGAAATACTCTAAGTATTTTTCTTCCAAAGCAAAATTTTCAAAACTCTTAGAAATATCTTCTGAAGCCAAATTGGCTTCAGAAGCTTTATCAAAACTTCCGAAGCCAAATTACCTTTGGAAGATTTTCGACTTCCAAGAAAACTACTTTTGGGCACTTTTTTAGAGGTGGGACCGACATCCGGATTTTAAATTTTATCCTTTCACGTTAACTTTGTCTCAAATCCATTTCATATATATATATTCATTGCTTTCCCCCTCTTTCGCTTTTCACTCTTCATCTGCAACATCTTGATAACCTAAATTCACCCACAAACCGGCTTTGTTCTTATCTTCCTTCACAACGAAGTTCTCTAAAATGGCTGACCAAAATCGTAGAAACCAACCCGATTTCTCCATGCAACTTCACTGGCAAAACAATCAGGTTGCTCTGTTGAACTCTGAAAAAGATCCTGGTTTCTCAAAGGTTAGCCATTTCCATTCTTTGTCCAACTACTTCACCTCCCTCACCATTGATCCTCCTCTCTATGAGGATCATCTTCTGGATTTCTGGCAGACCTGCCAAGAGGTCACCATGGATGGGGAGAAGGCACTGTCTACCATAGTGCAGGGGAGGACAATCTTCATCACTCCGGCCATCATCAACACTCATCTTCAGCTGGATGATGCAGAAGGTGATTTATCCTTCCCCAAATCTGCTGTTAACCAATCTTTTGAGCAGGTGGGTTATGAGGAAGACTTCTCAGTCAGAACCTTCAGCAAAGGGAAGGTCTCTTCCAAATGAAAGTAACTCCTCCATGTCGTCATACACAGCTTGTCAAACAAGCATGGAGGATGGGACCAGATTCCTGAGGATCTTTCCTTCATAGTCCATGGATTGGTTCAGGGGGTCAAGTTCAGGTATTCACACTTTGTCTACCTTAATCTGCTTTCTAACTTGGACTCCCTAGAATACTACATGTTCCCTAGATATGTCCAGCACATTCTTAACTGTGAACTTGGCTCACATTTGAGGGAAACAGGTAGAATTCTAAAATTAGGACAGATGAAGCCTGACATCTTTAAAATCATGAGAAAACCAACTGTGGGATTCTCTGGGGTAGAAACAGCCCTTGTCCCCAAAATGTTCGAGCTCATTGAGCAAGGTGACAACCTAGCAGCACCAGCTAGTGTTGAACCCACACCTGCTGTCTCCCAACCACCATCTCAACCTACAATAACCATCACCTACTCAAGAAAACACAAACGAACCCCTGCTCAAGCTATTCAGTCTGAGCAGGCCCCTATATCATCACCCATGCAAGAGGAAGTGGACGCTCGAGCTCCCATTTCCCTTGAGGAGCAAACCACTCCCATCTCTCATATTATCAGTGCTGAGGTTCCTCATGCTCAGCCTGATGAGCTCATCACCCCAACTGCCTTAAGCCTTCACTCAGAGTCTCAAAACTCTAGTGAACAACCTTCGGGGGACAGTTACCATCCCCAGCCCCTTGATCTCAACCAACCAATCCTTAACCTTGAATTCTATAATGATGAAGACATGGGATTTAGTTAGTACCATGAGTCTCTCTTCTCCACCCTTGCTCAAGGAAAGATGAGTGCTCCTGCCACTCCCATGTCTAGCCCACATCATCCACCCCATACTGAGGTGGATCTCCCTAAACAAGTTCAGCAGGTCCATATGGAAGAGGCTATCACTATTGCTAGTGATTACATCATTCAGACCTCAACCATGGCAACTCAGCCCATGGACACTTCACCTGAAGTTATCAGTGAGCAGAGGAAATCCAGCAGCCAAGAATACTATGCTGGTGCTGAGGAAGAGGACATCAGTCCAATTCTCTCATCCCCCCATGATTCTTCATCTGAACTTGGTTAATCTGCCCTTCATCAATCCAAGCCAAAACAGATAGGCTGGCAGGTTAGCTGAGGTGATTCAAAAGTGGGTGCTGAAGGAATTCAGACAAAGAGCTCAACCATATAGACAGAGGCTAGCAGGAAAAACTGTTGGTCAACTGGATACTGAGGCAGACCCTAAGATTATTAAAGAAGGTCAGCTTGTTGACTTGCATTCTCCACTAAATCCAGCAGCACCTGAAGTTGAGGTGAAGGTTGAAGAGACAACACAACCTGAACTTGAAGCTACACCCAAGCCAAGTTCATCTTCTGACCCACAGTAGGGTTCTGAATCCCCTTCTTCTGAACCAATGGGGGAAAAGGACCTAACTGAGGAGAATACAGAAAGCCCAACTGGTGCTGCAGGCCACACTTCTCAATTGAAGTATAGAGTGAGGAAAAGGATGGCCATCAGAAGGGACAAAAGGAAGAAAAAGAAGGCCAAGGCATCCTCCTCAACACCTTAGGATGAGTAATAACATCCTGAGAAAGTGCACTAAGAGGCTGCTCAATCAACTCCATTCAAAGTAGAGCCTCTTGCATCTGGAAGACCAACTATGTCCTGAATCTACACTGCAGATCTAGACATGAGAACTACAAACTACTAAGCATCCTCTCTGTTTTGGTAGCATCAGCCTAGGGGGAGTTTGTAAGGTATTTGAAAGAGGCTGATGCACTCAAAACAGTCAAGGTGCTTCCTGCATGGATACACTTTGTGCATGGTAGAAGTTACTTCAAAAGTTTTACACACTGCAAAGAAATCTCTCTAAGTGTAAAATCTTTCGAAGCCAAAGACCAAATCTTACGAAGCCAAAGATGAAGTCTTCCGAAGCTTAGAAGACAAAGTCTTCCAAAGCCTCAAAGATAGAAGACTGATTTCTTCCGAAGACAGAGAAGACATGCTTTCTCTGATCAACTTTTTCAGAAAAGCTGACCAACTTTCCACTGCCACTCTGCAGACTCACCAACTTATACAAGTTGGTGAAAAGGTCCATGCTTTAGGAAGCTGTAGGTTATGGTCTTGAGTCTGTAACTTTCTATTTTATGTACTTTTATCTTTTTGTATTACATTAATTGATCTAAATACGTGATTTTACATCATTTTTATTATGGAATTAGTTTACTTTGTTTATATTTTATTTTATAAGTGCTTGAAGCTTAAATGATCTCAATTTGAGGCAAAAATAAAAAATAAAAACATGAAGAACATTACAAAAAGTTTGGCACTTTTGAAGAACATTACAAAAAGTTAGGCGTAGGAAAGCTGAGGGAGGCATATAATACGGCCAGGGGGCGTATGATATGCCTGTGGCTCAACAAATATCCAGATTTTAAGGATTTTCAAATCTATTTAAACCAATCATCCCATTTCGAAAGCTAACTTCTCTTGCACAAAAATTGATGAATTGAAGCATATCCTTAGTGTTTTGTGTTGGAATAGGACTAGTCTTTAAAACACCTATTCTAGACACACTTGAATTGAAAAGGTTAGCATCATTAGAAAGTTTATCTTTTTGGAATCAAGTGTTCAAATCTTTAATGATACAAACATATTTACCACGATAACTCTTAGAAACAAATTTGTTTTTGAAATTATTATTTAATTTAGATTTATTTGGTCTACTTTTCTTAGTTTTTAGGGGTAACTTTGTAAAATAGTAATCAAGTTTCAGGATTGTTCTAATTAGGTCACCCATAAAGTTTTTTGTTCCAATCAAGTCACTCATAAAATTTTTTATACCAATTAGATCACTAAAGTTTTAAAATATTCTAATTAGGTCATTCATAAGTTGCAAAAAGTTTTAAAAAATTTTGAAATGTTTAAAAATATTAACAATATTTATAAAAAAAGTAAATTATTTTAAAATTTTTATGAATTGTTTTAAAAAATTGAAAAAATATGAGTAACTTAATTGGAACACTTCTAAACTTGTAGTGATCTAATTGGAACAAATAAAAATATTAGTGAGCTAATTGAAACACTTTTAAAACTTTAGTGATCTGATCGAAACAAATAAAAATATAATTGACCTAATTAGAACACTGTTGAAACTTGCTTACTATTATATGAAGTTTTCTCTATTTGTTATTATATTCTCATTTTTTATTAATTCTCACTATGTAGAATATTTTCTTTTAATTTTTCAGTCTTATCCCTTGGTTTAACACAAGTTAGTTTGGAATCAGGCACAAACACGATTTTACCAACTTGATTTTCCAATAAATTTCTACCAACCATCTCCTCCAAAACAGGAGGTGTGTTACACAAAGAACCTTTTTCAACAAATTTTGTATTTTTAACCTGTGTACTCTAATTATTACTCTCTCATTCTTCAACCAACCAATCCACCTTTAGTTGTTCTACACAAAGATTAATATTATCAGATTGCTTTACATATATGATTTCTAGATCAATAGTAAGAGTTATACTAGATGATGTTTGAATGTTAGGGTTTGGTTGGAAACCCGATCCATACATCATGTCTTCATCATTATTCGCATATGATGAAGGCATTGGTGTATAATCATCATCATTATTTTCATATGATAGTCTTCATCATTATTTGCATATGATGAAGGCATCGGTGTATAGTCATGATTAATTGTGGAGCAATGTTAGTATAACCGACACACTTTTAGCACCGTTAATTTTTTGGGTCATTTGTGCATTCACTATTCCATTAACCACTATTGATGAAATTTGAAAGTTTTCATTATTGAGTCGGTTGATTTCCAGTACAAGCTCATCATTCTGTTGTTTAAAATCAACTTTAACACATTTTTTATCATGAAACTTTAGTTGTAACTGATTAACAGTTTTATTTAAATCCTCAATTTTATATTTGAAAACCTTTTCATTAGCTTTAAATTTTCTATTAATATATTGAAGTTTCAAGTTCTAATAATAAAAGTTTATTACGAGCTCGATACCTCATATTTCTGGCTTTATGATTCATGTATGTCTTTGACAACATCCACCATGAATGCCTTGTGAACTTTGTCTTCCATATCCTTAGTTGCATCAAAATGTACCGGAGCAGGCTCAAAAGCATCTGAACTCACTGTAGCATTAAGCAAATTATCTTCATATACTTCAATCACTTCAACCTTCTCTTTAGCTCCACAATCAATCACAACTTCATCAACCTTTACATTCAAAATGAGTCTTCACTTGCTTGAACAATCACATTATCTTTGTCATTCTTGGACTATGTTTTACCAACATTAGTAGCAATATATTCTAAAGTAGGTTCATACAATCCTTCCAGTAAATCACTAGTCACAAACTATCTTCATGATAGTTGAGATAAACTTATAGGAAAAAATTTTGTTAGAATGATATTTTAGGCAGCCATCAATTGATCATTGATTTTTTTTTTTCTTTTCTTTTTTTTATCTTCTAGGGGTTCTGAGAACACTAGTACCACCAAACACATTGTTGATGTCATTGATCTGCCCAAAGACTAGACCAGGAGTTCCTGTGAAGCAGCCGTTAGGCCCAACCGTTATCGCCTAGTAAAAAAAGATATTTTGCATGTTTACAAGCTTAAAAATCAAAGTTACGAGTAGCATTTGTGGGAAAACATGGTGAAGTCAATCCATGGATTTTGCTAATGGTATAAAAGTGCAAAATAATCCTTTATGTTCAACACAAGTAATTGACTTGATGACTGAGTCAAACTTTCAACACATATAAATTGCACACATATGCAAATTTACATGCACAAACTACACCAACAACCACTCTATATATCACTCTTTTTGCATTCAATTAAGAGGTGTCATCACAATGGCTCGGTTCTTAAGTCTTGATAGCGGTGAAGAGGGAGTAACACTGGAGTTTAAGGGCTCACATATCATGTTTATGTTTTGCATAATTGTCGTCTCCATGTCTGTTTTCTATATGATCATATTTGCTTGTGGTGACTCTAATGATTATGACTCACATAAGAAATATCGTCACCATGATCAACCTTCAGGCGGTTTCTTTTCTGGTGGCGGTGGAGGTGGAGGTGGAGGTGGAGATGGAGGTGGAGGCGGCGGTGGCGGAGATGGAGGTGGTGGCTGTTAATTATAGAGAAAAAAATAAGTAATGGTTTATAATTTACAATAAAACCCGTTGGCAACAAACTATAAACACTTTTATCTAATGATTTAATTGGGTTGGGCTATACATACCCCCCTTTCCTACTTGTCATAACCCCCCCCCCCCCCCCTAAAAAATTAATTTTAAAACTTTTCATATTTCTCCCTTGTAAAATCAATATTTTTTAAAAGACTTTTGTATTACTTATTTTATCTTTACATTCAAATCAAATCAAATTAATCTTTAAATTCTAAATCAATCAATCTTATTTTTTATTTTTTAAAATAATTTTAAATGCTGTATAATTATATTAAATCAATAGTACATCGTATTAAATTTATTAATACGAAGAGATTAGTGTTAAATAAGAAAATCAATGAATTGTAAATAATCATACTGATAATAAATCATAAAAAATAATAGTTTTCTTTTAAAATAAAAAAGTTCAATCGAAAAGCATGTCAAATAAGAGTAAAAAAACAACTTTATTCAGGTACAACAAAACAGTTTGATCGTGATGAACATAATTTTACGTGTTCATGTAAAATAATTTGACATAAATAACAAAAGCTTACAATCCTAACTTCAACCTTTACCTAATTAGTAGAAAACACAGACATCTTTTCTGTATAGGCGTTAATGTCTTGAATTTTTGAAATAAATAAATTACGGGTTATTAGAATAAAACCAAACTAAAATTGGTATAAAAGTTTATTGGTTATTATTACAATAAATGTCAAAATGGATAAAATGAAAACAAAAGAATCAAATTGTATTTTTTTAAAAGCTTGAGTGGAGAGGGCATGACAAGTAAAATTAAGATAAAAGGGGGTATGTATAGCAACACCCTTTAATTGTGATAAGTCAGTTATGTAATAGTATAACTACCCCCTTTTCTCTTTTTTATTATATCAAATTAAGTGTTTCGTATAATTATCGTGATAGTCTACGTATAATTAGCTTTGTACATCGGACCGTGTTTTTATAATTTGGATTAATATTTGTGATTTGGCTTTGGTTATTTTTTATAATTTAATGTTTCAGTAAAACATGAAAATCTCGCTAATGGTGAAGTCAATCCATGTATTTTGCTAATGGTATACAAGTGCAAATTAATCCTTTATGTTCAACACAATACTTGACTTCATGACTGAGTCAAACTTCCTAACACATATAAATTGCACACATATGCAAACTTAAATGCACAAACTACTCCTCCATATATCACTCTTTTTGCATTCAATTAAGAGGTGTCATCACAATGGCTCGGTTCTTAAGTCTTGATAGAGGTGAAGAGGGAGTAACACTCGAGTTTGAGAGCTCACATATCATGTTTATGTTGTGCATGATTGTCGTCTCTATGTCTGTTTTCTCTATGATCATCTTTGCTTGTGGTGACTCTAATGATTATGACTCACATAAGAAATATCGTCACCATGATCAACCTTCAGGCGGTTTCTTTTCTGGTGGCGGTGGAGGTGGTGGCTGTTAATTATAGAGAAGAAAATAAGTAATGGTTTATAATATACAATAAAACCCGTTGGCAACAAACTATAAACACTTTTATCTAATTATTTAATTGTGATAAGTCAGTTATGTAATAGTATAACTACCTCCTTTTCTTTTTTTTATTATATCAAATTAAGTATTTCGTATAATTATCGTGATAGTCTACGTATAATTAGCTTTGTACATCGGACCATGTTTTATGATTTGGATTAATATTTGTGATTTAGCTTTGGTTATTTTTTATAATTTAATGTTTCAGTAAAACATGAAAATCTCGAATTTCAATTATACTCTTAATATATCTTTTCTATCAAACATCAAAGGTTACGTTTGGAACGGGAGTCTTTGGATAGAAATAAAATATATAAGTTGTTATAATCTTTCAATATATAAATTACATAAATATATTATTTTTCTCCTTAATTATACCTAATTTGATTAATTTTATCAAAAACTCCAATTGTGTTCCTGAACTATGTAAACATAATAATTCGAATGCGGTTTGAACTTTCTAACCTGGTGCGTATGCACATGTTATTACAACTCAATGTTTATTAACCAACATTTGGATCTTTACTATTCGGATTTCTATATTTCTAAAGATGTCTCATAACTTTGTTTATTTGAATATGACCGTACATGTATTATTCCTATATTTAACAAAAATAGAAATGAACAGTTAAATTAATAATAAAATAATAATATAATAAATTATTGAGTTATATTATAATAATAATAGTTATTTGTTAATATAATTCAAATTTGACCGGTAAACTTTTCAATATCAGTTAACTCAAATATAAATTTATTGTCATATTTTTATATACGATTTGAGATTAACTATATTTTGACGTTCACCTACGTTTTCGCATTAGTTTTATTTAGGAATGAGTTAATCAAATATAAGATGTTTTCTACTCTACGTTTCAACGTAAATTTAGTTCCAAAACGAGACGGAACGATTGTATCTATGTGCTTCTTTATATTCGTTTTTACTTGGTCTACGTTTCGACATAGTTTTGTTTGAAAAAAGGCGAGTCAAGTATGGTAACTTTTCCTTCAACGGTATAAATTTGAATTGTTTTACAGTTTGATGTGAAATTAGTTCGGACTCGAGTCGGGTCTATAATTTATCAAATCGCGTACAATGCCGCCGCAATACGCGACGGGTGAAAAACTAGTTCATATAAAAGTCGATCTGAGAGCATTCTCATCTTATCCCCATCTCCAACTCATTTTCATATTTTCAAAAAAAAAATACAAAAATAGTCCCTTATTTGATCAGAGTGTATATTTGATTCTTAGGATTGAAAAATTACAAACTCAATCGTAACTTTTGTGTGATAATTACATAAATAATCCTCACTGTTAATTATCAGTTAGTTTTTATTGCAAAATATATGTCGTCATATGCGATCCATCATATATTATGATTTTTTTTCATCTGTTGTCGTGTTTAGACAATGTTGAATGAGATTTACTAATTGAGCATTTATTTATGCAAATGAAGATGGAATTTTAAACAAATCAATTGGAATATAGCAGTACAGTTTTAGTAAACCCGTGTATTACACGGGTTGAATAAATAAAATATTAAATAAAATTTGTTACAATTAAAATAATATTTTAATATAAGATATGATAAATAGAATAAAATATTTTGTTTTAAAAAGAACGTTTTTAAAAATTATCATTTATAAAAACTTTCTAATTATAACTTGTAAATTTAATTATTTTATAAAAATTTTACTTAGAAAACACCAATTTTTAAAATATTTCGTATATTTAAAAAAGTTTGAAATTGAATTTTTTTTAAATTATAAAAATTTCTTTAGTTAGAAATAAGATTAATAAAAAGATATTTTTCTTAATTTATTATATATTATTTTAATACAAAAAATAATTTAATAATATTAGTAATTAATATGATTATTTAATAGGAGAGAAGCAGGAAAAATTTGGTAAGGATAAACATTGTTATGACATGTGTCCTATTTATTTACCCTTTTATTAGAGTAGTAAAATGTTCTTTATGTGTAAATTTGAACAAATTAATAAAGATGGAAATTTGTACAAATAGCATCCATTTAATGGGTCATACAAAAATACAAATCAATTTGAACAAAACATTAGGTTCCTTATATAGTTTCGTTAATGAAACGTATAAAATACCCATACAACATGACAGCAGCTCCTTAAACATACAAAATGGACCAAAAGAACAAACTGTTGACCCACAAAAAAGTTGACCAATCACAAAATTAAACTACAAACTCACCAACACTCAATTTTGACCCATTACACAAAGTTGATGAGTATTAAAGGAATGTGATACAGGAAATGCAAGAGGTGGATGAACATGAAAGGAAAATAATATTTTATTAGTGTTAACTATTTTAAATGACAAAAATGCCTACACATGAATTGCACATGTCATTTATTTTTGTTAAAAAAAAACTAACTGACAATTAACGATAGAGACTATTTTTGCAACCATCTGATCAAACATATGAATTATTTTTGTAGCTTTCTCTTTCACAAAATAATTTAAAATTTGCCTTATCTCATCCCCTATCCCCGTACCAAAGATTGTAAACGAACCAAATGTTCAAGGAAAAGTTCGTGAGCCGTTTGACGGAAAGTTCGTCGAAGCAAGAATTGATATCAAAATACACTTTGGAATAACTCTCCAATCTTATTAATGACCAAGAAAATATAACTCCAAAAACCTGGTTACAAATCACCCAGCATGAGTATATATAATCTAGCTACCCTATTTAATTATTATTCAAATCATAGTTATCTTCTCCTACTAGATTAACCGTAATCATAGTTATCTTCTTCTAATAGATAAATCCTAAACTAGATAATATTAAATTTAAATCTATATCCAACTTGACTGACTTGTCAATATTGGTCCTCCCATATTCTCAGATTGCTGACTTGCCCTCCAAGACTCAGAAATTACTTCATTACAACATTCACCTCTCCTAATTTTCGAGTGGAATGTAGAAGATCTTCTACCCCAAGTAGCTTTCGCATCTCATCAAACTTGATTCTTGTGAGGGCTTTGGTAAATATGTCCGCCTTTTGTTACTTGCCATTAATGTGCTCCACCACTATCTTCTTTCTTTCAACGCTTTCTCGTATACAGTGAAATTGAGACTTTATATGTTTACTCCAGCTATGAAAGATGGGATTTTTTACTAGAGCAATCGCCGAGGTATTATCAACTTTCAACACGACCTCTTGTAGCTTATATCCGGTAAATTCTTCCAACAACTCTCGTAACCATACGGCTTGACATGAGGCCGAACTTGCCACCATGTACTCTGCTTCACATGATGAGAGTGCTACCGTGTTTTGTTTTTGTGAACACCAAGTGATTGGCGAGTCGCCAAGGAAGAACACATGTCGAGTAGTACTCTTTCCATCATCATCATCAATGTTTTGGCTACTATCACTATACCCCGTCAATCCCCTTTCACCTCCTTTTTTATAGACAATACCGTATCCCGTGGTCCCTTTAAGATACCTTAGAATTTGTTTTATGGTTACAAATGTGATTGTTTAGGCATTTGCATGAATCTACTTACCCTTCCAATCGAAAACGCCATATCTAGTCTTGTGTGCAATATGTAGCGTAGGCGTCCCACAAGTTTTTGGTATTCAATTGCGTTCACATATTCCTTGTCCACGGCTTTGGATAGTTTTTCGTTAGGGATCATGGGTATAGCGATTGGGTTACAATCCTTCATCCCGGCTTCTTTTAGTACTCGATGAGCATATACCTCTCGTTGAACTCAAATCACATCATTGAGTTTGTGACCTCAATGCCAAGATAGTAAGTGAGCTTTCCCAAATCCTTCATCTCGAATTTCTTTGACATGGATTTCTTGAACTCTAAGATATGATCTTTGTTTGACCCGGTAACAATCAAATCATCAACACAGACTCCTATGATGGTAATGTCAATTCCAATCTCCCTTCGATATACGGCTTGTTCTTTTGAGCACTTATGAAACTTTAGCACCTTTAAAATCCCATCGAGCTTTGTGGTCCAAGCTTTTGGAGGTTGTTGTAACCCTTATATGGCCTTTTAAAGCTTGTATACCTTGAATTCCTCCCCAGGTTTCACAAACCCTTCCGGTTGAGATACGAACACTTCTTCCTTTAAATCTCCATGCAAAAATGCCGACTTGACATCAAGATGATGTAAGTCCCATCCTCGATTAGCGGCTATAGCAATTAGCATTCGAACCGATTCGAGTATCGCCACCGACGCAAAGACTTCGTCAAAATCAATACCTAGTTGTTGAACATAACCCTTCGCGACAAGTCTTGCTTTATATTTATTAATGGTTCTATCCGCATTTCTTTTCACCTTGAAGACACAATTTTACCCAATAATTTTTGCACCATCCGGTTGATTGACTAGATACCAAGTGTTATTTTGGTTGATGGAATCTAGCTCCACTTGCATAGCTTCCATCCACTCTGGTTTAGACTTTGCTTCTTAAAAGTTCTTTAGTTCACTTTCCTCCATTAGTAAGAGTTCAACGTCTTCTATTTGCAAAACATAATCATTGAACTTGACTGTTATTGGTACTCATCTAGATCTTCTTAGTTGTTGTTCTCCGGGCTCAGAAATGGTCTTTGGTGGTTTTTCTTGTGGCTGCAGTGAGATGGTCGCAAGGCTGTTTGAGTCTACTGTCGCTAAAGTCGTTGTTGAATGGATCTGAATGTTGCCAGAATTAGCGACAGAAGTTGCTAGTGTCGTTGGGCTTTGCAATGACTGTCTTGAAGACGTTCTTGATTAGTTTCACCTGTTATAGTTCCAGTTGTCACCGGCCAAACCCTGATGTCGATGACCCCTTTCCAATCGACCCAAAAATAACCTGATTCAAATGTTGTTTTAAACTAGTCTAGTGTTTGCCAATCCCACGCCTTTTTTTCCATTAAACACCACATCTCGTGACATCACAATCCTTTGTGTAACCGAGTCGAATAATCGAAATGCCTTAGAACCAGTTTATGTTCCAACGTAGACTAAGCTCTTTGACCTGTCATTAGTTTCTTGAGATGATCATTAGTCACTTTTGTATATGCCACACATCCGAACACTTCGAGGTAACTCACACTCGGTTTTATTTGCTTCAAAGTCTCGTATGATGTTGAGTTTACCAATGCCCGAGTAGGTACTCGATTCTCAATAAACGTTGTGTGTGTGATTGCTTCTCACCATAGAAAATTTGGAACGTTCATTGCTTTCAACATGCTACGCATCATCTCTAGCAACGTTTGGTTTTTTCTCTCGACACACCATTTTGTTGAGGCGAGTATGTCTTTGGACACCTTCCGTGTCACAATAATGATTGAATTAAGTTAAACTCACCACCTCGGTCGGTGCGGAATGTTTTCACCTTTGTTCCTATCTCCCCTTCAACCATTGCTTTAAACTTCTTGATTGCTTCAAAGACTTCACTTTTGGCTTTTAACAAACAAATCCAAACGTAACGTGAGTAATCATCAATTAATACAAAGATATGTTTGTTACTGGCTAGAGTTGGAGGAGTTATTGGACCGCATATATCATCGTGTATGAGCTCTAAGGGACGAGTTGCTTTAAACATTGTTGCTTGTGGAAAAGGTAGTCTTTTTTGCTTCCCAATTAAGCATGACTCACATTGCTTGGTTTCATGTTTGATTTGTGGCATCCCGATCACTAATTCCTTCTTAGCCATTTGTTTCATTGACTCGAAGTTTAAATGGCCAAGCCTAGCTGCCAAAGCCAACTACTTTCATCAATGTTGCTTAGCAAACAAAAAGGTTTTCCCACCTTTAGTTTTACATGGTAAAGCCTCTTTGCCGACTAGTTTACTTTAAATAGTAACTTCCCTGCCTATCGTGCATGGATAAATAGCTATCTTTGATCCGGATGTCGCATCCATTCTCCGATGCTTGACCAAGACTTATTATATTTGTCTTTAGACTTGGTATATAATAGACATCCGTTAGTAAATGTTGTTCCCCGGTTTTACCTTTAAACGAAATTGACCCTTTCCCACAAATGTTAACGAACGAATTATCTCCAAATTTTACCTTTCCATGGATTCATTTATTGAGCACTGAGAACAATGACTCCTCACACATCATGTGATTGCTTGCGCAATTGTCTAAGTACCATACATCACTTCTTTTTTGCTTAAGTTTCTTGGGTATCACCTTTTCTTCGTTTAGATAAACGTTTTCGTGCACACCTTGCATCATGAATAGAGATGGGTTCAAGCTTTCTCCTCCTACAGCTAGATTTACTTTTGCTAGAAGTTTTTGTTTTCTATCCGGTCACGTTGAGGCAAAGTGTCCCATCTTGTCACACTAAAGGCAGTGAATTTTATGGCTTTTACCTTTCTTTTCTCGGCTCTTGGTATTACCCGTGTCTTCTAGGTGTCCACGGATATTGCTCGTCCTGCATCCACGCCACCCCGTCGGCCCCGACTCCCTCGGCTGCGGCCTGTGAGGTTGAACCCGACGGTAGCTCAGCCTTGTGATACATCAGTTTACCATAGGACTCATTATGGTAGTCATCTTCCTTTACTCCCTCTTCGTAAGCTTTCAATCGCCCTACCACATCTTCAAAACCAATGGTTTTGAGATTTATGGCTTGTTCAATTGACGCCACGATCTGGATGAACTTGCTACAGGGTGATCTTTTCAGAAATTTCTTCACAAGTTTTGACTCATCAATGAATTCACATTGACGAGTGTCACTTTCTCGCATCCTCATTCCATTGAACTCAGCCATAAGGGTCTACAAACGAGCTTCTTTGACTCGGCCAGCTCCCAAGTTACTTTTCTTGATCACGTCCCAAATTTTTTTCGATGTCTCAAGATTACCAGCTTGTAATATTTGAGATGCTGGGATTGATGGGAATATCAGTGCCATCTCTATGTAGTTTTTGTTAGCATCGTTCGATCTGGGCTCAATAGTGTTCTAAACTTTATGCACGTTTAGAATCACTTTCATTCTCATCTCCCAAACCGTATAGTTTACGTTGTTCAATATAGGACATTGATATGCAGAAAAGATTGGTTCCCTCCTTTGCTTTCGATGGTGCCGCTTCTACCATGGCCTTTCTTCTTCTTTCGTAAGTCTTGGTGATGGGAGGAGATTGATCCAACCCTAACTCCTTTGGGCAAGATCAAGTTATATGGGTGTATGCCTATAGGTTCTAATCGGCTCTGATACCAATTCAAAGCAAGAATTGATATCAAAACACACTTTGGAATCCATACTAAAAAAAGCTTGGCAAGAATCACTTAGGGTTGAACTCAAACTGCTATTTTGTAATCGGTATGTAACCTGATTCGTTTAAAGCGACTTGAAATAGGTTTAACAGGAATCTGACCGGCCAAAAAACCGGAATTCGACTAGATCAAAACGTTCACTTCCCTCTTCAAAAACAAGTTTCTAACGCGAACTAGTTCCACCAAAAACCAGTTTTGACTTTCGTTTCACTGATCGAAATCGGTTTGGGAAAAAATCGGTTTTGACACAATATTGAGTACTGAGTGCAAGCCATTTCTAGACGTGGAACCCAACATTTTCTTATTCTTGTGTATCTTAATTCCCAAAATAAAAATTAAAGAAGAATGTGATTGTTGTGAATTTTGATTTTGGGTTAACAACCATAAGGGACAATTGCATATTTGCTATTGTAAAATAACTTAATTGTATATTTATCCAATTCAAAATTAAAATTGCATATATCCTATTCTTTAATCTTTTTAATTGCATATTTACCCAAATCATAACCAAAATTGCATATTTCCCCTTTCTTAATGTAAAAAATTTCAAATTTATTTATTTTGATTTATTTTATTAAATATAAAATTATAAATTGATTTATTTAAATTTTTTAAATTCATATTCACCCATTTTTAGCTTGTTTTTTTTTCTTTTTACATATTTTTAATTTTTTTCTGGTTTTTAATCATCTTTTGCTAATGAGTTTTAGTTGTTTCTTAATCTTTTTTCCTTTTTGTGTTTTTTTAATGATTTTATTCGTTTATGTTGAGACTATTTATTTTATCAAGTTTTTAGAGTGACAATAATAAAATGTAACACAAATATCAAACTTTTAATTTGTTACAGAACTAATTAACAAATTATGACAAAAACAATCACAAATAGTAATAAGTAAAATAGTCATCCTATAATTTATTATTAATAAAATGTCAAAATAAGTTAATTTAATATTATTTTTATTAAAGAAGGGTTTATATACAATTTTAGTTTTAAGGAAGCGGATATATGCAATTTTAATTTTGATTTGGGTAAATATGCAATTAACAAGGTTTATAAGGGTATATATGTAATTGCCCCTATATTTATTTACGAATTTGAGCAATTTCATATTATAGCTTATTACACATTAGTTGTTTGATATAATTATCTAATGAAAAAACGCTTTAATTAAAGAATTTAAAGTGTCGTCATCCCCTGTAATTGATTTAGGATGTATCATTAAAAATTAACATACGACATATTAGGCTTGGCAAATTCAAGTCAATGAAAATTTATGTTTAAAGAATTGATTCAAGTCAATGCAAAATTCCCAAGTTTAAAATTTGGTTTACTAGTCAAAGATAAAAAGACATTTTGTTGTTACTTAGTTGGTATGCAACGATAAGAGATAAAAGACTCCTTGGAAAAGACGATTTTAAATCCTTATATAATGTAGATTAAGAATATGAATATTAAGTGTATAAGTTGTGGTTTAAGAAAGAAAAAAAAATGACATTTAGCTATTCACACAACCTCATGTGTCAACTTGATTAAATTATGTTAGCCACACTTGAATACTAGTTATTTAGATCCTAATGATAATAGAAAATACCGTTTATTTATAACCATTTACATGAAACTACTACTTCGAAACATATGATATACAATCTTTGTTCTTGGGTGCAGTTTCTGTACAAAGTGTTATTTTTATAAAAAAAATATAGAAAATAATAAGGGTGTGACATGTGTAACGTGCATATGTTTTATGGGGGAGGGTATTTGTGTCGATTCATAAATTAGGTTCTAGACAACACATATCAACACTTTTTTTAATCAAAAAGCATAACAACACATTAATAAATTTTAGCATTGTATGAATAAAATACACCAAGTATATTTACGATGCACATCATAATATTTTTAAAAAATGATAAGAAAAACCATGTAAATTATTAAATAACGTTAAAACACATTAAAAACGATATCAACACCATGTTACTATGATATAAACACCAATTTCGCATAGTTCAAAAACTATGTGTTGATATGATATCAACACCGTTTTCGTACAATGTTGTAAACTTAAAAAAAAACATTGGATTTTTTTTAAAAAAATTTATAGCAATATTATATGCATTTAAAAGAGAAAAAAAATACTCAATTTTATGGTATAATTTTTTAAAAAAATAATAAAGTATATAAATATTATTAGGGTTTTAAAAAATAAATGAAACTAAAATTTAATTTAAAAAGTTAACAAAAGATGAATTAACAAAAGATGATTAATTCCTTATTTTGCCCCTAGTAACCATAATTATATTTTAATTAATTACGTTGCCCTATTTAAATCTCAACCATTGAATTAATTTCATCAACAGCCAAGATTGTTTGCTATATTTTTTACAAAAAGCTCACTTTGTACATGATCCTCCTAAATTTTTAACTAATATTTTAATAAGAAGTTAACAAAGTATGAAAATTCAAACACTTACTTATTACCATCAAATATTGATTGATCTACACTTAAAAATTAACAATTGTTCATGGATTTTAATTTACTAAAGTTAATAATCAGGGTTTGTGAAGATAAATATAAGTGTAAATGGTACATTTACATATTATAGGGGTAAAGTTATCGTAAAAAAAAAGTAATTAATCTAAAAAGTGTAAGAATAATTATGTGCTTGACACGTATCCTTTTGTTTTAAAGAGGATGACGTTGTGATCATTATTTCAAATACGTCAACTTATTGTGTCTTATATTTTCATTACGTCAAATATCAGTTCATTATGTTATATATTTTACATCATTTGTTATATATATACATCATTTTGTTTTTGTTTTAGATTATTTTATGTTAATTTTGTCATTGATTATATAGATTATATAAACTTGTTATATATCATTGTGTTTTACAATTAAAACTACGCTATGATATATTTTAATCAATATAGTGTCAAAATTTATAATGCTGAAAATAACACAATCATTATTTTTATCATTATTTTTTATAGATTACATAAACTTGTTATCAATCATTATGTTTTACAATTAAAGTACATAATGATGGTATTTCATCAATGTATTTTTCAAAATTTATAGCGTTTAATATAACACCATTACAATTAAAAAACACAATGAGACATTATGTTTTTTGTCATTATTTTTAATATATTATATTAATTAGTTGTTAATTTATTTTAGTATTTTACATACTAAAGATTCGCAACAAAGTTATTCCATCATTAAATTTATTAAAATTTATCACTTTAGCAATATTATTAAAAAAAAACACAATAACTAACAAAAAAACACAATAACACTGCACTAAAAACACAAATGATGTAGAAATCATATGAGCTTAAAACGTCAAAAAATTTATCACTATCTATATAACAATACTATACTTGTTTTAATATATAAATTTTTTTTGATTTTATGGTGTAATTTATATAAAAATAATATTATATATAAAAGTTATTAAGGTTTAATAAAATAAGAGAATTTAAAAAAGTCAACAAAAATTAACTATACCTAAAATGCATTTCTAACAAACTTTTTTCATTTGATTTGATTTCAACCATTAATTAAAAAGATTAATGGTTAAAATTACTTCTTACATTTTTTAATTTTTAAAGTATTTTATTTTAACATTCTCTTATTATTATTAGATAGAGTTAATTTCAGTTTTAGTTTCTAAAATTTAACTAAAGTAACTTTTTCTACAAAAGATTAGTAACATCAATTTATCTTTAAAAGTTTCATTTGATGTTTTAATTTTACTTCAAAAGTTTTATTATTTTGGATAAAATTAAAACAACTAATAAAACTTTTGGATTAAAATTGAAACAATTTATAAAATTTTTGAATGTAAATTGTTATTTTTAATCTTTTAAAAAAACATAATTATTTTTAACAAACCTTAAAAAATAAAATTTAACTTAACTTTATTAGATAAGATAATAAAAGAGGTCAACGTGCAATTTTCTTGGTTTACTTTTAAACAATGTTATCGGAATGTTTGAATTTCTTTAACTGCTTAAATTAAAATTAGTAGAAAATGACTTGGGAAGGAGAGAAAATAACATTTAAGATATGGATGATTAAGTTTGAAGTATTAAATAATCGTAAAAATTCTTTTATAACTAAAATCTTGTGGAATTCTTCGAAATTAGAAACATTAATTTCATAAAGATCATCAATATTGGATTAACAATGAAATTATATTCAAAAATTTGCCATTAAATGCCAAGGAAATCTAAAAAAAAATCCTTTAAAAATTCAAACTTTTTTATCATCAAAATTTAATATTTCTCTTTTTTTTAATGGCCAACGAATACTTTTAAACCCGGTCACCGGGTTAAATCCAATGGCAAAAGGCATGGCCAGCCCTGAGGAGGGGCGAGAAGGACGTCCGTCCAGGGTCCACTCGCTCAGATGGCACAAAAATTTTTAAATTATTTTTATATTATATTATATATATATATATATATATATATATATATATATATATATATATATATATATATATATAGTTATAAACTATAATTCAATTATAAAAATTAACCCAATTATATTCTAAACCCAATTTAATTTTTTAGGCCTATTTTATTAACCTAGTTACTCAATTAAAGCCTTTTTTTAGAAAATAAAATATTTAAATCTCATGTGTCATAGTTTATTATTATTTGTTTAATTATTTAGATGGTAAATTGATCAGCCAAAAAATAAATAATTTTGATATGCTTATTGTAATACCTGAACCTCATGAGTTGTTGGTGAACAAGTACGCTGTATCATTGTAATACTATGATTTTGTTATGTTTATTTCTATTATATAATTCAATTCGTTAGGGTAAAAATGTCTTTTTTTTAGGGCTCGTCCTGGGCACTAAAATCCTTAGGACCGGCCCTGGCGAAAGGTCACCCACGCCCGCGAATACAGACAACGCTAGTGACCCGGCCCGCCCACCATTCCAGGGGAAACCCACCACCCGAAGACCCACTGTGATAACCTCTGGCCCACTTGAAATATATTGCACCAAGCGCGACTTTTACCCATAATCTTCACTTTGGAAAGCCATAGGGTAAAAAATTTAATATTTCTTTAATAACAAACTTACACAACTTCTAGAATACATCATAAAATACTATGTATGAGCAGTTGCTTTACCATCTCTTTTATGCTCATCGTTACCGCAAACAATTGGGATCAAACACTTACGACCTGATATTCGATCAGAAGCCAAAGATTAGATATAGAACATAAACTGGCCATTGATCGATCAAAACACAAACATCAGCATGCAAAAATCAATTGTTTGAGGACACTGTCACTAGGTCGTCAACTTTGATCGTACTAGATTAACCCAACTAAACCAATCTTACTTGTACTCGATTAAACCCGACCCAAAGAAATCCATTACCCGAACACCTAAAAGCCTATTAAACCGATTGTTATTAGGGTCGTGTTTCGATTAGACTTTCAAACATCAAAAACCCAAATTATAAATAACCCGAACCCTTAACTGAAACCCCATTAACACTCATTATAATAGTATTGTCTTATCGAAGTTTAGCTAAGATTTGAGCTTTATTAACAAGTAATTAGTTTAATTTATTTGTATACAATTATATATTTAAACATACTTTAAAATATACCGAAGCTAACTAATTCAAGTTAACTAACTAACAAATTGGCTAGAGTAAGTTGACTCTAGCAACCCCTTATTCCGTCCATCCTGAGCAACCCCTTATTCCAGCAACCCAAAACCAATTAAACCGAATGTTATTAGGCTCAGATTTCAGTTAGACTTTCAAAGCTTTAAAACCCAAATAACATGAACCGATTTAACTAAAACCCAAATATCTGACCCTGATCAACACCCTTAACTATTACCATCAAATAAAATATGAAAACCGAACAACAATGAAATCTACAAAATCAAATGTTTTTGGTTGCTGGTAACCGTGGAACAAAAGATGAACATCGAATAATGATTAAACTTGCAAAATCAATCAAACGGTGAACATCAATCAAAGAAGAAACAAATGACTAACATAAATTGAAATGGAACTACTAGTCAAATACGTGTCAATAGAACAATTAATGTAGGCCTATGCTATGCGGACATCCTGTCAGGTGTTATGCAGACACCCTTTAACTTTTCTTTAAAGCCCGTGAGGCCCCTTACGGGCCGTAATGGGCCTGCATAATATTAAATATCAGATTTAGTCACTCACGACCATAAAGTCGCCTAACGTCCCGTAAACATAAATCCGTGGCATGCTTTACGTCCCGTGAAGTTACTAATTCACGGCCTGTGAAATGTTTAACGGGGCTGTAATGGTTTTCTGATTATTTTTTGTTTTATTAATTATTTCTCGGTTTTCATGATTATTCGTTTTTTTATAATTATTTGACGTGACGTATTATCTTTCTTAAAACGTGTATCAATTATTTGATTTGATATAATATTCTATATTTAACGATATATATAGCAATACATGTTAGTTGTTTTAATGAAACAATTTGACTCGAGATAAGTAAAATGTCAGATCGCGAAAATAATAGAAGGCGTGCGAATGAATTTGCTTCTAACTTACGTGCGATTGTTGAAAGTATTCCGGAACCAATTGATAACCATAATTGGCAGAATGGCAAAAATTGGTCTCGGAATATTATGTAGTTTTTACGTAACGGAGATGCTCAATTATGTAGGGTGCATTACATGGGTGTTGTGGATCTCCACTTACAATTTTGGCGAGGGCTACTTGGGAACATAGTTTTATGTTCAGATTTAAGATTTTAAATGAGTAATTTTCAAAAAAAAATTTAATTGTACCAATCTATATTTTATTATTATTTTACAGCATATTCGGTCGTGTACAAATAGACTGATGATCTGACGATTTGAAGAAATAAGTAAAACAGAAAAGTTGTCGGGTACTGATCGTTGGACAATTCTTCCATTTGAGTGGTTTTACTTAATATACATGGGATCCATTGATGGTAATGAATATGCAGACGGGAGTACCGATCTATTTTCTGCGTTATGGGAAGTTGATACGGTAATATTGTTTTCGTGTTATAATTGTGATTTAATTTTACTAAAAAAATATATAATTATGATTTTATTTTTTATAGGTGTACGTACCGATCACTGATGATGATGAAAATTGATATCTTTTTAAGATTTCTATAGAGCCACTACAAGTTTATATATTATTTCCATATGAATGCCGTCCAAATACGTGTGATGATTCGTGGTGCATTCATCTTAATATTCGGGATATTATTGTACAATTTGAATCATATTTCCTTTATTTTCTTGCACGTATACATTATTAACAGCACTCTGGGCAAGAAGAAATTAAAGAATTGTTAGTGTCTAGTGAAACTGTGTGGCCTTCTAATGGAGGTCATATTGGTCGAGATTCAGGAGTTTTTATTTGTATGTTATTATGTATACTGGTTCAAAATAGATCTTTAGAGTGGTGTAAAAATAATTTACAAGATGCTTGCATTAGATTCTAACGATTTATGGAAGATGAACTGTATTCAAGACGAACAATGTAATTATTTAATATATAATATTTTTATTTGATTCTTAATAATATTATTCGTACAATCTAATAACAATAAAATAAAACTAGCTCGAAATACAATCTTCAATCTTGTTGGTTTTTAAGAAAATTCCAAGCCGCAACATGATTAAAAGATGTTCCGAGTCTTCGCTGATATTGTTCTTGAGCCCTTCGCCGATATCGCTTGATATCGTTAAACATATCATCGTACCGATGTACATTTTCGTCCAGCTCCACTATAAGTTCAATACGTATAAAACGCCATTGATTTTCATCATATCCCAATCCAACTGCTACAGCCCGAAAACCACAATTACCGTCGGCATATACATCATCCGCGCGGTAGAACACGGATGGAATCGAATCACAAAACCGGTAATAGTTGTTTTTTTCTTCGTCCCCCAGTGTATATGAAATCTTTGAAGTCTGTTGGGATTATATATCTTTGCCTCTTGTTTTGGAAGACATTGATTGACTGCGTTGAAATAACCATTCTTTAGACTTCACCCCCGAACTTGAATATCTTGGAGGAACTTGAATATTTTCTCGTTCTTGCACGTATGAACTATGTCTAGGAGGGTCTAATATCACATCTTGTTGCTTATCCTTTCCGGGACGACCACGTGTATTCGTTGGAGCTTTTTGATCTGTTTTTCGCTGCATTTATAAGTGATTTTATCATACCCACAACAGATCTTTTCACTCTTTCTGATTGAAAAAGTAAATGTTTTGTCACCATCTCCATTTCTTTATGTACATTTATTTTCTTCTCCCGTACAATATACGTTGGTGAAAAGTGAATCTTGTTCCAAAAAAGTTCAATGTCATCGGGTGGTATATTTTGACCTATAAATAATGAGTAAAAATATAACAAATATATTTGTACAATATAATATTCATGGTAAAAAAGAAAATGTTAAAAAAATATTTACCTGTTTAAAAGTAATGATTTAATCTACACGCATATGGAAGACCACAACTCGTAAAAAGATTACACCCACACGATGCGTTGGATGTCATTAAATGATGAATTTTGTTGATCTCACCAACTAAAAGATCCAATGCCGCAATAGAAACTTTATCTCATAAGTATTCAAGCATTTTATGATTGTGTTGAACCATAAGCATGATTTTATTTTTGGTAAAACTTTCTTTATTAGTAATTTCCTGTGTAACTAAAATATTATTGATAAATGGAATAAATTTATCCATGGTACTATTACTTTTTTTGATATAATTTTTTAGCAAGGAATGTTGGCTCTTCACTCGGTTCGTTGTGTGTTGACCAAAGTTACGGTCTCTATCAATCCATGCGATCACAAACCTCTCTTTATAAGGGTCCAACCAATTATTTTTCGGTTACATTAAAACTCCTAATTAAAATAAAATTATATTATTCAATTTATAAAAAATAATATTAATAAGAATAACAATATAAAACTTACTTGAATGTTTTGGCACCAATTTTCGATAAAGGTGGTCAAAATTGTACGCGAATATGTCAGGCGTGACAGAGTTAATTAATACCGACCACAAATGCTCAAAAGCACCTCATTCATCGTTTGAAAAACTCAACTTGCAATGTTTAATAATATTTTCCGATAGATGCCATCTACAAAGTTGTCTCACGGCATTTGGAAAAACTTCTTCACAAGCTTTCATCAGAGCAAGATCTCTGTCGGTAAGTATAACGCGGGGTTCTATACACTTTTGCTCTAAAGTTTCTTTTAGTTGTTCTAAAACCCATCTGAAATTAATCTTACGTTCAAGATCGATGAATGCATGAACATCAGAAAACGATTTCAGTGCTGATGTCACACCAACCATTTGGACAAATGGTATTTTGTAGGCGTTCGTTTTATACGTTGTGTCTATCATCAACACATGCGGGTAGACCCGCCATAAAGTGTGAGATGTGGGATGTATAAAAAAACCCCGTCTACAGTATTTATGGGTTTATCGATGTGAGGGGTGTAAATATATTTATTTTGTTGTAGTATAGTAAATAACACCTGCATTGGAGTTTCGCCGATTCTGCTTGAATTTTTTATTTTCGTGCGGGCATTATATACCGTTCTTAAGGCTGACACGTTTTTGGGATTCGGGTCCCTCAGTGTACCTAAAATGTTTCGAGGCTCAATATTTTGCTCTGTAAGTTGCTTACCCGTACAAATCTCTTTTTCAGTGAATCTCATTGCATATGCATACCCCTCGATGTGTTCATCGGCTTCATGATTATGAGAATCATGTACAACAAGTAGGATCCACCCACCTTTTTTTTATTTGGTACTTTCCTTGTAATTTAAACTGACAATTTATTTTTTGGTGTCAGTGTTTCTAAGAGTGGGTGCTCTTTTATATACTCCACCGTGATCACATTTTAACCATATTTTAACTATCAACCCATTTAAGTTTTTTTTCGACCGTTTCGTGAAAATAACATATCCATTTTCACGACTTATATTGCTTACCCAATCAACCAATTCTTCACGAGATAAAAAAACCTAATAATTTTAAATAATATAATTAGTTATTATCAAATAACAAAACCTAATAATTATTTATTATCAAATAAATTAAAGGGATAATTGCATATATCCTCTTATAAAACAACTTAATTGCATATTTATCCAATTCAAAATTAAAATTACATATATCCCCTCCTTTAATCTTTTTAATTGCATATTTACCCAATTCACAACAAAAATTACATATATCCCCTTCCTTAATAAAAAATTTACAAATTTACCCATTGATTTATTTTATTAAAATAAATTATAAATAGACAATGTTACATTTGTCTTTACCAAAACTATAATTTTTTAAAAATTTTCATATACACCCATTTTTAGTAGCTACTTTTATTTTTATTTTATTTTTTTGTTTTTTAATCATGTTTCGCTAATGAGTGTTTTTAGTTTCTTAAACTTTTTTTTTCTTTTCCTTGTGTTTTTTAATAATTTTATCAATCTATGTTGAGTCTATTTTTTTTATCAAGCTTTTAGAATAACAAAAATAAAAGACAATGCAAAAACCGAACATTTAATTCATTAAAGAACCAAAAAATTTATGTCAAATAACAATTACAAACAACCATGAATAAACTAGTCATTCTATTATCTATATTAATAAAACGTCAAAATGGGTAGATTTGATATTTTTGTCATTAAAGGAGGGGTTATATATAATTTTAGGTTTAAGTTGGGTAAATATGCAATAAGTAGATTAAGGAAGGGGATATATGTAATTTTAGTTTTGAATTGGGTAAATATGCAATTAACAAAATTTATAAGGGAATATATGCAAATGCCCCTAAATTAAAAACCTAATAATTACGTAATAACCTGATTCATGTCGTATAACATTTTTTTTTCAGAATCATCACCATACTCATCTCCGTCGTTGCCGCCGTCATCACCGTCGTTGCCACCGTCGTTGCCGCCGTCATCACCGTGGTAATTACCGCCGAAACTTCCAATATTATTGCCGTACTGTTCAACATAGTTACCACCCTCGTCACCGTAATAACTATAACCCTCGACGGGGTAATAGTTAGAATCGAAAGCAAATAAATATTTACTATCCCATATTGACATCGTTAATAAACTATATCGCTTAAAATGTATACAAAAATTGAATTTATCGATATGAAATGAATTAAGAAGTAACGATTTATGTAGTATTTTACCAAGAATATTACGTCGAGTCAAATAATTATCCAGAAATATTACATCGTATCAAATAATATAATAAATACAAAATTACACCATAATCGAGGAATATTACATCACGTCAAAATAATTTTTCTACTCTAATAAAAGAGTATCTTAGAGTAACACGTGGCGGCACCATATTTATTCTCATCAAAATTTTCCCGCTTCTCTCTATTTAAATAATTACCTTAATTATCAATAATATTATTTGATTTTTTTAGAACAAAAATAGTTTTTTTAATAAAATGAAAACAAGATCTTCTTATTAATGTTATTTCTAAAAATAATTTTTATAGAATAAGAAATTTTTAAAAAGCATCAAACTTTTTTAAAATTAGTGTTTTTAAAAAGTTAACTTTTTATAAAAAAATAATTAAAATTGAAATTTATAATAAGAAAATTTTTAAAAATTATATTTTTAATATGGTTTGTTTTGAAACAAAATATTTATTATTTTTTTTGAAAAAAAAAGTTTTAAACCAAAAGTTTAAAAAGTTGACATAATTGTTTTATTACATATTGTTATTACTATACGTAATTTCAATAATATCTTATCATAAAATATCGTTTTATGCTTGATAAATTTTTATTATATTTAATATTCTATTTGTTCAACCCGTTTAATACACGGGTTTACTAAAGCTAGTATAAAAATATTCGACACAGGTAATGGCCCGTGAGAGACTTAACGGTCCATAAAAACTATGCTAATGAAGGGCGTCACGGGCCGTTAAATGGTTAAATGACTTATTCGATGGACTGTAGACCTATACGGCCCGTAAAGGCTCTTACGGGCCGTAAGATGGGGGTCCAGATATAAACGTGAGCGTACCTATATCAGACCCCTTAATGTAACACTCAGAAAATTTTTAATATAAACTAAAAAGAATAACAGATGGTTTTGAATAAGTTGAAGGGTAAAAAATAAGCAAAAGCAAAAAGTTATTTTTGAATGGGGATAAAAGGGGCGAGCCGTCCTCTCCCGACATGTTAATGCACCATAATTGCTTTAGAGGGACAGAAGGCGCTCGGCTAAAGAGAGAAAGTCAAAGATTCATCAAAGATATGATTTTTTCATACTTTTTTTATACATCTAAGCTCCTAAGTCAATTTTGAGGTGATTCTATGTGTAAAGTCTTCAACTTTACGTGTGCATATGTGCAGATCTCAATTTCTACTCTCGATTCTAGAGTTTTGCTTAAAGGCCATAAAAGATGAGTTCTAAATTCTCTCTTTTACACATTTTTTTAATCATTTTAGGGCTGATATGATACTAAAGTGATATACCTTTGTTAAACCTATGGTTTTTATAATAAATGTGACATTTTTATGTAAACTATCATATGCTTTAACGTGTTTTGAGATGATGTTTCATGCATGATGAGATCTAGCATTGAACCTTAGCTTTATGAGGTCCATCTCTATGAATTAGGATCACGTATGACTTCTTTAAGGTATAGAAAGCTAAAGAAGAAACTGAGCAGAAAGTTTAACTGAACCGCATTTTACTACTATTACCCGCATTAGTCTTCCTCCGGTCGCCTTTCTTCACTATTACCCGTATTAAATAACCCATCCGCGGTTCATGTAAGTCATTTACACTTACTAAGTGTTGGTCATCCGTATTGAATGCTTGTATTAGTTGTTCACTCGCATTTGTTTATTGTGCCTCACACAGATCAAGTGTAATCATCCGCATTTGTTGCTCTACCCGCATTAGTCTATTGTTAATCGCATTAGATTATTGTTGCCTGCATTAAGATTTACTTAAAGTATTTTATCGAAAATTTGTTTATCGAAAAATTACCATTTGTTATATAATTTAGCAGAAACATGTTAATTATAGAATGTCCTTAATTATTTTCATCTCTTTTGTTCATATTTCAGATTGGTTCTTCTATTGGCGGCACGTTAAGTGCATTCTGTGGATTCAACATAAGAAGTAGTATTAATCAGTAGGAGCTTATATAATTGGCTTTTGATTTTGCAAGAAAAGTGGATTTTTAAGTAAAATTTTATAGCATGTTTAATCTTTTAGAAAATCAAATTCTTTAAATTTTTTTATTTCTTATTTTGGTTCGCTTTATAATGCCTCTTTCTGCCTTCATATACACAGACAATAAAAGATAATGAACAAATATATTATTAATATTTTTGTCAATATCACTACAAATCAAAAGCATATAACGAAAGAATGATCTCCAATTTAACAACAAAATATCACAAGTCAAAAGAATACATATAGGAATCACTGATATTTATACTGCATTTCTTTTGAATGTTGAAACATACATGTAATAAAAGAGCAGAAAACAAACAAACAAACAAGATAAATATAATGCTGCTGAAATCTCTAACCTTAAATGAGGATCAATATCGCTTCAAATGGTTAACATGGACCAGTATTTGGGGACCGTTTTAACTTTTAATCGATCTTAACCGAAGAAAAAAGATAATGAACAAAGTAGAAAGACGTTATAAACCCGATGGTGCCCGTAGACAACAAGATAGCAACTGCAATGATCAACGAGTAACCGAGATAGAGTATAGCAGATACCGGACCGCTTAAGCTCTGCAACTCGAACACCAAATAGTTTATTGAATACAAGAACACGTAAAGAGAAACCGAACCAGAGGCATAAAAGGCTTTCCACCACCATTGCCAGTCCTCAACACAAAGATGCATGTAAGTGAGAACTACAGAAACTTCAGCACAAACGATTACCAGTAAGAGAAGAACCACCAGCAGAAACCCGAACACGTAATAGAATCTTCCGAGCCAGATGCTAGTAAGAATGAAAAACAGTTCAATAAAGAGGGTTCCAAAGGGGAGTGTTCCTGCACCGAGAACTAGCAGCCATGATGGGTATTTTCTAGCCGGGATCTCCCTAGCGATCTGGTTGGTTCGAACCGGGTACTGTAAGGGTTCAGCACGGGTCGCTAAGTATCCGCCTAATAGGGTGAGAGGGACCGATATGAAGAACCAGAGTGATATGAGTTTGAAGTATAAAGATAGAGGAATTGCACCAGAGCTATTGTTTCCCCAAAGAAGGAAATTTAGAACAGTAAGGATGACGAAAACAATCCCTGGGAAGAAACATGCAATAGACCAAGATACAGATCTCCATCCTTCTGATGTGCCTTTGATTATTCGGTGTAGATACACACCAGCATAACCGGCTCCTGTTCCTAAGAAAAGATAAAGGATTATCATTCCGGTTAGAAGCATACCTCGTGAAGCCGGTGACATAAACCCTAAAGCAGCAAATATTATAGTGACAATTGCCATTCCCATGATTTGGACGCCGTCCCCAATCATTACACACAAAAGTTTGGAGTGATTTGGTTCGCGAAAAACATCACCAACAACAAGTTTCCATCCGGATAACTCCTCGTTCATTTGTGCTTGTGATTCTTTGTCAAGTTCTTCATAACGAGTGAGATCGCGTCTCACTGTTCTTAAAAAGATGACAAAAACAATACCGGCTAGAAAGAAAATCACCATGAGCGAGTTCAAGATTGAAAACCAGTGGACACGAGAGCCTTCCATTTTCAAATAAGCATCCCAACGAGACGGCCATTTGGTGTCACTTTTCACAAACTCAACTTCATAAGTGAAAGAGACTCTCTCGTGTTCTTTTATAACTTGAGACTTCTCCAAATCAACTGGGCAGTTGACAGATGATACCTCATCATACTGATGAAGTTTTGCCATTTTTTCAGGGTCGTATTTTACACTACACGGAGAAACCTCGAAACCAACAATCTCGTATCCTGAAGCCTTTTTCTCATCATCAGCTGTTGAAATTACACCCATACCCTCTTCTCCTGTACCAAGTATCTGCACACCTGTGCCTTCATATTCGTGTATGAAGACTTTAAACTTCAAATGATTGATAATGTAAACATCATCAGTGTTGGGAGGTGAGTATCCAACAGGGAATCCGGTCCACTGAACCTTATGTCCATTCTGGTAGGCAAATCTCATAGCAGGCAAATTGTCTAAAATCATATTAACTTGATACAAGTCATGAGTTCTCTGTTTCAAAAGTTTAACCTCATGTTCACTCAACGGGCGTGTTGTGCAGAGAAAAATAGACTCGTTGACATTCATTCGGAAACGATAAGGGGAGTTATCAATTTGGTCACCCATAAGAAGTTCTCCAAGATTCTCTGCACTTTTCTTTATTCCTCCAGAAGGTGTGCAGTATGGTAGACTGTAATAACTAAAGGGAAGCTCGGTCTCAATAGATGTTAAAGAATTAACTTTGGCAAATATTTCATCGCGTGTTGAATACGTATGCATGTAGCTTCCAGGTAAATAAAACCCATTGCAAAAATGTGAGATAAAAATCACATAAGTGAAAAGAAGCCAGTAAGTTCCTCTCAAGATCAATGACAGAGCCATTGGTCTTAAGGAACACAAATCCAATCTCTGAAATGCTGCTCAAGCTTAGCCACACGTGAACTCAGATTATCTCAAAACCTACAAGGAACAAATTGATGATCAGTTCTCCTATGTGACTTTAACAGTTTAACTGTTTACTACTTTGACTTTTTCTTATGGTTTTAGTTCTTTTCTGTCTTTATATATAGAACCAAAATAAAATTAACAAAGAAGTCATAAGTATCTAGCAGACTTAAGTAAACACACTCAAACATTCAGAAATTCATGTAAGAAATTCGAGTGATCAGTTATTCTGGGAATAAACTAGTAGAATCTAGCAAAAGAAACACCTTGAGAAAATCCTATTTATAAATAAGGGAATATGTCATCAAATAATAACCAGGTTTCTTCCTATGGAGTTCCACTAAAGTTTCACTTGAATTGTTTTCTAACTACAAAATCCACATGTTTCAGAATTGTTCTATTGTTGTGAAGTTTTTCTCAAATGGTTAAGAACAAATCACCTCAGAATCAAGTCTTTTAGTAACTAAATTTATCCACATTAAATTAAGCATACCGTTCAATTAGATAAATCAATACATGTACATTCCTCTGTTCCATAAAAACTATGTTCTTACGTTTTAAGATGACGAATTTCAACTACACTTCCTCTGCTCATTGTGCATTTACACTCAAAAACCAAATCTACAAGTTAACAAATGAGCACATACTAACAAATTCAAACACACAGATCTAACAAATCTAGAAACTTAAATTGAAACAGATCTGGAGTAGCAACAGACAGATCAACAACTCCGACAGTATCAAAAATCCTCGAGAATAACAAAAATTTTCTTCCAAATCTACTTCATTCTACTAACAGATTACGTAAGTCCATAGATGATTAGTGTGAGAAAAAAACATACGATGAAGATTGAGAGATGAGAAATGCAGCATGAGAGATGAGAAATGAAGATCTGATAAGTTACCAAGTGGTTAGGGTTTAGTGAAAAAGATGAATGTTGATAACCGGAGGATTTGAAGGGTGGTCGGTGTGAGTGTGTTTTCGAGATGGGATCTAACTTTTTTTTTCCTGTGTGAGCATAAAGTCGTGTGTGTGTTGCCAACCTGTAGCTTTTTATTTAAATCACAGTTTTTTTTTTTTTTTTGTAAGAATTAAAAAATATATAATATTAGTTTTTATAAGTTCGTGTGTTATATGGGTTTAATATATATATATATTTTTTTTTTACCTTTTAACCCTTCGACTAATTAGTTATTTCAACAAAGTAAGTATTCAATGATTTGATTAGGTTGGGTTCAAATAAAATATAAAAAAAATTTATAAAAATCAATAAACCAAATATGCATTTTAATGTATTAATATTAATGGTTCATATTTTTTTTATTTTTCTGATACATGTTCCCACAAAAGTATAAGCTTTTATTCTTTTATTCAAAAAAATATGAGCTATTTATTTTCATACATCAAATGTGAATATTTGGTTTATTGGTTTTCACAATTTCTTTTGTTTTTCATTTTAACACAACCCTGTAATTATATATATAATTATGACGTCATCCGGTTGTTAAATACGGTCCGACCAGTCGACAAGTAGGGTGATCGGTTCGTTATCCGATCCTGTTCTGAAAACATTGGCATTTCGTGAACCATAACGTGTAACAATTATATCGTTTTTTTTTTTTTTTTACAATAACTCGGGATTTAATCCCATAGAGATGATAAATCTTTCACCTGTCAATTCAATGAATGCATTACCTATCGATGATCTTGAATCGGATCAATATCATAAATAACAATATCTGAGCTATTAAATTAATTCGTCATCGAGAATTGAATAGTATAACATACGAACATCTTTTATCCATACCGAATCCAAGATTGGATTCCCGGACCCATCAAAAATTCCTTTAATTTATTTCTCCTTCTTTTCTGTTATTTCTTTTCTATAACCTACCTTAGGTCTTCCTTATAGAACCATCAAACAAAATCTAACCACCCGTCCGAACTATAAAACCCAACAAACAATACAAGCGAAGTGAAAAAAGAGAGGAGTTAGGTTCTAAAATTAAATGATCTAAATTTCTTTGGAAGACAAAGAAGTATGAGAAAGATGAGTCGCGGGAGAAAAGATGGAATATTCTATCAACTTCACTATTTTAGTTATTTTCATTTTAGTTTAGGGTTTGTTCTTTCTTCGACGAAATCCCCAAAAAAAATAAGGGAAACCCCTTCGAAATTCAATCTTACCCGACAAGGAATTTCGCTACCTTAGGACCGTTATAGTTACGGCCGCCGTTCACCGGGGCTTCGGTCGCCGGCTCCCCTGTCATCTCACAATTTCTTTTGTTTTTCATTTTAACACAACCCTGTAACTATATATATAATTATGACGTCATCCGGTTGTTAAACATGGTCCGACCAGTCGACAAGTAGGGTGACCGGTTCGTTATCCGATCCGATTCTGAAAACATTGGTATTTCGTGAACCATAACATGTAACAATTACATGTTAATAGTTTGTTATTGTCCAGATTGAAACTTTTTGGAGTCTACATCAATAGCAACGTTAATATTATTGATAATCGGATATCTAATATCCAACAAAACTATAAGAATTATCCAAAAAAAAAAAAATACAACAAAAATACAAGAGAAAATGATAGGTGACAAGATAACCACTGTTCATTCTCGTAAAGAAAAGATTATAAAAGAATTTAGAAAAAATAAAATATACATAAGGCAATGAGTTTTAAAGCTCAGGATGCTCATGCTTATTTGGATCATCATCCTTGACACGGGCCAGAAAGATCTTTAAAGCTCTAAGGACTTCACTTGTTGCAAAGTTGACACAACTTCTAGCACGGGAAGTTTTAGATCATCAAAAGCTTCATTGGGTTAGAAAACTTCAGACATTTATTCGTATCATAACGGTAATAGTTCTGTTTGTTCCAGATTTATGATTGACGTGGAGTTCGTTGATCATGTGTCGAGGATATGCAGATTTCCTACGGTTATGTAGGAAGCATAACGATATTCCAACGTTATCACAATCCTTTGTTTTGTGCCTTCTTCAACTGTCAAACTAAAGGTTGGGGTGCTGTGGTATTGAAATTTGATAATATTAACATCTGTGAGACATACTTTGAATTGATAGGTTTCTCTCTTAGATCAACCGCAAATGACGATCGATGCCAAAAATAGCATATATACAAGCTAATCTTCCATATGTTTTATCATATAACCAGTGGGCATACATCGTACAACACACTGTGGATTGAACACTTCTCAAATAATCAATTTATTATATGGACAATAAACTAGATGATAAAAGTGAATCTTTTAATTGTCCTCAAATCGACTTGATTTACGTTTTCATTCTTTTGCTTCATTATTATTATTATTTTGTAATACACTAATCATAATAATAACTAAAGAGTTAAGAAAACTCTCTTTTTACGGAGCAAACAAAGTATTAAATTCAGAGAAATTTAAATAGTGACATAAGGTTTTTCATATAAAGAGTGAATGAATCCAATACACGTGATATCATCTTTTAATTTATAGTTGAGGTTAATACTTTTAAAAAATCTTAATCTAACAAACATATATTGACATCTTTTTTCCTAATGGTAAATTTTTTCATACGTTTGTCATGTTTGTCAGGTGACTCTGATGGTCCTTTTTACTGTAGCTACCACTTCTAGAATATTCTTCCAGATCATCTTTGTTTTCATTGGTTGACATGTGGCACATAGGAATGCGGACATCTCAATGCTTCTTCGATAACTAACACTAGAAGGACTTACAATTTAAATTGAATGAGACTAAACATATGAATGTTGAAGGAAAAAAAATGTAAAATTCCTGGTAACATCTTCACGTTAAAGATGCTTGATAATAAGGTATAACTAAAATGGTGAATAACAATAACTTATGGCAAAATCAATTGCCAATATCCTAGACCAAACACAAATGGAATGTTTAGCCGAAAAAAATACCCACTTTCGAATTGTATAGCCTCAAGTCCACCAACTTCATTAACGGTTAGGACCAGTTTTATCAATTTACTCGGTCAATCTTATTTTATCTTAAAAATTATTTTACAAGATCTATATATTAATAAATAACTATTAATTTAATATTTTCATTCAACCAAGGGTGGACCTACATAGGTGGGAGGGGTAGCGAGGCTACCCCTCAACTTTTTACGCGTAGTGTTAAAAATAAAAAAAAAATTACGTTTTTATGTAAAAAAAAAAAAATTTTACTGTTTTACGTTACCACTGAGAAAATATTACGTTACCCCTAAAAAAATTTTAAACTTTCAACTTTATAGACATTTTTAAATTTTATAAAAATTAGTCTAATATTTTATAAAAATATTAACTTTTATAAAAACATTATAAAACCCAATTACCCAATTAACATTAAAAGCCCAATTCATTATAAAACCCAATTAATTTTAAAAAGCCCAATTTATTTATAAAGCTCACTTTATTAGAAAACCCAAAAACCCATTTAACACTAAAACAATACAATCGGCCCCCCACCCCACAAATCGAGCTGCTTCCCTGCTGCTGCCTGTGCGACCTGCGAGAGTGCGAGCTGCTTCCCTGCAATAGGCTGCTGCCGTGCGACCTGGGACCTGCTACTGTCGTGCAACGTTCTGCTTGGCTGCTTGCTGGCTTGCTGCGTTGTATAATCGCCCCCCCCCCCCCACCCCCCACCCCCCAAATCGAACCTGCTGCTTGGTTGTTCAAACTTTGAAGCCTTGAAGTCTTGAAGGTAATCTTTTTACTTTCTAGGTTTAAGTGTTATTTGCAAGATATCTAGAGTAGAAGATTGATTAATTGTTATTTGATTTAATGTTTAGGTTTTATTGACAATTAGGGATTTGTATTGTTATTTGATTTATTTGCAAGATTTCTAGAGTAGAATATTGAAATTGAAATTAAGGATTTGATATTAAAATTTTATGAATTTGAATTGTGTTATTTCTAGAGTAGAAGATTGATTATTTTGTTATTTCTTATAAAATTAGATATTTGGAAGATGAAAAAACAAGTTTTTATTGGCAATTTTTTTAAAATAAAATTTCAAGGGTAGGATATTGGTTCTAATAATGATGATAATAGAGGATCAACAACTCCTTTGAGTTCAACTCCCTCGGTTTCAATTCCTTCAGGTTCAATTCCTTCGGGTTCAATTTTTAGGTTTGCAAGATTAAACTCTATGAGTTTAATGGTTTAAAAGCTTTTAAGAGTTTAATGACTTAAAAGTTTAAAAGTAGGAGATTGATTAATGGTTATTTGATTTAATGGCTTAAAAGCTTTTAAAATCACAGCTTTTGAAGAGTAGGAGATTGATTAATGGTTATTTGATTTAATTTTTAGGTTTTATTGGCAATTAGGGATTTGTATTGAAATTAGGGATTTGTAATGTTATTGTGAATTTGATTTAGTTTTTAGGTTTTATTGGCAATTAGGAGATTGATTAATGATTATTGAATTTGTAATGTTATTTGGAAGATGAAATTAGGGATTGGAGATGTATTTGATTTAAAATTTTATGAATTTAAATTGTATTATTTGGTTAATAACTAACTAAACAACTAACAAACCCAAAATACCAAATAACATTAATAACTTAATAAGTTAATAACTAAACAAATAACATGACCAAAATTATAATAAGCCCAAAATTTAAATAACTAAACAACTAACAAACCCAAAATACCAAATAACATTTTATAAAAACATTAATAAGTTAATAACTTACAAACTTAAAATACCAAATAACATGACCAAAATTATAATAAGCCCAAAATTTAAATAACTTAAAAACATAACAAGTTTACAAGCTCAAATACCTATTACCAAAACTAAACAACTTAAAAAAAATAACTAGTTATACCCATAACCCTTACCGCCTCACCCTGTCGCCGATCACCCAACAACCTTTGTCCCTGTCGCCAACCAAACATCACCTGACGAGAGTGACCGCCCACCGCCATCCACCGTTCTGCTGCGGAGGCGGTATTTATATAAATGTATAGTAAAAAAAAAATTACTTTACCCCTGAACTTTTCTTCTAGATCCGTCACTGCGTTCAACCAAACCCGTGCTTGTAATACACGTGTTTTTAAACTAATAAATAATAAAATCAAGATATTAAACTAACATGATCATAAAACTCATTGCATCTTGAAACTTATCAAATATTCTTTGAACAATCTAGAATCACCCTAAACTGTACATCACCTACAACCCGTAAATCCCACAAAATTTATATATCTAAAGAGTTACGGTAGTTCTCCAACTACTAAACAGAATGTGTGAGGTTTTGAATACACCACCACCATGCAGCGTTACTAGCACCATCCAACACCACCGTAATCTAAAAAGGTTGAAATCTTAATAAAATCACAACTCAAATCAGTTTGAGTATTTAAAACTCAATTCAAACATAAAGAAACAACCTACACTTGAAACCTTCAAACATAAACAAATCCAAAACTTAAATTAGTTTTTGAAGCCTAAAAAACAAAGAGAAGGGCTTAAGATAGAAAAGATAGGTGGAAGAGAAAAGGAAGACATGTGGAAATAGAAATTACTATTTTTTTTTTGTTTTTCATGGTTAATTTAACTTTTAAACAAGGTTTTTTTAAACAACGAGAACCAATTAGAATGGTTTACGAGACCCATAAACATCCAACTAGCTAACAAGATCCAGCAAACAAAATTCGAATGATAACAAAATTCGAATTTGAAACATTTGTTTGCAGAAAATTAGATTCTTAACACTATTGTGACTAACTAAAAGTATTATAACCATATAAACCAAAAAAATTGCTTTAACATTCTATGCGTTTGCCCATAATGTAATAGAGAAAATTACATAAGTGGTCTATGTAATTTGATTAGATTATACGTTTGATCCCCTAAGTATAAACAAATTTGGTTTAGACTTTTGTATCCATATTACATGTTTAATCCCTAAATTAGTTCAAAGTTTTGTGCACACTATATGTTTGGTCTTTGACATTATATCCGCTGGTTTGTTTGAAATGCAAAAAAACTAACCGGATTTAAATGTAGAAATCAAACATACGATCTGATCAAATCACATGAACCTTTTATAAAGTTTATCTGTATAATATAAATAAACACGGTTTGAAAGTAATGCGGCTTATCTTCTCACTATGTAGCCACATTAACTCCGCAGGGTACGTCTCTTTCCAATGTCACATTAAAATCCCAAAGGCTAATAATTGGTAAAGGAAAAAGATGGGTTAACCGACGCTTCATTTATATGTTAGTATCTTTCAAAATTTTATTTAACTTAATTTTGAAAGATTGTTAAAATAACATATTTTTAAATAAAACAATATGATATAGTTTATAACTTTATATGATCTTTCTACACTTACTTTCTAGTTTTATAACTAATCTTTTTCAAAACTTTAACTCCCACTTTAACAAAATATGAAATTTTACATGAAAAATATATTCCACTAAAGGATAACAAACATAATATACTATAGGGAATCCGATAACTAAACATGATTTTATCATCTCGCTATTGCTAAATGTCTTGTTATCATCTCGGTATTGCTAATTGTCCTATCGAGTCTTAAACATCATAAAGGAAACCAATCACGGTGTCCTCAGCTCATCTTCGACATTTTAGATGTCGATTTCCACAATAAAGTATTATTATTTTGATATCTAAAATAATGTTTATGATTAAAAAAACATGTTTAGGGTTTTATGTATTAACTCATGTTTAAAAACATAATCAACATGTAGCATCATAATGTGAACTACATGAACTCAATCATAATAATTGATTTGCTTTTTTGATGATAGATGGAATATTGTTTTCTGTAAATCAATCTTAATGAGTCGGTTATTTGCCGTGAAACATGTTTTGATGATCGATCCAAATCTTTTGTAAATCGATTTACATATGACTAGTTTTTTGTTTTGCGGCAATCTTTATCGATCAATTTTTCATTTTAATTAGTTTACTATAAAAAATATATATATACACGTTGATGGGTTTTTAATCCTTCAAATTTGTGATGATACGTCAAATTCTTCCAACCATAAATTTAATTGATTTAGAATTTGTGTGGACATCTTCGAAGCTCATGATTTGGATGGAGTATTTATTGCGATCTATTGCATATTCTTTATTAGATAGATAATCAAATCGATGAATTCTTTAATTTTTGGATTACGCACCATTCTTCGGTTTAATGATTATTAAATCTCCCTAATATAATAAAAGGATATCTAGGAGGGACACTTGTCAAAATCATATTTCTTCTTACCAATTTTTTCCAGTTTTCCTCTCCTATTTAATAATCACATTAATTACTAACAATAGTATTTAATTTTTTTTAGATTAAAATAGTTTTTTAATAAATTAAGAAATATATCTTTTTACTAATGTTATTTTTAAAAAAATAATTTTTCATAAAACTAGAAATAAAATTTAGAACATCAAACTTTTTTAAAAATACAAAATATTTTATAATTGGTGTTTTTAAAAAGTAAATTTTAAATAAACAAAAATAATTAATATTGAGAGTTATAATAAAAAAAATTTAAGTATAACATTTTTTAAAATGTTTTGTGTTGAAATAAAACTTTTATTTTATTATTATAAGACAGATTTCATTCATATCTTATTTTATAATATCAATTTATAAATTATAAATTATAAATTTTATTCTATTTAATATTTTTTTATTCAATCTGTGTAATACAAGGGTTTACTAAAGCTAGTTTATGACATATATAAATAACTGATATTTATTTCAAGAATTTATTCCATCGATTATGATTCATGTTCTTAGCAATATATAATGAAAGTTCTTTGATTAATCAACTAAATCTGATCTTGATAACTTTGAATTTATTTCATTAGTACCTGATTTTACTTGTGTGTATATGATCTGTTTATGAGTATTTTGTTTTTTTTAACGCCAAGTCTATTTTAATCCTACACTACACCAAATTACACTATTGCTTGGGTTTGAACCCAAAAACTTTCTTTTAAGAGGCAAAGCCTCTACCAAGTGGGCTAGCCCCACATTAACATCTGTTTATGAGTATTTAATTTATTCTTGAGCTCTTCATTTTGTCATAAGTATTGAAGTACCTAAATTTATTATGAGCACCTAATTTGAGACGAACTTTAAGTGGTAAATTTTACAGCACAACTTAAATGATTGACCCGACATAATTCATTTGATTTAACATTATTTTCGTTTAGGTTAAAAGAATTTGAAGAAACTGGTTTGATTTGACCCAGTTTACCCGGGTTCAAGTTTTACCCCAAGCATTTTTAATTCTTTTTTCCTTCCACTAATCCATACGTCACTCACATGCAGACACTTCACATATTCTTTTCTTTTTTAACTATTTCAATATTATTATTATTATTTATAACTAATTTTAAACATGCTTTATTTTTTTATAATTTTTAGAATGCAATGCTTTCGTATGCTCTAAATATGTTGTTGTGACACGTCTTTATTTTTATGTATGTTTTGTAGTAAATTTTATTTCAAACAAAGTTTATTTAAAAACCAAATCTGTCTATGTTTCGACGTGAATTTTGCTTAAAAAGGTGACACGTCAAATGTGATATATTTTTTACTTCTTATTCTATAAAAAACGTTTTCATATTATTAACGCTTATTTTTAGAGCGACATAGTTTTTCTTGATTTCTTGATATTTCGTTGCAAGATGCTTTTTTCTATTTACCTTTCAATATCAAGAATTGAGACCCTATATACACTTCGCTTTTCGTACTTAACCATATCAATATTAATGCCGCAATGCTTGGGCGCCGCTAGGTGGTACAATTCAATATGCACAAGGTATAACCGAACCGTCACGTCATAGGGTTGGCGGGAAAAATCTGCCGCAACATGCGGAGTTCAATTCTAGTTGAAGTATAATTATCACCACATCATTCAATTGTCCACCATTTATATAATGAATCTAATGAATTACTAGGCTAACAAGCATAGATATTACATATTTGCCCAAAAAAGATACATTATTGTAATTTTTTTACCTTAAGTATGTTCATAATACTTGAATGCTAGTAATAGTCAACGTGAAACTACTATTCAAGTTGAACTTATATTAATATGTTCATAATACTTGAATGTTGATCACAACCAACACAAAGCTAACGTTAAGGTAGAACATTACTTTAACTAGTATTTTACAAGAACCATATCAAATCTTACATTTTATAAGAACTTACTAGTATCACTACTACTATATAATACAAAACTCATGGGTAGATTTGTAATTTTCTATTTTTATAAGACACCTACAACAATTATTTAAGCATATGATACAAATGTTTTATGCAAGTGTTCCTAAATTGTCCTCATTTAATAAACTTATTCTAATTAATACATGAGTTAATGCATATGATTAAATTCACTAAATTAAGTATTACTTTATTTATAATAATTTAAATTAACATTATATTTATATTTTTCATTTATATTTTTACTATTTAAATTAAGTATTATATCGATAACTAAATATTATTTACCAAATATTTACATAGTTATAATAATAATAATAATAATAATAATAATAATAATAATAATAATAATAATAATAAGTATTTAAGGCTGGTCGAAAAAGATACTCAGTAGCACTAGCGCATCACACGAGCCAATTCATTATACATAACATATAGAAAGCAATAATTAATATATATATATATATATATATATATATATATATATATATATATATATATGATCTATAATATTTATAAAGCATTAATAATTTTATCTTGACCTTAATACACCTATAGGGTTAGTATGGTAATATTATGGTGAATTTTAATTAAATTTTTTACTCCATATGAATTCATTGAATTTAAGAATAACAACAACAATAACAATAATAATAGTAATAGTATTTAAAGTAATTATAATAGTTATTTACAAAATAAAAACAATTTTAACAATAAGTAATAATGTGTAATCATATACATATAATCAAACTAAAAATATACAAGCTCTCAAAACTGGTTCAAAGTTTTAAATCTTATATCGTTTTTCTTTTAAAATTATAAAAATATGATGATTTATAAAGTCTAAATTTTTCATTATGATGTGTTAAATTATATCAACGTTTCGACATGATTTTTTTTTTTCAAAACAGAGTTATCAATATAAATTTTATCCATATCTACGGATTGAATACTAACGTACAAGTAATCGAAATCAAGTGTTAACTGGTTTAAGGTTTTGAATCTTATATCGTTTCTTTTATAATAATAAAAATATGATGGTTTATAAAATCTAAATTTTTCATTATGATGTGCTAAATTTCAACGTTTCGACATGATTTTTTTTTTCAAAACAGAGTTGTCAATCCATATCTACGGATTGAATACTAACGTACAAGTAATCAAAATCAAGTGTTAGCTGGTTCAAGGTTTTGAATCTTATATCGTTTTTCTCTTATAATCATAAAAATATGATGGTTTATAAAATCTAAATTTTTCATTATGATGTGCTAAATTATATCAACATTTCGAGATGATTTTTTTTCCAAAACAGAGTTGTCAATATAATTTTTATCCATATCTACGGATTGAATACTAACGTACAAGTAATCGAAATCAAGTGTTTTAATTTTAACAACCCGCGGCAAAGAGCGGGTTCACACACTAGTTTTATAAAAACTAACTACAAATATATTAAACCATTAACTAGTCTAATCACCCCCCCCCCCCCCCGCCCCCAACCCTCCCAATCCACACAAAGCCTTTCATGCACCTAGTTGCTTGTAAAATCTACCTTAATCTTCTCCAAATCCATTTGAAATCTTACAATAGCCAAGTTCAGACCCACACCACCACCCTCATCCATCATCTCGGCCGAAAACCCTCATAACCACCCTAATTTCATATTCAACCTATCTACCACACAATCAAATTCTTTCTTAACTCCTCTCACTTGAAAACTCTATCAATCACTCTCTCTTGCACTTAAGAACACCAAGGTTCTGGCCCTCTTTAAGCTAGAAATCAGCCCAACTCAAGCATCATTAATTCTCTATCAAGTCAAGAAAATCGCACATACACACACCTACACTTTGTTAAACTTTCATCCTTTATTTCTACCATTTTAAAACCTGAATTAATCTACCATTATGGATAGCAATTCCTCATCATCTCAAGACCCTACAACAGCCCTTGAACTCTTCTCAACTATCACTCACATCAAGGTAACTAAACACGACCTGAAAACACATTAAATATTATGATCATCACGTTAGTAACACAACAAACCCCAAATCACCCTTAACATCTTGTGAATCTTTACCCACTTTGTTTTTCAGTAACTAAAATATCTTTCACAAACCTTCATTGATCGCAAGCACGGTTTTAGTAAACTAGTATACCCGAAAACCTGATATTCTTAATAATGTACCAATATGTTAAATGAATTTCAAATCATAATATAAATGTTTCAAAATGAATACGCATTTTACATTATAAAGTCTAAAAGCTTGAAAAAAATATCTTTTTGATAAAAATACAAGAAAGAAGTTGGGGAATTAACTTACTGAAAAGTCATGGTTATTTAGATGTTATTTATTAAGGTTTTCTTGATAATGTGAAAATATGTAAAATGAATTCCAAATCATAATCTAAATTTTTGTAGAAGTTAATCATGGTTAACAAAAGTTAAACATAAATTTCATGAATTATGGATATGTATTTTACATCTTACAAAAAGTCTAAAATCTTGAAAATATATATTTTTGATAAAAATACAAGAAAGGAGTTGGGGACTAAAATTACTAAAAATTTAAGGTTATTTAGATGTTATTTATTATATAAGTCTGATTGAAAAGGGAAAATGTCACACCCCAACTGACGGCGGAATATGTCGGGTTGTGTAGATTGTCCATAACACGTGACACTATTAAAGTGATAATTTATTTAATCAACCCAATTACATAAGTCTCACAAAGAAACCATAAATAATAAGAACAAAGATAACATAAAATAAAGTAAAGTTTGATTTATTAATTAGGTCCACAAGCATTCTAAGTGTTATTTTGTTGTAGGCATGTCAAGCGGCATTTCTTGCGACATGTATAAAATATAGGTTTTGTTATATATACTAGATTTAAAACACGATTCAAGAGTCAAAGTATGAATTCAAGCAAGTATGACTAAGCCAAATGCATTGATCAAACATTTGTTGACAAGTGTCCCTAACCAACGGGTTAGACTAAAAATATCGGTTTCGATACCCAAATGTCGTCTACAACGGCCCGTTTGGGCTGGTGTCAAACCAATAGCGCTATCATCGTAACCTTAGGCTTTAGAAAGTTAATGATCACATGCTAGCAAGTAAATAAGAAAGATTGACTACCACATGAAAAATTAATCCAACAAGTTTATCACAAATGCATAGAATTCACACAAGATTTAATTGAATCGTATGATTTGGAAGAAAGATTTAGAATTGAATATGTATACATGTTACATCCAAAAAACATAAAAGGAAAAGGGATTATACTACTCACATTGAGTTCTTGAATATGAGTTTGACTTATGACTTGCTTATTAGAAATGGTGAAGCCCTAAATTAGCATGATTATATGTATTAGAACTTATGTTTAAGGTTATGGTTATGAGTATTAGCTATAGTAATAAAGAAATCAAAAGCATAAGAAAAGTATAGTTGTTGCAAGATTAAAACAGATTTGGACAGATTCATTGTTATAGTTTCGGTTGATTACTAAAAATATCAAAACTTACGTAAAAATTTTAAAACTTTCCAGTCTACTATTTTAGAACATTACGAACAACTTTCGTTTAGAAAAGTTTTTAAAACTCGGATCAGAAGATCATCAAAACAGCAGTGCAAAGCAGAAAGTGCAAATATGCTCACTTACTTTGTAGAGGCTATTGCAGAGTCGTCCGATAAAATTAGAAGTCATGTGAACTATGGCTAGAAAGAAAACTCGATGAACTTATTCATGGAGTCTGAGTTTGTAAGTATTTGATTTATTATGATCAAGTTATGGTCGTTTGAAGTTGTAATAAATTCTGTCCAAAATCAACGGTAGCACTTACGTGAACCTTTTAGGGTTTTAAAAATAATAAACGCGTATAATAAATTTTGTTGAGAATATGTATGATAATAGAAGGGTTATAATTGAAGAAAAACATGAGAATTTAGACTATAAAGTTGCTTAGAATTTTTTAGAATCAAAAGAATAATAATAACACTAAAATTAAGAATATGATTGCTGCCTTAAAAATGACGAACAGATTTGAAACTTCAAAGGCTTGAATGGAGGGTTGGAGGAAAGTTTTTTAATATTATATAAAGGATGAAGAAGAACTTTCTTATATAAAGGAAAGTTTTTTTTAATATTATAAAGTTTTTTAATATTGTAAGACAATGTTTAGTATTTATAGGTGGGGAAATAGGAGTTATGAATGGGGAAATCTTAATGAGCATAATTAAGATTTGGGGGTTATAGATGGGTTATAAATGAGTCAAAGAATAGGAAGTTTTAGTCTTTCAAATTTTATAGAAATGAATAAATGATGAAATGTTTATAAAATTAATTTTTATAAAGAGTTTGTATTAGAGTTACAAAGTTATAAATTTTTGTTTGGAGGATTCTAAAGACTTTAAAAAAAGTTAGTATTTATTTTTATAAAATTATAATAATTATAAACTTTTAGAAAAATATTATGACTAAAACTTTCTACAAAATTAAGGATGAAAGTCCATAAAGTTTAGCTTTATTAGATAATTGCATATGTGTACTTTTATAAGAAGTTAAGAACTTTAATAATAATATGAACTTTAGAAATTTAATAAATATATAAGAAATTTACCATATTACTAAATTAGGCTTTCATCCATCATCATCATTAAGTCAAAGCATAAATAAAGTTATAAAACAAAGATTAGTTATACTAACAAATATAACTATTATAGAATCTTGTGTATAGCATGTATAAGACTATAAGTTAAATGTATAATATTATGTATGATAAAACAAATGATATAACTTAGAATTATGAATGTTTTAATTCATAAAAGAATAAATGAAAAAAATAGACCGGGTTACAAATATGTATAGATACCGGGGGGTCAAATGTCTCTCCTACTTTAAGTAATTTCATCCCGAAATTTTATTAGGAGGAGGCTTATACAAATAGATGTGAATACTTATCAAGACGAATAACTTTAGCATGGTGTTAAGATAACCAATTCATCCGTACTATGATTTCAAACTTAACCAATTGCATGGGTATGAGATTGGTGAAAAAGTTATATTTGTTGAGATTACGAGTGCAGTCAAAAATAAAAGAGTCAATGGTGATGGGTTTTTGAACGACCACCTCGACCGTGAAGGTTTTTCTAATTTAGCACGCGTGGTAGCAAGTAAAGGCTCAAAATCAAATGACACGAAACTCTTATTGGCTCCGGTATCAAATAAAATAGAAGCATATTGGTTATTGACTAAAAACGTATATTAAAAAACTAGTTAAAGTTAAATGCACCGCTAAACTAAAATTTTTATTATTTAATAAATGTACCGTAAAATTTTTTTTTATTATTGAATCAATGCACTGCAAAAAAAAATTGGGATACCACTGAACTTTTGGGTTAGATCCGTCACTACACAAACGTGTATATATTTTTACTCGTAACACCAAAATCAACGTATCAGACCCGACCCGATCCGACCCGAATTTTACGAAACTATATTGGGTAAAGGGTAGAGACGAGAGGGTTATCCAAGACCATATGATATGGTGTACATGGGGAACAACACCCTCATTTCAATGAAAACATTAAATGCAACATCAACTAACCTCACCTAAAATTTACTACCACCATTTATTAAGTATATAAATCATACCTCAATGCAACACCACAATACAAACACCATCTCTCACAATCACAATCTCTTCTTCTTCTTCTTCATCTTCATCTTCTTAAATCATCTCTCTCCGCAATTCCACACACAAAAAACCTGCAATCTTTGTGTTCAACAATGGCCGACAAGAGAGAAAAAACCACCGATGTGGCTGCAACATGCAAAGAAGAAGATGGAAGCTCCGGCGGCATCCGTACGGCGGAGACGCTGCTGAGGCTTTTTCCGGTGGGGCTCTGCGTGGCGGCGTTGGTTGTTATGATCAAAGATGCTGAGACTAATGAATATGGGTCTTTATCTTACTCAAATATCACTGCTTTCAGGTACTTATAATTTAATCCATTTTATTTGCTATCATAGATAGAAAAAAACAGTAGAAAACATAATTTAGATACTTTTTCAATTATTTAGATTATTTTTTAAGCAATAAAAAGTTGTAAGCTCATACCCTAGTAGCCTATTAAAATTTATTATCGTCTCATAAAATTGATGCAGGGAGAAGATTAGGTGGTATTTAGGCTTAAAATTTGTTGGTATAAAAAATAAGAACTGTGCTTTTAATACTCTGTGAGATGTATACTTTAAGTACTTGTTTTAAGTAATTTTTAAATGTTATTACGATTGATTTTTAGATATAAAAATAATTCCAATACATATAGTAGTTTTTTATGTAAGCAAAGAGCTTTAAATTGTGGGTTGTTATGAAATTATACAGGTTTTTGGTGCATGCTAATGGCATATTGGCTGGTTATTCGCTATTGTCAGCTGCTTTCACCGCGGTGCCTCGGCCTATAACCATGTCTCGAGCCTGGACCTTCTTCCTACTTGACCAGGTTTTTAACTCTCGATCACTATAAGTACTTTAAAGCTTCTTTACACTGGAAAAAACAGTTCTAAAATTCTGATCACAAAATAAACCTAAAAGTGTAGTTGCAAATCAGTTTTAATTTTGAAACCGATTGTTCAATCGCTAAACATGATAGTAAATGTTCGTTGGCCACAAAAAGTGGACGCAAATTTGGTTTCTTGAGAGGGTTTTTGCGACCTTCATTTTCGATGATAGACCCATTACTTTACGACTGATTTGTGACACACACAAACGTCTATTTTTGAAGTGTTGAAGAAAACATTTATTATTAAAACAAAAAAATTCGTCATCTGAATAATAATTATTAAAACAAACATGTATTTTGAAGTTTCTACAACTTCTAAATTGCTTTAATAAAAATTGAGAAGGTTATTTTAATATTAGCTAGTTTAATAATTATTTCAATATAAAAGATGGAAAAGTGTCTGCCAATCCAACTCGTGTAGCATCTTATACATGATCTCACTTGTTTAGTAGTTGTTTATGAATGATTCAATTTCATAATAAGTTGTTATATAGGTTTTAACATACCTGATATTGGCTGCTGGAGCGGTGGCGACTGAGGTGGCTTTTCTGACATACAAAGGTGACGTGGCAGTGACATGGAGCGAAGCATGTGGGACCTACGGCCGATTCTGTAAACAAGCAACGGTGTCGATCATCATCACTTTTCTAGTAGTGATATGTTACATTTTACTATCGTTAATCTCGTCGTATAGGCTCTTCAGCAAGTATGATGCACCTGTCGGGTATTGTAACAAAGGGATTGAGATTGTTGACTTTGGGAATTAAGAGAGTTGACTCTTGAAAACAAGAATAAGATGGTAACGAAAGAAAATGTATGATTATGATTATTAATGTTATTAGGTTATGTTATGTGTGCTCTCTTGTTTGTAACTTAAACTTAAAAATCTTATACCATATGAATCTATAGCCTTAACTTTGTTTCATTATTTCTGTACGTTGGGCATCAATTTAAAGTTTTAATAAAAACGCTACAAAACATAGGGATGTTAGTGACCAACACATTGTCTATCAATTAGATCAAAGGAGGTCATTGTCTATCAATAAATGGATATGAAGGAGCCAAGTAGGCCACTATTTCTACAAATATGCACTAACCCTTTTAAACCATGTGTGCATTAGCATCCAAGTAATACTTTTGATTTCACTTTTCTAATTTGTGATTTATAAAGAAATTTGATATTAGATAAGAAAGGGTCTACCTTAACATTTTTTTTTTGAGAGAACTACATATATTTTCCCATACTAACTTTATCAATTAAATTTATACCCAACTTAAAATTTAATTACATATATCTTCTTATAAAACTTAGTTAATTACATATATACTTAAATTAAAATTTTAATTACATTTATCCCCTTCTAAAACTTAGAGGACGTATGGTTCACAGAATTCTCAGTAATTTGAATTGGAATTGGAAAATTTTCCATCCAAAATCATGTTTGGTTGGTCAACGAATGGGATTGGAATTGAAAAATTTTTCCTGATTCATTGGAATTCATATTCCTTCCATTTACCTATGGAATGTTTATCAATCCAATGGAATATTCAAAATTAAAATATGTTCAAAATTAAAATTCCATTTTTACTCAAAATTGACCAACCAAACACGTTGTCAACTTTAACAACATTCCAATTTCAATTCCTATCATTTGCAAAACATTCTGCGAATCAAACGGCCCCTTAGTTAATTACGAACATACCCAAACTAAAAGTTTAATTACATGCACTTGCTTTATTAAACATATAAATTACATATTTACCCATTTGATTATTTTTATTAAAAATATTTTATACAATTAGTATTTTACTTTTATTTTATTAAACTATAAAATTATGTTTTTCCTTTTTTACTAGTTTTCGAATTTTGATTATTTATTATTATTTCTATACTAATATTTTTTATGTTCTTTTTGTTTCTTTTACCATTTGATACTAATTTTTCTGGCTCCTATACGAGACACTTCCAGTCTTATCATACAACATGATCCGAACACATAATGTTATTAATTCTGCTCACGAGTAATTCTTCTATCTCAAATCCTGTTTTCGCACACATTTGGTTCAAAAACCTTCAAACCCAAACCATCTTGTGAATCTATTTGATAGCTTGAATCGAACTTAAAGCAGATTCTAACTAGTAGCATTGAAACCGCTTTATAACCGTCCACCATCCAACAAGCAACCGCTGCTAGAGGGAGAAAAACATAAATGGTAACGAGACAATTCCAACATAACTAGTTTGTGTTCATTTCGAGTTAGATTCTAGTAGTTCCAAGCTAGTTTCTAGTAGTTTTGAGCTACATGAATAGATCACAAGAAGGTCCGGGGTCTGTCAGTTTTTGAATAAAACGGACGCAAAATCAAGATCTGAGACCGAAGAAATACTCGTTACACAAATACAAGAAAAAATAAGTGTTCAGATCATGTTGAACGTCGGGTCGGATTGAAAGTGTCTCGTACGCAAACCAAGGAATGTTACCATGAAAATGTAAGCATAGCATAGAGAAAGTAATAAACGTTAATATCAAAACATAAACAAATAAATAAAAATCCAAATTTAGTAAAAAAAAACGGTTAATAAATATATTTAATTTTATAGTTTTAGTAAATATAAGAGTGAAGTATTAATTATACATAATATTTTTAATAAAATATATTCAAATGGGTACATATGTAATATTTATGCTTAATGAAGGGGATATATACAACTAAAATTCTAATTTAGGTATAAATGTAAATGACTAAGTTTGAAAGGAGATATATGTAATTAGAATTTTAAGTTGGGTATATATATATATAACTAGGTTAATATCCGTGTATTACATGGGTTGAATAAATTAAATATTAATGGTTATTAATTAAAATTAATGAATCAAAAAATGATCTTTTGATATAAGACATAATTTACATTACGTACAAGTGATAAAAGGACAATATCATTTTTTTAAATTTTTGTTAATTTTTTTTGTTTTTCTAAAAAAAAAATTAGTTCTTAAACAAATTGTTTAAAAAATACCATTTTTAAAAAAGTAAACAATGCATGTTACCTTCCACTACACGTTTATCTAGCACATCGACTCATAATTTTAATCCAACGACGCATATATCCTCAAAAGTATGATTCCTCAAAAATTTAATAATGTGATTGTGCAATATAATGATTATAAATCTATAGAACTTAATAAAAAAAAAAAAATTTTGTCATTTGTCATATGCTTAAATCATCTTTTTTACACTTGTCATTTTTTTAAATATTTTTATTTTATTTTCCTTTCAAAAGGGTATTATACTAATCTAAACACTTAAACTAATTTCTCTCACTTAATAAATATTAATTTTATTAATTGATACATTTATCTCTCTCATTTAGATTTTTTTAAAATCAAGCTATATTTATAAAAATAAACTTTATTAAGGAAACTAAAAATCATATATTTTTATTAAAATAGAAATAATTAAAAAACAAAATGTTTATATAATATAAAATTTTCTAAAACACTAAACCTTTTTGAAACAAAATATTTTAAATTGTTCCTTTTTTAAAAATATTATAAAAATATTAAATTTTCTTAAGACAGTTTTATTAAGACAACCATAATAATTAGAAACCCAAGCTTTTAATAAATAAGATTTTTATAAACAATAATTTTTTTTATAAAAAAATCTTAAAACAAATGTTTAAAAATCAAACTATTTAGATAAGAGAGTTAAAAAAATAATATAATTATTTTATTTATTAAACTATTATGTGTATATATAATTTTAATCATATCTTATATTAAAATATCATGTTGTAAATTTTCGTGTTTATTACTAACTATAATATGTTTAATAAATGAGTTTTTATCCTATCTATTTATCTACATATCTATCTATTTATAATAAAGAAAATCTAAAATAAGACTTAACATAATTGTAAGTTTTATCATATTAACTTTCTTATTTCTTTTTATTATTATTAATAATATTGAATACTAATAATATTGATCATACTATTTCATATAAAAAATTATATAATTTATAAATTAAAACCTTTTTTTTATTTAAAACACACTTTTTAAAAACAAAAGTTTTATAAAATACAAAATACAACAAACTTTTTTTAAATAAATTTATTTTTCTTAAAAAAATATTTAAAACCCATATGTATTATAAAATAAAAGTTTAAGAAAAATATTTTGTTGTTTATTTACTTACAATAGCTATTAATATGCAATTATAATCACATTTTATCTTCAAATATAGTTTTATAATTAGTAAATATTTATTACTAATTATTTATTATTTTATATATTCAACCCGTGTAATAGACGGCGTACTTAGCTTAGTCTAAAATAAAATCAAGTACGGAGGAAAGTTTAACATAACATATAACCAAAAAGAACACTCACGACCGTTAACTGCCCTAGGTTTAAATAAACCCCTTTCACCGCCATTTTCTTCATTCCGCGAGATCAAGCAAGCAAGCCACACGCAGAGAGAGCAACGATTGAATCTTCTTCTCGTAGGTGAGATTTGATAATTATATTGCTGTTAGATCTAACTAATTCATCGTTACGTATTAGAACATCACTTCGGATTGAAAATCTAATTTGCAGTATTGATCGATCAGCAGGCTGTTTAAACCCTAAATTTCGAATCATCTTACTCGAGTATCGCGTATCACGTCATTTAGGTTTATTCTATGTTACAATCTGGCTGTTTTGCAGGTTTTTGTGCTTGATCGCAATCATATAGGTTTAAAGTAGCGTCAGACATGGTTTCGTGTGCTGTTCAGTCATTTTGAGGTGAATTTCATCTTCGATTCAGGACGACGTTGAATCAATAGGTAATTTCGAAACTGTATATAGTGAATTTCAGATCCTTTTAGTTTTTCTATTTTGTTTTAGTCGTACGTTTTTGTTAGTTTGTTGACTGGAGTAATTCAACATATGTATGTCGCATATTGGTTGAAAGAACAGTGAAGAAATAGAATGAAACCACTAATTCTAAATTTTCGACAGGAAACTTGAATCCTTTTTGTTGACGCTCAATGGCATGTAATTTAGGGTTTTAACTTAGTTGATTCGGAAGACGACCACAGTGAGTGAGCAACGCAATGAATTTGGTATTAAATATGACACTTTCTTTACTCTCCTTCAACAAGACGTACACTTGTGTGTTAAGCTGCTTCAGTTTGTATTATGCACTATAACTATTGTTAAGGTTAATGCAATTATGTGTATGTAAAACTTCTATAGCTGCTCCTAATTTTGATCTAAGTACGTGAAAGTTAGAATTTGTGTTGATTTGGTCTCCCACAGTCCCACTTTTACCAAGAGCAGGACATCCTTCATTTTTTTATTCTACAAAGGGCCGTGCAGGGCATATAATGCCAACAAAAGCTATGTCTTATGTGTTCAATCTGTTTATATGTCTACCTAGCCTTTATTATTATGTTATTTTCCACAAATAAATGGTTTCAGTTTGCCAAGGCTTATAATAGACTAGATAATTGGATAATACTTGCAGAAAATCCCAAAATAGTAATTCTGGTCTTGCCAAAGCTGCTTAGAAGCTTGAAGATCTTTCGCCTTTGATACATGTCATCATGATGTTGACAAGTTAGAATTATTGACCATGTTTTTCTTAAAAGCCCCCTATATTTATCTTAATTACTGCAAAACAATGGGTCATTCCTTTTCTGAATTTTGGTATCATCAGACAACTTTTTATTTTTATATAATACCAGTGTAGTCATTTTCTTGACGCATAAGTCCTAAAAATTTTGAACTGTTATGTGCTGTGTGCATATGGCTTATAAGTAGCTATGTGTTAATGGAAATAGCAACTGATCAATGGGTTTTATTCGTAGCTACAGTGGCAATCTTAATTTTCCTTATTCATTGAGTTTTCCACTTTGCTAGCAGTATCTTTGTGAACATGCCTTACAACGAGTGTTAAGGTGTATCAAATTATTTGTAGATAACTGCAAACACTGCAATGAGATGCAACGCGTGCTGGCGAGAGCTGGAAGGAAGAGCTATATCTACCACTTGTGGCCACATCTTATGTATCCTTAATATATAACTTTCTTTAAACTGCATTCATATACTTACTGATACTTCTTTCTCAGTAGTAAATGACAATTAGTTCTACTTAATGGCAATAAAAGGCAACGAAGATGCCAGCAAGATACTAAGTAATGATGGAGCTTGCCCTATTTGTGATCAAGTTCTTTCTAAAAGGTATCAGTCGATCTTGATTCACATGCTTTACTATTTGAGTTGATTAATTCCTGCAAATAGATCTTGGCTCACATATCTCTTCAACCATTTAACTGCATCGTTTGTACCCTGGTTTCTTGACTTGATTTGCATTTTTTGCTTTCAGCCTCATGAGACCTGTGGATATCAACCCAAATGATGAATGGATAAATGTATGAACCCACATCTGGAAAGTTCTGGTTAACAAATATGCTTCAGTATACTGTCACAATATCCAAAATGCTTGTCATGAACTATCTTTTGGTTTTAGTAATTGTATCTATGTAGAAAGCCTTCTTCTTAACTTTCTTCACATTCTACACTGCAGATGGCATATAAAAGCATCATGTTCTACATTGGACAAAAAGAACTTGAAATGCAATACAAGATGAACAGAATAGTAGCTCAGTGCACAAATTGTGAGACGATGCATCAGATGGAGCAAGAACAGCAGAAAATGAAAAGAGATTTTTGTCCAAAGATAAGCAGGAGCTCCAAGAAAAATTTTCTGAAAAATCCAGGTCAGCTATTTGTAAATATCCAGTCAGTTGTCTCCCTGATTTCCAAATGGGATACATAAAGCCTCGTTATATTTTGTAGGCAAAAGAGAAAACTAGATGAGATGTATGATCAATTGAGAAGTGAGTATGAGTCTATCAAACGGTCCGCAATTCAACCAGCAAACAACTTCTTCTCAAGAACAGATCATGATTTGTTTGCTAGTCCTGCTAACATGATGGATAACAGAGATCCCATGAGGAAAGGTAATCTCATTTTGTTTATTAAGAAATATTATGATAAATAGGATAAATATATTCATATGAGCAATATTAATTTATGATGTTGGTATTACCCAAGAAATGCTAGTTGATTATATGCTGCAGATTGGTCGGTCACCACCCCCAACACTCCAGGACCTCGGGAAGATATCTGGCCACAAACAACAAGACAGAACAGTTCAAACTCTGGTCCATTTGACATATCTGCTAGCCCACCTGCTAAGCATTCAGCAATTCCAGTTGATAACAGAAGAACTATAGGCCGCCCTGTGTTTGGTGGCGGCAATGGCGGTGGCGGTGGCATTGGTGGTGGATCAAGCAATCCGTCTATGACCTTGAGAAATCTGATATTATCACCCATGAAGCGACCTCAGCTCTCTCGTAATCGCCCTCAGTTGTTCACGTAAGTAACGTGTATATTCACAAAGTGCACCCAAAGATGGTACTCCTATAGCTGATATTGTGCTTTGTTTTCACTATTTTCAGGCTATAGATAAGAGAAGAATAGCCAATTATGGACAATGGGTCTTTCTATCTTCTTAATATCAGTAACTAAAAATAAGTATGCTTTTACTTGCATACTCCAAAGTAATCAACTAGTATGTAGTTTTGATTGTTGCCTACTTTTCAGTAATCTACTAATCCTCCAAGTGGTATAGGGTGTTCATGAACCTATGAAACCTACCCAACTGTCCAAACCGAAACAAGTCGAGGGTCTCGTGGTTTGGTCTATACGCTTTGGTTTGCGGTTGGGTTTTAGGTTCTGACAATTAAGCTTAGAATTTACATTAAAACCCGCATTGGAATGTGAATACCCCTAAATGGTTATAAAGTTTGCTGATTGGTAAGTTGGTCAAAAATGTTCAGCGCTTTAACCTAATTATTTATCTTTAACCCTGAACCTATTTGGTCTAGCCTGAAGCCCAAAGCAGCTTGAAAGCCGGGTCAAACGCAGTATAAAGTATAAACATGTTTTAAAAGCATTATTTTTATAGTAGTTTCAACACTAATTCATTTTTTCATATTAAATGGTTCTTTTCTCAATGAAAAATCTAATAACGACATGTTTATTAGTTTATAAGAGGCTATATTGTTTCAAAGCATGGCAAGTTCTATAAGAAAGATTTATATCTTGTATTGTTTACATTTTGAACCATTTTTAATCATTTGATTTTAAATATATCATGTGATATTATGTAATATAATTTAAAGTTGCTCACCACTCTTCTAACTGCTCATTGAAACTCCTTTTACTTTCGTCAAATAAGACAATATCATCCGCGAAAAGCATATACCGTTGCACAGTTGCACTAACTTTAACAACTCATATACCACTATCACAGACAGAAAAAACCTCAACACAAAACCTTGGGGGAGGCCAACATCTATAGTGGAGTTAGTATTTCACACAAACGCAAAAACCTAGTTTAATTCCTATCATTCATATCTCTTATTATGTTATATACTTCCCAGGGATTCTTCTACTACCTAGCCTATTCTAAATTAGTTTATGAGGTAAACTATTATATGTTTTTTAAACAACATATGCAAAATATTTTTCTTGTCCCTATGTTTCTCCATCGACCTTCTCAAGATATGTATCGCTTCCGTACTTGACTGCCCTAGTATGAAAGCAAACTGGTTTTTCATCACCCATGTTTTCCTTCTAATTTTTGTCTCTATAACTCTTTCCCATAATTTCATAATATAATCTAATAGCTTAATTCTTTTGTGATTTTCACAATATTAAACATCGTCTTTTGCCTTATACAAGAGGACTACAACGCTTGTTTTCCACTAATTTTACTAGATTTGAAAATAAGATTAGACAAGCTAGTTCCATCGAACTCTTTTTTCTTCTAAACAATTCCATTTGATCAGGCCAATTATGACTTATTGTCTAAATTGACGAACCGCATTGCTATATATATATATATATATATATATATATATATATATATATATATATATATATATATATATATATATATATATAATAGAGAACGAATGTTAACCCATGTTTATTACGATAACTCATTAACCAAACTAGTGGTCCACAGCAGGCCACGTCATCACTGTAAGTTAGAGTTACAGTGGTAAACTAGTGGTCCACAATTAACGTTAAAATTTTTTTAAAAAAAATATAACAAGACTATACTTGAAATAAAGATATTAAAATTATCTATTTAATGGTGTATTTTGTATAAAAAATAACATCATACAAAAAAGTTAAGACGGTTTTAAAAAAAAAGAGTGAAACTTTTTAAAAAAAGGAGGGAAAATTGTTACATCAGTGGTGTAACGCGGTGGGGTTAACAACCGTTCCTTACTCTATATATATATATATATATATATATATATATATATATATATAGGGTAAGGAACGGTTGTTAACCCACCTTTATTGCGATAACATGTTAACACTGATGTAACAAGCACTTACACCATAATTATGTAGTTTAACTAACTTTACACCGCTGATGTAACAATTTTCTCTTCATTTTTTAAAAAGTTTCACCCTATTTTTAAAACCGTCTTAACTTTTTTGTATGATGTTATTTTTTATATATAAATTACACTATTAAATAAATCATTTTAATATCTTTAATTCAAGTATAGTCTTGCTATATTTTTTTTAAAAAAAATTTAACATTAATTGTGGACCACTAGTTTATCACTGTAACTCTAACTTACAGTGATGACGTGGCCTGCTGTGGATCACTAGTTTGGTTAATGGGGTTATCGCAATAAACATGGATTAACATTCCTTCTCCATCCTATATATATATATATATATATATATATATATATATATATATATATATATATATATTACTTTTCTTACTCTCAAAATCTCGCGTTATAATACACTCACTTCATATATATTTCAGAATTCATGCTTTAGTAAGATTGCAATCTATCAAGACAATTAAAATGAGGAGATCATTGATTTGAATTTCCAACAAAAATGCTTAGGACAGAAGAATGGGTTTTTTTAATTATAAGTTTCTTTCAATTAAGATAATATCCATCTTTTTGAAGCATGCCACACATTCGTGTTAAAAACATGTTATGTATTTTTTTTATTTTACTTCAAAATTTAAACATTGAACAGGTAAAATTTGATACGGTGAATAAAACATTGGTTTTTTACTTTCTAGTCGGATGACAACAAAAGAAATGTTATCAGACACATGTAATGTTATCATTTGACCAGAGTTATAGAATTAGCCTATACACACTCTTCGTTTCATCCCATTCTCCTTTTCTCCCCTCACGTACCAACGGCTCTGCTGTCTACATGGGTGATGGGTGTTTGGGATTGCTTATTTCCCACCCGCTTTTGACTTGTTAACTTTTGAGAAGTTAATAAGTCAAAAAAAATATTTTGTAAATTCAAAAGTATTTTTCAAACTAACTTTTCATATAAGGTAAAAAGAAGATTTTGAAAACTAAAGAGTGAGTTACTTATTAACTTTTGAAAACTTATTTTAGTCCAAATTCCTATTATACCCCTATACTACCTCCTATTAACTACTCTCGTTTTTTAAATTATGTTTTTTTTTTTTTTTTTATCATTTTACAACATTTTAATTTATAAACTAATCCAAACAATTTTTTAAAACTAGTTTTGACAAATCATAAGTTAATAAATTATTTTTATCAAAATTTTATTTCAAACAAAATAAGCAATCTCAATCATGCCATGTACCCAACACCCACAAAGAACGAAAAGCCCCCAAATTTTCACGGTAAAGATTTCATCTTTTCTTGTGGGTTTTCACTTTGTTCCCAAATTTTAAACCTTTCAAGGGTAAATAAATTACTTTATAACTCGAACCCCCTGTTCTTTAGATGTTGAATCGACCCAATTGTGTAACTTTGGGCTCAATTGTAAGAAGTTTGTATACAGAGAGTGTTGTTAGACCATTGCACGTAAGTTGTTTGATAAAATGTCTCTGTGGGTAAGAAAGTGATGCTGGAGTCTTTGTAGTGTTTAATTATGACTTCTTTTGCTTCCTTAGTGGGTTTGGGAAGTACCTGCACTGATTATATAGCTGATCAAGGGACTTCTGTATCACTTAATGCCACTGATAAAAGTAGCAATGAAGATGCTGCTGGTGTTTTACTTAAGCCAGCTAGAAGGCCTGTGTTGAAAGCGCCTGAGTCTAGGGTTGAACAAGCTTCTGGCTCGAGTAATTCTGGTTGGGACCCATCAAAGGTAGGGGAACGAGAAGAGAGAAATAAGGTTATTGAGTCATTGGGAGAGGTGTTAGGGAAAGCTGAGAAATTAGAAACAATAGAGAACACAGAAATCCCAAATAAAAGACCATCACCAAACACAAACAATGCCAATCGGGGTAATCCAACTACTGGGAAAGCTAAAACTCTTAAAAGTGTGTGGCGAAAAGGGAATCCGATTGCAACAGTAGAAAAAGTTGTGAAAGAAGCTACAAAGATTGAAAAGGTTTTGGATGAAAATCAAAATTGGACGATTTACAATCAAAATCGTCTGCGGCTTTTGTTAGAAGGCCACCCATCTTGAAAGATTTAGGAGCTGCTCCAAAATCTGCTGTTACTGATGAAAGTGACTCTGGTATAAAAACGAAAGAACGAAGTGGACCGATTTTGATTGATAAATTTGCATCCAAGAGGCCAGCTGTTGACCCGTTGATATCTCAAGCTGTTTTAGCATCACCTAAACCAGGAAAGATCCAGGCTCCTGGGAAATTTAAGGATGATTTCAGAAAGAAGAGCGCTGCACCCGTCCGCAGGCCTAAAGGCCATGTTTGGGATTGTTTATTTTGATTGAAAAAGACTTTTGACAAAAAAAACTTATTAACTTATGATTTTTCAGAAGGAGTTTTTAAAAAAGTGTTTGGATTAGCTTATAAACTAAAATGTTGTAAGATGGCAAAGAAAGACATGATTTTAAAAACGATAGGAGTTAATAGGAGATGGTAAAAGGGTATAATAGAAAATTGGATCAAAAATGAGTTTTCAAAAGTCAATAAGTAACCCTCTTATTACTTCTCAAAACCTTCTTTTTACCCTATATGAAAAGTCAGTTTGAAAAATCCTTTTGGGTTTGTCAAACATTTTAGTTAATAAGTCAAAAGTCAGGAGAAAATAAACAATTCCAAACATGCACAAAGTTAAAGACGACAATGATGGAATTCATGATGATGAGACATCAGAGCTTTTGTCTCGATCCCAGGTGCAAAAAAGGGAAGAAAATGGAGGAAGGCTAGTAGGAAGGCAGTTAGACTACGGTTAGCCCCGGGAGGCTGAACCAGTTAAGGTTAAACTGATGGAAGTTGATGAAGAAGGTATGTTAATTGATGAATTAGCTTTTAATTTGGCAGTTAGTGAAGGTGATGTTCTTGGTCATCTTTATGCAAAGGGCATTAAGCCTGATGGGGTGCACAAATTGGATAAAGAAATGGTGAAAATGGTTTGTAGGGAGTACAATGTTGAAGTTATTGATGTGGGTCCAACTAAAATAGAGGAAATGGCGAGAAAGAAAGAAATATTAGATGAAGAAGATCTTGATAATTTACAAGATCGTCCCCCTGTTCTCACTATTATGGGTCATGTTGATCATGGAAAAGTAAGCAGAAACATGTATGAGATTTTACAAAAAATCTGTCCTTATAAGTTTGTTTGAAGACTAGTTTTTGCTAATATTACTTTTTTTTTTTTTTTTTCTGTGTAATTGGCAGACGACACTTTTGGATTATATCCGGAAAAGCAAGGTATCGGTGCTTCATGTCGTGCACACATACTAATTACACTTCAGTGCTCATTTTATTGTGATTAACTAATTTCTTGATGTAGTTATAAGTTAGTTTTTCACTGAAGAATGAAGAAGGTAGACTACATAACGTGACATTGTAATTTTGTTTTGCAATTGGATATATAAGTTTTACTATCATGTTTTACAGGTGGCAGCTTCTGAAGCTGGTGGCATCACACAAGGAATTGGGGCGTATAAAGTCCAAGTGCCTATTGATGGCATTATGCGACCATGTGCTTTTCTTGACACCCCTGGACATGAGGTAATTCCATTGGATTCTTGTAGATTTGAGTACATGTTGAAAGGGTACTTATAGTACGGGTTTTGGGCTGACCCAGGAACCCTTTTTTGTCCTTTCTAAGTCTTATATCTAATGACTGTTCAAATAAGACCATAAGAAGGATATTGTTAAAATAAAGCTTAATGTTAGATAAAACCAATGAACTTTCAACAATTCAGTGGTTATTTTTCAAATTTCAAAATTTAGCGGTACAGTCCCTTAACTTCTTTTGCAGAGGTTATATCCCGCAGCAACTCTTAATTTGACTTGTTGAAAAAGCCATCCTGACCTTTTGGACATGTTAAATGCTTGTTTTGAACAAGTTGATTTATGGTTTAATGTTAAGTGTTGGATAAAACCAATGAACTTTCAACATTTTAGTGGTTTAGTTTAGTCACTTAACTTTCTATTGTTATGGTTAAATCCCATGACTTCTTTAAATATATTATCATTCACATTTGGTCCCATGATGTCCACATAAGCTTGTTGCCTGTTCAGCAAGTAAAAGAAGTTAAAATGTTGAGGGATATGACCACTGCAAAAAAATAGTTAAGGCACTAAGCTGCTAAAATGCTGAAAATGGGTTAGTTTTATCCCTCATTAACTCTTTTAAAATAGAAGGTTTAAAGCATTTGGAACACTTTTGGCTACTTTGACCTACTTGACCTGCGGACCTGTTTCCCTTCATTCTTTGTTTGCTAAGTTCTATAGTTTACTAGTTGACCTGTTGGAGATTTGAAAAAACAACCCTTTTTTCAGGCTTTTGGTGCAATGAGAGCTCGTGGAGCTAGGGTTACAGATATTGCTATTATTGTAGTGGCTGCTGATGATGGGATACGCCCTCAAACAACCGAGGCCATAGCCCATGCCAAGTCAGCCGGTGTGCCAATAATTATTGCCATTAATAAGGTATACTAGGTGTACTTAAATGGTCTCGCTTGCCATGTTGGTTATATCTTTTTGATAATTTTATTTTATAGTGTAGATAGATAAGGAAGGAGCTTCAGATAGAGTCATGCAAGTTATGCAGGAGCTTTCTTCAAATGGTTGCCAACCAGAAGATTGGGGTGGAGATGTACCTATGGTTCAGGTGCACCAGAAAAGCCCTTCTTATCATTATAAAGTTAATATCCTTTACACAATCAAATAAAATTAAAATTCCTATTACAGATTAGTGCTCTTACTGGCAAGAATGTTGATGATTTATTGGAAACCACCATGCTTGTTGCAGAGGTAACTTATCTATCACATGTAACATTTTTAAAATTTTTCTTTTTGTTTGGGGTGGAAGAGGAGGCAATAATTTTTTTTTTTTTTTTTTTTTTTGTACTGTTTGAAACATGTCAAGTCGGGTTGACTGGAAATATTTTTTGTCCAAACCTTAATTTTTTAAATATAATTACTATGTCAGGCATGCTTATAAAAGGATATGATTTAAGTAATAATTTAATTTTGTGAATAAAATTAGTTTGAAGGTTTTATCCGTTAAAACATTCTTTGGGTGACTTAGACCCATTCGTCACACTTCCTGTTAGCTAGTTTTTTCTACTAGTTTTGCCCATTAGAGATGAAATATAACCTGAATGGAGCTATTTATAAGATATGGATTGAAAAGGCCACCTCTAAACGCATGCTATGATGTACCATCAATTTCCACTAAGTTATCTGAATTTTGTTCAAGCTTGCCCTTTTCAAGATCTAAAGGGAAAAATTTTGTCCAGCATACAAGTCAATTATGCTCAAGATCTAGTAGTTCTTGCTCCAGAGAAGGAGTTTTTAACATTTTTTATGTTCATTTAGGCATATTGACTAGTTTGAGATTATAATCGTGTTCTCTTTTTTAATATTTAATTGCAAGAATTGAAGGCTAATCCGGATAGAAATGCAAAGGGGACCATAATTGAAGCAGGTCTTGATAAATCAAAAGGACCTGTAGCTACTTTTATCATGCAAATGGCACACTTAAGAAAGGGGATGTAGTAGTATGTTTAAACTTTAAACAAAACCTGTTTGACCTGTTTCAACAAAAACCTGATTGACCCATTCAAAAAATGACCTGTTTCAACCCAACTCTAGTCGACCCCTATCGGCCTAATCCTGTTTGACTGTTCATAAATGACCCATTTCAACCCAAGCCGGGTTACCTTTTGAAATCTGACCATTTTAAATGTGAACACTTTTGACCCATACAAAAACTGCATACTTTGCAGGTGATTGGATTAAACAATGTCCCACTGGCTGGTGATGAATTTGAGGTGGTTAACTCACTTGATATTGCACGAGAAAGGGCGGAGGAACGTGCAATATCGTTAAGAGATGAACGCGTATTGGCCAAAGCTGGAGATGGTAAAATTACGCTTTCATCATTCGCTTCTGCTGTTACAACAGGCAAGATTTCTGGATTAGATTTACACCAGCTGAACATCATTATGAAGGTCGACCTTCAGGTATGCACAAGATTTTGTCTTTTGTATGTGATTATCCTGTAAAAACATGTTTAAACAGCTCCCACAAGATAATGCCACTTTGAAATTCATTTTACAAGCAACGGGTGATGTAAGCACTAGTGATGTTGACTTGGCAGTCTCGAGTAAAGCCATTATTTTTGGGTTTAATGTCAAAGTATCTGGTTCTGTTAAAAGCTATGCTGACAATAAGGGCGTTGAAATACGGATTTATAAAGTTATATACAATCTTCTTGATGATGTGCGGTCCGCAATGGAGGGACTACTAGACCCAGTTGAGGTATGTTCAAGTTCCATTCTTAGAGGTGCAACAGGGTTGGGTAACAGGTCAGGTTCTGCTCAAGTTGGGCAAATTCACAAACACCTTATTATCTCTTTTCCTTTATTTTACAAAACTAATCTTTTTGTTTCATTTAATTACAGTTTTAACTACATTTACCCATAAATGGCTCTTTATTTTATTGATATGTTTGGTTCTTTTTGTATTTTTTAACTAAAAGACTTCTGGTATCTTGCAGGATCAAGTGCCAATTGGTTTTGGCAGAAGTTCGGGCGGTGTTTAGCAGCGGCAGTGGGCGAATTGCTGGATGCATGGTGACTGAGGGAAAAGTAACAAAAGAGTGTGGAGTTAGGATTCAAAGGAAAGGAAAAACGGTTTTTGTTGGTGTTCTTGATTCTTTGAGACGAATCAAGGAAGATGTCAAAGAGGTATGTGCACACATTTACCTACATCCACAGGCCACGTGACAAAAGAGGCAGGTCACGCCGGATTGGACAATGGGTCAGGCTGAGCCGACCCACAAAAACCTCTGTATTCATTTTTCAGAATCCTATAATAATTAAATGACTTAAATAAAAAATTAGTATTATACTATTATTACAGTTTAACTTTAACTTTTCCTAATAAAGTGATTTATGAGGTTTTATCTATATTTTACTGAAAATTGAATTTTTGCCACCAACTTAAAAATTTGGAATCTTCTTTTCTTGAACAGGTGAATGCAGGACTAGAGTGCGGGATTGGTGTTAATGACTTTAATGAATGGGAAGAAGGGGATATCATTGAAGCATTTAACTCTATTCAAAAAAGGCGAACACTCGAAGAAGCATCAAGTACCATGACAGCAGCATTTAAAGAAGCTGGAATCGAGATATAGAAATACTAAAATAGAACAGAGATCTTAATCTTCATCCCGTGATTATTCGTTTATGACAAAAGTTCCATACAAGATTCTCAACAATCCAACATGTTAGCATCAGTCATATGAACAGCTTCTCCCTCCTTCATGCAGAAGTTATGGGCTTGCAGACAAAGGTTCCTTTAGTCTATCTATAATCATTCTACATTGTACATAGAAATAGAATTCGGGCTTGTAAAGAGGGTTAAAATTGACAATTCACATAAGCTCGAGTCTGAAAGTAGTGAAGGTAGCAGGAAGTTGTAGGGAAAAAAGGTTTTGATAGAAAAGTTGATGCATCATGGTTGCTGATCAAAAAATTTGATATTGGGTTTGTTCTTTTTGGCACTTGGATAGTTGGATGGATGTTTGAAACCTTATTCTTTGGTAGTGAATAGATTTTGTAGTCTCCAAATATTTAATGTATATATATGATTAACAACTTTATTGAATTTTGAAAATACTATGATTTTTAACTAAAAGGGTATATTGGTGTTTTACAAATATTTAATATAATTTTTGACGTCTGTTAGCAACCAAGTACTAAATGTGTTACGTTTTAACAAACATTTGAACTATGCATGTAGTTTTTTAAAGTTAGGGATCAAACATGTAATATGATAAACCACATGAACAATCTATTTAACTAAGTCTATTAAAAATTATTGTAATAATATTTGTTATGTTACGATCAAACGCATTGATTATTTGCAAGGAAACTCAGAAAATGTATAGATGTTTGCGGACCAGCCCATTTTGATATGCGCACAAAATCACAAATGACGTTCATCCAACATTTCAACCTAATTGTTTGATTTGATGTGTTAACCAACTAGAGAAACTAGAATACAATATATTATCTTAACATGCCGGTGTAGTTTCTAATTATCATGAGATAAGAGAATTTGTAATAATTTTCTCAAAGCCGACAATTTTCACACCCTAGACAATCAATGAGCACTAACGAATACAAAAATTTCCATTCGGAGGTCTAGAGGTGGCTCAAAGGAGAATAAACGGTGAATAGTGGTAGGCTTTTTTATTTTGTGATTTCACGGCGGTTAATATGGTTAATGAAAAGCCTAAATCCCATGTGCGAGTGGTAAACGCTTGGACAAGATATGTTAACCAGGCGAGGAAGGCACAGACGAGAGAGGGTTTCATGGAGAGTGAATGAGTTGTATGCTACAGAGCAGTCAAGATCTGTTGATCAACAGGGGTTGGTGGCCAGAAAATCTTCACATCCACCCACTTCAAGACTGTTACTCGTGAACAATTAGTAAAAACCGCGTGTGTAATTTCTGATACTTGACAAGCAAAACTGAGTATACTACATGAACCATCCCGGTAACAACTCTTCTCTTCAATTACAACCACCCGTCTCGATTCAACAATCGCATCAGTGACCAATTCAAGTTTTGGTCAAATAGATATACATTAAATTGTAGTAAAATTGAAAGTCTCTTATAGAAATGTGTCAAAAAGGGCTATATTTTACAGAAAGAATATATGTATCTCATCCCGTTCTCTAAAAACCTCACTACTAACACCAGCCTCACTCATAAATTCCTTGCTCAGCAGCCACTTACCAAAATCTGTCTAACAATAATAAAAATCATCCATGCAAACTAAAAACAAACAAAATTTAGCATTAGAGAAACCATCTTCATGTTTCCACGCCTATATGCCTCGTTAAAATACATACACATGCTGATGTGGCGCCCCATCTCGACCTCCTACAAGTTGAGAGACTGCATAACAATGAAACATGAGTATTGTAAGCATCAAGATGGAACCTAGATGTGCCAGTTCCGACCTATTTACTTAGATTGGGTCGATGTGCTTGTGTTACCTCAAACAGATCTAACCAAATTTACTTAGCAATAATGGAAACACTTCACATGTTTCCTCCAAGATATTTATATAAAGATTTAAGATTATTATATTTAATATAGCACTTTTTTGTTGACAAATAGAGTTTGACAATCAACTGGACCCTACCTGGCTTGCTACCCAACCCATTGCCCGTTCATTTTGCCACATTTGCTACAATTGAATTAAGAGTGTGTGCGATGAATACCATGCAGCACCTGATTTAAGGATCAATATGAGATCTGATACGTTTGACAAGATCAGTTTTCAGTGATTGAGGAATTTGAGAAATATAGACCGCCTTTGCATCAGCTATCATTTTCCTCCTGCATATTGCAACAATATAAGTACCAATATCTTTCATCATTATACGACTGATAAAAAAAAACATACAAAGCAACGCATACAAATACAATTATATTACGATTATGTTATCGACTTTGAGAAAGAGCCTATTAGATGATCCCAAGGATAGAGATGATGTCACACTTATTTCATAAGAGTTCACTAAGCTGACATAATCAGTAACCAAATTCAAAAGCACAAAATATATGCTTCCATGCTGTGCAACATTTGATTTGGCACATAAAACAAGCATATTGACTGTTGATCAAATGCCTATAATTAGAATAAAGTAATGAAGAGGAACTATAAAGCAGAAAAGAACTTTATACCACAAGCATAGAAAGCACCTGGCATGTAATCAAAATCAAAAGAAGAAAGACTTATGACAGTCGAGTGGCATGTTTCAGAGAGTAACCTTCCAATCATGAGATTAATAAAAGCTTCAATTGCGGCACTAAAAGCCTAACATCATACAAAAATATAGCATGCAAGAAGGACTCACTTAAGTTCATTCCTCTGTAATGAGCCATTGATTTCATCTCGTGTGCTCAGCTTCTTGCCACGCATGAAACTTGCAACCTCATCTGAATAACCACAGGTTCGCAGAAAAGAAGCAGCTTCCTTCCTGAGACTGAAGCATGCCAAAAAAATATATTACTTCCATAAGAAATAATGAAAAAATAAGTATAATAAACCAAGGGAGAAATGAACTTCAAGCCAGATGATAATCAGTTGTTCCCTTACCTTGCATCCTCAGGTTTACATATTTGTATTTTCTATTTAATTTTACCTTCTTTTATATTTTTCTTTCAAAGACAAGAAGATTTTAATAATCTCTCAATCCTAAATGGGCTACGTTAAATCATATTTTTACTTTTTTTGGACTATCAGTAATTACTCTTGGTTAACATAAGCAAACCCTAGCCTGAGATTTACAGTTTAACACTTCATTGCCCATTCTAAAATCTAATAGCAATTTTCTCAGTGCTAACTTGTATAGAACACAGAACAAAGTATCTCACTGAGTGTAAAAATACTAAATTGTATCTCAAATCCACAAATAAGTGAAGCACTAATAAAGGTGAGAAGTAACATACACTTCTTTCAGTTCTTCATGTTTTGCTAGTGATTTATGATCATCGACAAGCAAATCACAAGACTTCTCCTCTTTATGTTTCCTCAGTGAATCCGACTCATCAGAAAGGTTTTTATCAATACCATTATGCAATTTACCCGTTTCTGTTCCATTTCTAGTAGCATTGTTCTTACACCCATTTGCAACAAACTCGTCTCCATTCCTCTGGATCTCAACATTTCCGTTTGCAGCATGTTTCTTTTGGCTAACCCCATTCCTTTCCTCCAACAATGGAATCTTCTTATCACTCGTCTTCTTGTGGTTCGAGGCTTTTGCATCACCATTACTATCATTGTTTTCTTTATTATGAAAAACGATTGGAGGGAACTTTTTGCCTGGCTTATTTTGAGGACCATAAAGCACTTTTCCAATTTTAGATGATGTTGCAGGATCAGGCTTTTGTTGTTGCGAGTCTGTAGATCTCAGATGACTAGATTTGAGGATTTTTGAGCTATCATATCCATTGGAATCATATGATTTTGTTCCGTTTGTAGATAAACTTTTGTTAGGTAGAGCAGGCCTTTGTTTGGTACGAGAGAAGAAAAGGATATAAACTTTCTCAGATAGAACTTCTTCTACATTTGAAACGGAAACATAAGAATCATTGCAGCAATACCAGCGGCCAATAGCATCCTGTATGCATGTGTGAAAACCAAATTAGTAACAAACAATGACTCCCACAAAAGCATGGAATTATTGGTAAAACAGGTGGGTCAGTTAACAGATCAATTGGTACTTTTGTATGGCTTGACCTGGAAATTATTTTGTCCAGAATTCAACACCTTCTGTAAATACTTTGGTGGGTCAGATATAATGAAATAAAAACTATTTTAATAACAATATTAAATTTTTATTAATATATTTAGGTCTTATGCATCAACAACCAATTATGATCACGTTCGGCTCATTTGGCCAATTAGAGACAAAAACATAAGACAAATAGACTAAAATTGGTTATAGTTGCCACTCTGATACAATTATAAAGACTGCTAAATATTAGAAATAATAACAAAGCTCAAAAAAACCTTGATGTAAGCATAGTAATGTCCTGAATCAGGTGAATAGCCAGAATGTATGATGGTAGCAAAAAGTTTATACTCTGGATGAGGATCCTGCAAAGAATAAGAATAATTAACTAAATCAGGTAATAGTTCCAAGAGGATAAATATTAGAAAATAAAAAAAAAAATGAGATGGATATGATTTATAACAAAAATGCAAAAGCAAATCAGAAAGAAGTGTGCTACACATGATTTGCTTTTGCAAACCAAGTGTAATCATCACATCTGTGGCAAGCAGGCTCTGCCGTCTTAACATACAGATGATTTGCAAGAAGCAAAAAGTTGTTAATCATAAGTCATAACATACAGAGGTATACTTACAATAATCATATGCAGATTTCAGATATTAATTACCTTATATATTTGTCCAAAATTGAAATACCAGTTTCTCATACAAGAAAAGTTTCTACACTTTATATACTTGATTAATCGACTATCCATACTTAAGGCACGTCTAATATTTCTTACTTTACATATTAAGCAACACATTGCTCTAAATGAGCATGTGTATTTTGTGTTTCCTGTACTATAACTGTCTAGCAGCTACTGTAACGTGATAGGATGTCTTTATATACTCATCTATGCTACCTATCACTCTTGGTAATGAAGTTCTCATTGTTCCTCTTGATCATGAGTTGATGAGAAGACTGTTTAAATCAGAGCTGAAATCTACTGAAGAATGACAACACTTTCGTAAAATAAAATATTTGTTGTAAGCTAGATCCAGCATGTCATGTCATTGTGTATGCTACAAACTACATCCTATGTGCCAGATTGTCTTACTCAGAGAGAAAATTTTGCCTCTTATGTATCTCATGTTCACATATGATTGACAACACCTTTCTTCCTAATTCATCTTCAGCACTAATGTTATATACAAGTAGAACAAGCATACCGTATACCAATACAAAAAACAATAAGGCAAGCTCTATGTACCTGGCTTGTTTTGCACATGAAGCTTGAAAGAACTAGTACTTCTTCAAAAGTAATTGCTTTGTCTATCTTTCCGCCATATATTCCATCAAACCTCTATCCAACCACAATAATGGCTTAATTAGCAATAACTTCTCCAATGATAAATGCAATTCAATAACAACAGGCACTAATAACACCCACCTTTAGTTGAACTACAAGAATGTTAGGTGCCTGAAGAATGGACATTTGCTTTCTTGCTGCTACCAACTTTTTACAACTACAAAAGCACAAGTTTCTGTCTCAACCAACTGTATGAAATATGAATAAACGTGAAATAAAACATACATATGTCATATGTGAACAATAACAATGGTGTGCTTACCTTTCACACTTGTATTTGTTATTCCCATCTAGAGTCTCTGCTTTAAAAAAGTTCAGAAAAGCTTCTTTGAGCGAATTACTATTTAATACATCGACACTAATATCCATTATCTCATCAACCTTATTGGATTCATTGCCACAAGCAAGACACTTCACTTGGCTCTGCAAAGCTCCTCCAAATATCTCCTTAACTACCGAACTGCCACTGAAGCCATCACCTCCTCCATTACTAATAGACTTGCGTCTTTGCTGCTGCAATTTCTTCAACCGTAGACACGTAGTATGGCAGGCATCAATGACATACCGAAGAAACTCATGTGCATCCTCTTGCCTTCCTAAACAAAAATGCTCTGCAAAGAGTTTCAAGCCTCCAATAATCCTTCCAGGTGTATCTAGGGTTAAGTCGCTGCTAAGAGAACGATAAATTCTCTTCTCTAGTAGACAAAACGGGCAATCACTCTTCCTCTCTTGTTGCGGCAGTGACTCACCTACAAAGGCGAACAGCAACAGGAAACAGTATAAACAAACTAAATCCCTTAATCTAATGCGTACACGCACCTAGGGTTTCACATACTCAGAACAAGGGGATTTCAAGTTTTCAACAAACAAAGCGAAAATCAACACACAAACAAAGCAAATTCACACTATCAGCGTCGAATTCACGTTTCGAACCCCCAATTTCATAATCATAGTGATAAACCTAGGGTAAATTGACGAACAAGTGGATACATGATATAAACGAGAGCAAGTAGAAAATGAATACTTACAGAACGCCGAGTGTTGAAGCTGGAGACAGAAGTTCGCGAGAGGCGGAGTGTAGGTTAAGCACTGGAGGACGGCGTTGAGGTAGCAAGTATTACCGAGGTTCTTGAACCCTAACGGAGGACCGTTCTTCCGCTTCTTCAATGACAAATTGTTCTGCCAATTCATTTGCAATTTCGAATCAGCGACTATCAGCGAGGACATCTCGCTCCTGAATCACCGGCCGCATTGAATAATAATCCCCACCGCCACCTCGCCGCGGTGGATCGCATCCCTAATGAAGTTGTTTACCGTTATCTACCTGTGTAATTGTTTGATCGGAGAGACGACGGTGGTGGTGGTGGTGGTGGTGGTGGTGGTGGTGGTGGTGGTGGTGGTGGCGGTGGTTGGTGGTGGTTAGGGTTGTGATGTTGCTACCGGAGAATAGTGTGTTGAAGGAGTCCGTCGGCCTCCCCCCGTTTTCTCTCAGGCGCATCGACTGTTTAATAGTTAACAACCTTAAGGAACTACACTATTCTAAATTATCAATTACCTACCTCATACTTCTTTGTTTTTTCTTAAATATATATTTTTTTTTAAATTTTAGCAAGTTTAATTGAAACTAGGCTTTAAACCCCGCGTATTGTTGCGGGGTTCTTTTATAACATAATGATTGTCAAGCTATTCCAATATTTTGATCTTTTTTAAATAAGTTTTATTATTTTTAAACTCATTGTGTCCCGTTACGAATCGACAATTGATGGTGGCCAACCCTATTGGACCGACACACCATATTTATTCGTGTTTTTCATTCTCCTAATCCTTATAATCGTTCAACCGGTGATTTTAAAGAAGATGACGGTGGTAGCGGACAAAGAGACCTCAATATAATCACAATTAGTCTATTAAGTTATTGATAAGTTAGAGTTATATAAACTTGTAGAAATAATATCTATTAAAAAATTAGTCCGGGTATTCTTTATTTATTTATTATATTATAAATATTTTGTAAACATAATAATATAAACATGTCAAAACTCATCAATGCATGATTCAAATAAAGAAACTAATAGGAAAAGTGAAGTAGGGGCTTATACAAAAATTCTTAAAGTTTGGTGATTATTTGGAAAAATCTAAAAAACCATTGTGCCAACAGACATACTAATTTAATATTATATATAATTGTCTCAATATATTTGGTTATCACGTGTAAATATTAAAAGGTCATAGGTTCAAGTCTAACTCTGAACAAAATGTTTAGAGTTGAGCCAGATGATTTTTTTAACAATGGATTTACTACTGAGGGGTTGGGGAGCGGTCACAGCTGTAAAACAGATAAGTGGGCTTGATTAAGATAACATATACCGAAGGTTTTTCCTATCAATTACGTTTCATTCTTGAAATATAAGTAGATGTTGAAGCTTAATCATAATTAATGCTTTGTACTAAACTTTTGAGCAATCAATCCTGTCAATTAATACTTAATAGATTTAACCCATACAATAAAGAATACTAGTACACACGTAATGGCAAGTTCACAATTACAATGATCAAGTGTAATTGTCAATTTGCCTTACACGATAATACTACTACTCTCCTATTAGGCTTTCTAATATGATGGAGATTCGAGCCAATGCTTAAGGGATTGAATTCTATGGTTAAAGCTTAGAGTTCTACATGAACCCTAATTCGCTAAAACCTTTGACTTTGATACTAACCAATCACACCCCACCTAAACGGGACCTAAGGTGACTGATTGGCACAGACTTACAGTGGAAGGCTTACAAATATATTAATAGAATCCATTTTACTATACAGAGTAAGACTAAATTCACTTAGTAGGTAGGTAAACTTTAAGATAAACTAAAAACTAATCTTCATGATAAGTTTTATAAAACACCTTTAAGCTCCTCAAAATATTATGATCAGCAAAGACTTCAAAATTCTTCACACTTTTCTTTACTACCATCAAGTAATTTAGAGAGTAGGGCATCTACGGGTTTTCTGATATACATGCTCAAAATATACGTCAGCATAAAGCTGGTGAGTTCATGATATAGACACAAAAATGTTTACATAGTGTATTATCAAATAAATTGTACACAAATCAAATCTGATTCAATGGTATTACTACCAAGAGAATCTTCGTTAACATATATAACACATTCGAGTGAGAGTTCACTAAGAAGCACATCGAAAGCTTGCAAACCAGCCAAATATAACAGGTACCAACTATACGTATATATATATCCCAAGCATACACGTTTAATGATTTGTCAATATACAATTAATAATAATAATAATAATAATAATACACTTAAAAATCATTTGAACTCAAAAATCATTGCCAACATGTATTCAGCCTCAAAATCAATTAAAAAGGGGACTTTATTCATGAAAACTCACCTAGTATTTAGATGTGAACTTGATCCTTTGCTTCTCAAGTAATAACGACTAACGGGTCAACCTATAATATAACAAACATATTTATAACCCTAGCTTCTAACGGCCCATTTACGTAGATTTTGAATTTTTTTTATAAGAACATACCTATAGCACCCAAAACGAAAGCTAAAAACCATACCTCATAATTTTATCTAACAGGTTCATTTAATATATTTCTATAAAATCCTACTTACGATGGTTACTAAAATAATTTTCATATTACTCATATATTATCCTAACACTTTGTTACATTTGATTTCATTTAGATTATTAGACTTGTTATAGCCTTAATCATAAGAATATGCAACAGATGTCCTATTAATAGTTCTCTCATTCACAAATCTAATTAGCACATTACTTCTTAATCTTAAAATCAACAATTCTTAAGATTAACATTAAGGATTAATTAGTAGGTTTGATTGAATTATTATAAATTTTAATATCATTTCTAGTTCTTCAACCTAATTTATCAATCAACATACTTATTTGTGCTTTTTCAAAAACTATTCATTAAGATCACGTTACTTTTAGGAATCGTTTGGTTCGCAGAATGTTTTGCAAAGGAATTGAAGTGGAAATGGAATTGGAATTTGTTAAGAGGCTAGTAACTAACTAATTAAAGCTCTAAAAACAAATTAAACTATAATAAGGTTTAGAAAGTTTAATGTCCAAAAAATAAATTTAATAATAATATGCTTTAGAAGGTTGTGTGCCCCTTCAAATTAAATTGAAGTTTGCTTAGATTTTTTAATGGTGTCCTGAGTCCAAGACTTGAACTTTCTTAAATTAAAAATACCTTATATTTACTAGGTTTTTAGGTCATTAAATGTTTTTTTTTTTTTTTGAAACTGTTATTGGGCCTACAGGAGCTCGTGCACCCCCTCCTATAACGTTGTATCCACCCTACTTTTGAGGTGTATTTACACTATTTTGATGCTACTTGCAATGGTTAGACCCCACACAAATACTCTTTCGCGCACACACATCTTGTTTGTTTTCTTGTTCAATCGAAACACACATACTCATTATGTTTTTTGAGATTACCAAAAACATACACACATATAATACTTATGATCACACACTCGGTTAGTTTACACACATACTATTAAACCGAACCATCCCATAAAGACATATCACACCCTTCTTCAAGGGCACGCCCTATTTACATGATATTTTACTGCGAAAGACTTTACATACAAGACCACAAACTAGATTGAATTAAAATTTTAATAATGCTTACATTATCCACGCAACCTCAACGTTACAAATATACAAAACATAATTACATTCTATTTCTCCCAAATAGTTTCAACTGGTCAAACTTTGTGTGGAGTTCAAAAAACCGATCACCAGCCAAGTCCCTAGACCTTATATATTTCCTTTTGGCTTCTATAAAAACTATATCACAACCTAAAACATGTCAAACAACAAGGTTGTTGATGAGTTGATGTGATGGTGATATTATGAGTTTTAGATGGTTAAAACTATGTTTTTAATCTAATTTTGATATCTGATACAATCATTTTATTACGTGTTTGAAATATAGGTTAAAGGAAGCTTAATACACACATTATTTGAGAAGGATAAGAAAGATATCAAGATTATGACTTAAAATGTGCTGAAAATGAAGAAAGTTATGAAAAATTCATGGAGGCCGTAACTTACGACCCTGTGCTGAGTCCGTCTGGAACCCGTAAGATAGAAGGTTTGGGCGTCTGATTGAAGGTAGGCCGTAAACTACGGTCTATAGGCCATAAATTACGATCTAACCCGCTGTTTGGAGGATTAGTTCAAATTTTAAGTCCTATTTAAACCCTAATCATTAGGGTTTGAAGAGACACATTCTTTGAGCTCCAAGAACGACTTTTTGGATGAAATTCAGCCATTTGAACCTCCTCTAATCATTCCAAATCATTCACGTTCATCATCAAATCAAGATTAAAGACATAATGAATATGATGAGTGGCTAATTAGTTCGTAATCACTTTCAGGAGGAGAGTTCATGTAAGTGAAGCACTAGGTTTAGTTTGAATTGATGTTTTGGGTTATTTTCATTTGACACAAGAATCCAATTTTGAGTTTGTTTGAAGTTAAACGACTTGTTTATGTTTAATTATTTGCTCTCATTCGCATTCGGTTTTTTTGCATCATGAGCAGTTTGTTATGTATGTGAATTCTTTGCATAAATGATTTGGTAATTGTGTGAACGAGCGAGTATTAAAAGGTTGTTTCACAATTATCACTTTTATCAAATGATTTTGCAAAATCATGTCTATGTGATTCCCAGCCAATTTTTTTGAAATCAAGTGTGAATCTTTGAACTTGAATCTTGAAAGTGGTTGCCTTTTTCGTCATAGTTTTCAAAACCCATAATCAAGGTTATTGCTTTCCCAATTTAATGCATTCCATTACTTTTCTTTAGAAACAAAAAAAATCCAAAAATATTCTCTTTTCAGTAGTCGTGTTTTGTGTTTTAGTTTTAAGGTAATCAAGCTTAATACTTTCCACCAATGCCCTCCGGAGATAACTCTTACTTACCCGTACTAGATACATGTATTTAAGTCCTTTAAATTAATTTGTTTTTTTTATCCAACCATGACAACTAGATCATGAGTCATAACCAGTGACTTGTAAATTATTTATCAAATCAAGTGTCACTTGCGATGACCTACGAAACTAGTGTATGTTAGCATATATGCCGCTCTAGGTTTCCTCATTAACGAATGGGAAAGTTTAGGGACACATGACCACTAAATGCCAACGTGTCACCCGAACACACAAAGTACCAAGGTGTATCAGGCGTCCTGCCTCGGCCCTTCAACTCACCTTTTTGACCCCACAGGGTCCACATAATTGGCACTGAATGAATACCTTAGAGTGAGGGCCCCCACCTAGATCGTATCATACTAAGCATACGTATGCCTTGAGGTAGAACATGTGTCGCTCCTCGTGACAAAACTCCACATGCCAGGTGTCGTTCCATGCGCCCACCATCCACCTACTTAGAAGATTTGCTCTTAACCAACACTAACCAACGCCTTGACATGTCTGTCAACACATAATGGACAATTTAACTTATTACAAACACACACAAAAAACCTTTACACAAAAGTTTACACTGCCCGAATACAACCTTAAAATATTTAAGTGAAAAGGAGACAATTAGACTCACCTTGATAAGCTTCTTGAAACCAACTAATAACTGCCCGCGAGCGTCGATGAGTGTAGTTCAACCCTAAAAACAAGTAAAGTCATATACGTCCATCATGATTTAATAACCTTGAATGTGCCCTAGTCACGCTAGTGACCTTAAGCTGGAATTCCCATGACTCCGGTCTATATCCCCAAACATACGCTCAGGACAAACATACGTTGAGCTAGGGTTCACACACATGCTTAAGCCCCGCGACCAATCTGACCGATCCCGCCATATAACATGACGTGATGACCCGTCACCCTTTCTAACCCAAAACAGAATCTTGTTTCGTGATAGATCTATCTATCTATCATGATGTGGGTTTTAACCTCAACATTTTAAATGGTGCGTGATAACACACTTGTCACCGGTTAGGTTACTTCCAAACCCTTGGGTTACCTTAAACCCACAACAATATGCACCATGAGGGTTTAGAATCTTACCAAACTATCTCGAAGCAAGAAAATGTCTCTTTACAATCCTAGACCCACAATTTCGCTTAGTACTGAAATATCATGAGTTGAAAGTAAAACGAGTCTTACATATGAAAACAAGAGCTTCTAGGTGCCAATCCTCACAAGAGGGTGCCAAGGAGTGCAAATACAAGCTCCAATAGCTCCAACAAGCCTTCATACCATAACACTTCTAGAGATAGATAAAGAGATCTTGGAGAGCGTTTATATATATATATATATATATATATATATATATATATATATAGAGAGAGAGAGAGAGAGAGAGAGAGAGAACTAGATGAGGTTTGGAGTAATGAGTGAAAATTCGAAATTTAAAGCTTTTAATCAATTATGCCGAATTAGAGCTGTAGTAGACCGTCATCCCATGCCTTTTGGTGGATTGCTACAAATTTAAAAAAGATACATTTGTATTTATAAAGTGGAATATTCATATGTTGAAATAGTAGTTAGTATGCCAAATTTATAATGTATGACCATTTATGATTTTGTGGTTAAAAGTTACCATAGAGATTTTAGTTGCTCGAAATCTAAGCTTAAATTAATCGATCTCAACAAGCAACTTATATTTAAAATATAGAGTAAATTTCGGTTTTGGTTCCTGTGGTTTAACCATTTTAACCATTTCAGTCCAAAAAGGAATCTTTGATCATATCATGCCCTGTGGTTTCATTTTTGTAACGGTTTTAGTCCCTGACACTAACTCTATTAGTTTTTACAGTTAAATGTGAGGGTACTTTGGTCATTTTATATTTGGAGGACTAGTTATGTAAATTATATTAGATTAGGATAATTATTGTAATTTTTTAAAACAATAAAGAATACAAAAACAAAACTTAAATCTAATCTAACCCACCGCTACCGGCTGCGCCACCGCCACCGCCACTTCCACTGCCAGTGCCACCTCCACCGCCGCGCCACCTCCACCGTCGCGCCACCGCCACCGCCTGCAGCTTCACCACCGCATGCACCTTCATTGCCACCTCTACCGCGTGCACCTTCACCACCGCCTGCGCCACCGCCAGTGCCTGCACCTGTGCCACCGCCCCCGCCTTCGCCTGCGCCGCCATCACTACAGCACCACCACCACCGTGTGCACCTTCACCACCGCCTGCGCCGCCACCACCGCAGCACCACCGCTATCACGTGCACCTTCACCATTGCCTGCGCCTGCGCCGCCGCCACCGCCACCGCCTGTGGGTTTAGATTTAATTTTTGTTTTTTTATTATTTATTGTTTTAAAAAATTACAATAATTATCCTAATCTAATATAATTTACATAACTAGTCCTCCAAATATAAAATGACCAAAGTACCCTCACATTTAAATGTAAAAACTAATAGAGTTAGTGTCAGGGACCAAAACCGTTACAAAAATGAAACCACAGGGCATGATATGATCAAAGATTTCTTTTTGGACTGAAATGGTTAAAATGGCTAAAACACATGGACCAAAACCAAAATTTACTCTAAAATATAAGAGTAAATTACACGGATAGTCCTTGGGGTTTGCACATATTGCAACTTTAGTCCTTACTTTCAATAAATTATAGATGCGGGCCTGAACTATGTAAGAAGTGCACACTGACGGTCCCTGACACTAACAAAGGTTAAGTTTCTCTGTTAGCTTTTTTAAAAGACCAAAATACCCCTTTTTTATACTCTTCTCCACACCCACCACTACCGCCTCTACCTTGAACCCACCACCAACATCGCCGCCTACACCCTCAACCACCACCACCGTCACCGCCTACACCCTCAACCACCAACACCGTCGCCGCCAACACCCTCAACCCACCACCATTGTCATTGCTTGCACCATCAGATCTGAACAGAGAAATAAAGGTGGCGTTATGCCTAGTGGTCTTAGAAGAGAGAGAGAGAGAAGAATCTCTGCCTCGGGGTGGACGATCGCGCAAGCGACGGCGACACCCCACCGGCAACGGGCTCACGATTTCGTGAGGGTAAGGGGTTGACCACGGGCTCGACGATCTCACCAGCGTGTTCTTGACGGAACCCACGGCGGTGACGCTGTTGTTGACAGACGACGGGAGCAGCGACTGCGGTTGCTACCGATGGTGGTTGGGGTAGGGGGAAGAGAGAGAGACTTAGACCAATAGTAGTGCTTGATTTATCAAATAGTGGTGGAGAGGCGGTGGTGATGGTGATGGTAATGAAAATGAAGATGAAGATGGATGAAGAAGATGAAGATGAAGATGAAGGTGGATGAAGAAGATGAAGGTGGATGAAGAAGATGAAGTGGAAGAAGAAGATGAAGGTGGAAGAAGAAGATGAAGGGTTGGGGGTGAGATGTGGTGGGTGGGGTAAGTTTGGTTACATTTAAAAGTTATTATTTTTTAAATTTAGGGATATATTAGTAATTTTACATTGAGTTAACAGAGAAACTTAACCTCAGTTAGCGTCGGGGACTGCCGGTGTGCATATCATACATAGTTTAGGCCCGCATCTGTAATTTATTGAAAGTAGGGACTAAAGTTGCAATATGTGCAAACCCAAGGGACTATCCGTGTAATTTACTCAAAATATAAAATACACAACTATACTTTATATAATTTAGAGAAAATTGCAAAAATAGTCCCTGTGGTTTGATCATATTGCAAGTTTGGTCCCCAGATTTAAAAAATTACAAATTTAGTCCAAACATTTGGAAGTTTGTTGCAAATTTAGTCCCCACCGTTCGTGTTCATTAGTTTTTAACGATCTGGGGACTAAATATGCAATACGATCAAACCATAGGGACCAATTATGCAATTTGCTTTAAAAATAAAAAAAAACTAAAAAAATCAAATAAAAATTAAAAATTAAAAATTAAAAATTAAAAATTAAAAATTAAAAATTAAAAATTAAAAATTAAAAATTAAAAATTAAAAATTAAAAGATTCAAATAAACATTAATAAAGAAATCCAATAATCGTTAAAAAATAGAATAAAGGTTAAAAAATTCTTATGTTTGATTTTAATTTTTTTTTAAATTTTATTTGATTTTTAGTTTTTTTTAGAGCAAATTGCACAATTAGTCCCTATGGTTTGATCATATTGCATATTTAGTCCCCAGATCGTAAAAACTAACGGACACTAACGGTGGGGACTAAATTTGTAACAAACTTCCAAATGTTTGGACTAAATTTGCAATTTTTAAAATTGGGGACCAAACTTGTAATATGATTAAATTAACCACAGGGACTATTTTGGTAATTCTCTATAATTTAATACTTTTAAGTTTATAATATAATAACATTAACATGCTATATGTAATGCATTTCTAAATTAAATAAATATATTAATATATTCAAGTAAACAAATTCGAATAATTAGATCACGATCAGTTAATTCCGTATCCTTCTCAAATTATAAAAAAACATAGAGCTAATTCCATTCTTAGTACCATACTCAAATATCTAGTACCGTAATATCTATTCAAAAGTATTTTGTGTTTACGTTTTCTGTTAAAGTTAGATTATTTTCATTCTTAGCCAAACGACAACAAATAAAGGTGCCCTGATGGTAAACTTACACATCCTCAGGTATTAAAAGTCATGGATTCAAATCCGGCTTACCTCCTCTTAACCACCTTCCCGGTTTCGATCACGATTTAGGCTGGACCAAGGTGTTTCCCCACTTAAAAAAAAAACCAATAATCTCTTGACCTAGTGGTTAAAAGGGAGGTGGGATGCTTTGTCTCTCTTGAAGGTCCAAGGTTCAAACCTTGACATTGGCAAATATTACTAATTTGGTAATACTAACAACTAACCACTAAAAAAAAAAACTTAAAAAAGAAAAAAAAAATGGTTAAGGCCGTTTCCTTTGTAACCAGCAACACAAGTGGTTCACATAACGTTATGTTCAACTGTATCATATGGGCTACTATTTAAGGCTATAATTTTTAACGATTGAGGACTGAGGGTTAGGGTTTTGCAGCAGCCAACAAAACAGTACGAGCAGAACCTTCGTGAATCCCATTGTCCGATCATCAATGGCGAAAAAACGAGAGAGACATCTGAATCCAGAGCCCTTCTTATCCGATGGCACCAACAAATCAGTCTCCAAGAAGCGAACGAAACCCGCTAAACAGCATCAGCAAGAAGAAAAGGTGCGTTTCTGTTCATATCTGTGTATAATCATCGAACCCTTTTGATTATGTTATCTTTAGTTGAAGCATCGGTGTTTTGCAGCTTATATCGGCGGGCATGAGCTCCAAGATTTTGAAGGAGGCGTTAATTCAGCAGAAGGAGATTCAGGAAGAGGCAGATGCAGAAAACCCTAATAACATTGTTTTCGAAGAACCTGTTAATCAGACGCAAGTAGACGATGATGATGACGATGTTGACAATTTTGCAGGGTTCTCTGACACTCATAGTCAGTTTGGTGGTTATGAGGTCTAGTTAATCTTATATTGTTTGAATTTGTTTATGAAACCTCTGTATCAATGGTTGTATAACATGTTTTGGTTTGACAATACAGGAAGAAATTAATGAAGATGACGAGAAGTTGCTTGAAGCCTTCTTCTCCAAGGATGCTAAGCCACAACGCACTTTGGCTGACATCATTGTGGAGAAGATTAAAGAAAAAGATCAACTTTCTTCAGGTTTTAATGTTTTAGTGTTTTACTGATCTCTTTAGTTTTCAATAAATTGTGTTGATTATTGAGTTTCTTGATCTTTTTGATAGCATGATTTGTTTTGCTCTTGCATATGAACTAAAATACGGTAAATAGGTTTACCAGCAGGAATTCAACCCTTGCCGAAATTGGATGATTCAATCATAGAAATATACAAGAGGTACTACACAATTATACATGTCTGTTTCTTGATTTTTTGATAGATTTCAGGAAAATTATAAAATTTAATTTGTATATGCAGTGTTGGAGAGATATTTAAGAAATATACTTCAGGAAAATTGCCATTGGCCTTTAAAAGCATACCAGCGAAACAACACTGGGAGGAACTTCTGTATTTGACAGAACCAGAAAAATGGTCACCAAATGCGGTGTATCAAGCCACCAGAATCCTTGCGTCTAATATGAGCTCTAAGAAAGTGGAACGATTCTACAAATTTGTTTTGCTTCCTCGTATTAGACAGGATATAAAGAAGAATAAAAAGCTTCATTTTGCACTATATCAGGCTTTGAAAAAGGCTGTGTATAAACCAGCTGCCTTCAATAAAGGAATTTTGTTCCCACTATGTGAGGTATGAATTTACTGAACTCTAGCAGAAAGAAATTTGTTATTTTAGATGAAGTAAATGAATTTTGTTCACATTTTGAATTGTATCTAGTTCTACGAATGTTCTCTTCCTTTCTGAGTTTCTGTCAAAAGTGGGAGGGAAGTTTATGAAGAAATTCTTATAATATCTTTGCTTCCTTCCTTTCCCTAGAAGGTCTCGAGAACACAACTTTTTATGTTTCCTGGCATTTGATGGAGGCCACAACCACTAGCATAGCCTAGCGGCAAAGGTGTATGCCTCTCAGTCTTGGGGTGGTGGGTTTAACCCTCAATTGAGGCATGTGAGAGTATATTTAATTCGGAGTAGGGTAGGAGTAGATTAAGACTGGTCATAACAATTTGATGGGAGGCCATAATTCTTTTAGTGGAGGTGGTTATTTTGACCTAGTTTTTCTTATGAGCGTGTCTACTTGGGTTTTGTTTGAAATCCACTGGGTCAACTGGGTAACCCAATTATTTTAGATAAAGTTGAATAAGATCAAATGTGTTGTAACGAGTCGAATTGATCAAAAAGTTGCTCAATGGATAAACCACTTATTTTATAAATCTATGGTATATTCAAAAGATTTTTGTAACCCTATATTCACATTTAAATATTTAATGCAGTTAGTTTAGTATAACAGCTTGAGAAATTGGAATTAAGTGTGTTAGGTCATCCCAAGCTAACTTGTTCAAAATTGTCAATTGTTATCTAACCTAAGTTTTTAATTTTACATTGTATTGTAGTAAAATATATTATGCGATGCTAGGGTGGTAACTTAGAAGTAGTGCCTTCAAATTGATTTTCATCCACTTCGACATTTTAGCAACATATGTTATGCAGCATTTTGTGGTGGTAACTGAGTGAAGTGCTTCCAAATTGACTACATTGGAAGAATTGATGTGTATTTTTAACTTAAATATTGGGAATGCAGCTTAAGCACCAAAGTGGTCATTTACTTATATTTTGATTTTTTTAGTAGTACGATCTACAAATATAAACTGTTATTTATTGATTCAAAGAACAAGGGGTTTATGTTTACAGATTATACAACTGCTATAATCTTACGTCTATATAGATGACAGAGTTATTTCTGCCATCATTATATTAGGATAATTTGCTCATTAGAATGTAGGAATCTGCATTTTATGGTTCTACGGTAACATTAGAAAAATTAATCAAATACCCTGAGTTGTCTGATTACTCCTTTATGAAGGCCATTTGTTATTTTGTTTCTATAAAATCTATGCTTTTTCCTAAATGTTAAATTAAAACACTAATAAGTAATAATAACGGATTTTGTGTCTTCTTTGCAGTCAAGAACATGCAATTTGAGAGAAGCTGTTATTATTGGAAGCATTCTTCAAAAAGTGTCTATTCCACCACTTCATTCCAGGTACAAATTAAAAGAGATTATGCCCTAAGTAAAATTCTCTTGGAGTTCTTTTGATTAGAATTGAAAAATGCCATTTGCATAAATTGTATTAAATTATACAAATTTGAGCCAGCCATTATCATATATTTGTATGTATTTAATTTTTTTTAGAATTAGAACAAAGAGAGCACTGAAAGTAAGTCCTCTTTTCATTTTATCTGGACAGAAATGTTACTAAAGTGTTGTTTTTAATGTGTAGTCTTGCTTTAATGAAACTTGCAGAAATGGAGTATGGTGGCACAACAAGGTATTTTTTGGAGCTTTATGCATGTTGACACTTCATCTATGTATTTTTTTCTGTTTTTTTTAAGTGCACATGATATAAAGCACAGATACCTGATATTTTATCTTTTTCTGTCAAATTACAGCTATTTCATAAAGCTGTTAGTCGAGAAGAAATATGCTTTACCATATCGAGTTATTGATGCAATGGTTGCGCATTTTATGAGATTTTGTGAGGACTCAAGGGATATGCCTGTAATCTGGCATCAGTCACTTCTTGCATTTATGCAAAGGTTAATTGCGTCCTTTTCTTTTAAATGTCATAGCACCTTTATTCCATTCACATTATATAATGAGCATCTTTTAAATATAAAACATGCAATATTATTCAGGTACAAACATGAACTGACAAAGGAGCAGAAAGATGACATTAATTATCTTGTGAAGAAGCAGAGACATAAGATGGTATGTGAAGAAACAGAGGATATAAAATTATCAAAAACTGAACCTAATGTTTTTTATGGTAGTAAAATGAAGGCACTATATCTTGATGCAGGTCACGCCTGAAATTTTAAGAGAGCTGAATAATAGCCGTAACCGTGGGGAGAAGGAGGATGATCTCATGTCTATTATATATATCCTTTATATATTTAAAAAAAAAAGGCTTGTCACTTTTAATCCATATTAAAGAGGGCTGGGTCTGGTAGGGTAACGGGTCAAAATGGGTAATTCTTAAGTAAATGTCAAACGAGCTGGTTTGATTTTTGAACTTCTATTGTCGAGTTTTTATAAATACTAGGTTATATCCCCGTGTATTACACGGGTTGAATAACAAAAATATTAAATATTTATTGATGATGAGTAGGAATTGTAAAACGTTATTTTAATATAACATATGATTAAATTTATGTATGGTGAAGTATTTTGATTTTTTTTATTATTTTTAAAACTTTCGTTTTAAAAAATTGCTTTGAAAATTTTTATTATTTTATCAGTATTTTGTTGTTTAAAAACTCCGGGTTTGTTTTAAATAAATGTTCTTTTATAAAACTTTTATTTTATAAAAATATTTAATTTAAATATTTCATAAATTTAAAAAAGCTTTATTTTTTTAGAAAATCATATTTTTAGAAAATTTTATTTTTGAAAAAATATATTTTTTAATCGAAATACTTTAGTTTTTATTTAATAAAAAAATATTTTAAAATGAGTAAATCAAGGATTTAAATTTATAATAAAGAGAGAGAGAAATATTTGAAAATTAGTTACTTGACTTTTAAAAAATAAATTAAATAGTTTAGGCCGGGTAATAATTGGGGAAAACATTGTGAGAATGCCATGTGTATCATATTGTAAAGGATTATTAGTATAGATTTAAAGTATTAAATAAGATTAGAAAAACTGTATTGTTAAAATAATAACTTTTTTTAATGAAGCAACATAGGAGGTTTAAGCATCTAAGCACACTTTGTACTACTTTCTGTGAATAGGTTCTGTTCCTTTGATCCGTTGAAGATACGATAGAACCCAAATCGCCCTGTGCTTAGGTAAACGGGTCGAATTTGCATCTCCTGTTGGGACTTCAGATGACATCAATTTTTATGTTTTTTGTAGTTTGTCATAAACATTTTTCATTTCTTTTATCTCCTTAACTCTGCATCACCTTTCCCTATTTCTGTGGTTAACAAAACTATAGAAGAAGACAGATTTGATATTCCAGATGTTCCCATGGAAGAGGATTAATGTTCAGAAACTCATTCTTCCATTTGGTAAATATGCTTGCATCCCCTGAAAAATAAATAATAAAAGAAAAAAAACTGTTGGATAAGTAACCAGTGAACAAATTTAATTTCAGGATACTTGTGCTTCTTGCTCTAAGGGAAAGAGGAAAGCCTTATGTTTTGAAGCGTTTTAAAGCTGCAAATACGCGCTGATGAACTTCATGAAGTGAGTCGGCTCAATTGTCGATGGATGTGATCTAGCGATTTTGTAGAATGGGTGTCAAGTTGGATGATGTATCATGTTTTTTAATAGGGATTTGAAACTGAAATTAGATGTATTGTGAGATTGTTTCATTTATTTTTTATCTTTCATTTCTTTTGTTATAGATGCTGTAAGACGGTGATGCTTTACTCACGTTTTACATATATATATATATATATATATATCCTATTAAGAAGATATATTTCTTTGTCCATACACCATTTTAGAAAATTTCCTAATTTTTTTTTCTTTTTTATTTTTAATTTGTAACGATGAACTGTATCTGAGTTAGTTCTATTTATCCATTTAGTCAATGGAAGCTCAAATTCTGGAGATAGGAGTCAAGGCTCTAACCATAAGCAGCTGATTCATGAATTTGATAGAGATGGTGGCTTGGAGATGGTTGTAGGTCTAACGTTTGTTGAGGAGTGGAGGAACAGTTAGGTAATGGAGGTCGGGAGTTAGATATGTTTTGTTGGTGTTAGGCACTAAACATGTTACGGTTTAAGAAGTTGTTACGGTTTAAAAAGCAGGGGGAGATCAAATATATGATTTTTGATAAAAGAATCAAAGTTATGTGATTGTCGATGGACTATATATATTATATATTATTGTTATAACAATGTGTCTCTACTCTCTATTCTTAAGTATTAGCCTAATCAGGGTCGGTTTAACTTTTAATAGGTAAAACGAGGGTGTAGGGCCTTTGAAAATCCACTTTTATTTTTATTTATATATAATCAGTTGTATTATAAGCCCTCTTTCTTAATTTTGACATGTTTGCTAATCACAAGTCGGTGGTTCACTAGATAAAGTCCTTACATGGTTTTACAAAATAGTTGAGGGAAATTAGGGCAAACTCAATGGAATTGTGGACTGTGGTTGATTACTTTGGTGATTTCTAGTTTCTTTGATTTACTAATAATGGCTGTTATAGAAAGTAATACACATACTGTAGCAAGCTTTGCAGTAGGACTTGATGCGTCTTCATAGTTGATTTCATACTATTGCGAGAAACCATGGGCTACAAATGAGCTTTGTACCTCTCAATTGACCCATCGACCTTTCGTTTTATTTTGAACACCCTTTTACATGAAATTAGGTTCACATATACTAACTTAGGAACCAATTCCCAAGTCTGGTTCTTGATAAGAGTCGATATTTCTTCTTCCACGAATATCATCCACTTTCTATAATCTTGAGCTTGATCAAATGACTCAGGTTCGACCTCTACATCCTCCACAGTCGCAAAATAGCATACATTGAGTTAGGTTTTCTAGGACGATATGATCATTTCATACTTTCTTCTCCAGCCTCGATATTACATGTTGCACTTCTTGGTGATTAAGTTCCATGATTGACACCTATTTTTCATGGGTTTTAGTTAGGTGTGAAACTTGCTGCTTCTTATACTAGGTCTTGCTCCACCTCGACCTATTTATTGGCCTCGTCGACTAGGATGCTGAATCTTGTAACAGTTGACGACTTTTGGACTGCCATGATGATGTCTCATCAAAGATAACATTGCAAGAAACATAACACACTTATCGGTACTTGGTTCACAAAACTCCAACCTTTTTGTTCTTGATCATACCTAACAAATGTACATGTTATAGCTTTCTTTTCCATCTTGTGTCTTAGATGACTTGGAGTGAACATATAACAAACTTAGTAAAATACACGAAGGCGACTGACATTGAGTTTCATGTAAAATAGTTTCACACATACTTCATGCGCTGATGTAGAATTTGGTTGATAACAAAATCTACGGTCTTCATTGTATGTTTAAATTTATGAAGAAAGCCTTGAGGTGATTTTTTGTTTCTTAGAATTAAGGATAATTGGTTAAAAGCCCTTAACCTTTTGGCCTTAGTTTGTTTGTTTGAAACAATGCTAGGACTCCCCTTGAGGGTGTCGATCATTAGACACATTTTGGTAATATCACACGCTCATCTATAAGTGTTAAACTTATGGTATGTGTTATGCTTTAGGTATTTAAAGGATGGTTTGGTTTCCCATAGATTTTGTTGTCTTTGTTTTATTTTATATCATGCGGTTTTCCAAGTATATTATGATGAATATTATTATGCATATATGTGTGGTACTAACTCTCTCTTGCAAGAACATAAGCATAATTTTATAGGGAGCTATCACTAAGAGGGAGCATACATTAAGGCGGGAACTATTTTTTTGATAAAAACAAAAAGAGGTAGAGGAGGAAGATGGCTTGTTTACATCACATGTGACACAATTCAAGAAGACTTAATCATTTACCAAGGTATATGATATTGTTAACATGTCAATACTCATGGTTGCATATATTTCACAAGTCATTTAATTTTGTTAGTACTAAAAAGAGGGAGATTGTTGGGATAACAATGGATAAAAGGTTAAATTATGAAATGGATATGTTTATATACATAAAAACCAACAAAGTAATTCTTTTCATATGTTATTACTGTAACACTCTAGGCGAATCCCACATCGGCCATTAACAGGAGAGATTCCTGGTTCATAAGGAATGTTCTGCCTCTAATATCACCAACGCGTTTTGGGCGTATTGGCTGTGGATGAGAGGAGAACTCCACAGTTAAGCGTGCTCAGGTGGGAGCAATCCAGGGATGGGTGACCTCCCTGGGAAGTTTTCACCCATGCAACCAAAAGCAAATCCGTGAGCTCCTTGTGGGCAAAGCGGACAATATTGGTGGTACGAGAGGTCGGATGTTACAAAATGGTATCAGAGCCACTCCTGTGCCGTTCGGGATGGTGGGGCAAACCTCATCAAGGATGGTGAGTCCCCGGGGGTGTTCAGATGTACACCTTAGGCGAATCCCACATCCCTGATGGGGATGGTGGGGCAAACCTCATCGAGGACGATGAGTCCAAAAGGGGGGGGTGTTTGTAACACTCTAGGCGAATCCCACATCGGCCGTGGACAGGAGAGATTCCTGGTTCATAAGAAATGTTCTGCCTCTAATATCACCAACGCGTTTTGGGCGTATTGGCTGTGGATGAGAGGAGAGCTCCACAGTTAAGCGTGCTCAGGTGGGAGCAATCCAGGGATAGGTGACCTCCCTGGGTAGTTTTCACCCGTGCAACCAAAAGCAAATCCGTGAGCTCCTTGTGGGCAAAGGGATAATATTGGTGGTACGAGAGGTCGGATGTTACAATTACATTTTTAATTTTTCAGTTAATATGTAAAGATAGTATAATTTGCACATGACTAGCACATATCCATAAATAAAATTTGTGTATTATTATTTTGTTTTAATTTTATGAGAGACGAATAAACATTGTATTTTTATCATTTTTCTTATCTTACATAAAAATATATGTGGTTGATGCTAGTTCTTATAGTTCTAAAAACTATTTATGAAATCTTAAATGATGCTAACATCATACACACTCATTCATAGAGAGACAGAGAGAGAGAGAGAAAAAAAGAAAGAGAAACAGAGAGAAGAAGAAGAGAGGGAGATGGAGAGAGAGAAACCAATAATATATTAAGAATTACGAGAATCACATAATACATTTGTACATAGTGTTTTGAATGTGACATATAAGACAACACCTATTTTCTCTCTCTCTTATTACTTTGATTATCTTATTAGATGTATATTTTATATATATATATATATATATATATATATATATATATATATATATATAGAAATGAGTTCATTTGAAAACTCTTATAAATTACAAGAACTTTTTAACCCTATATCTATTGTAAAAACTAAAGATGCGATATGAAAGGTTGAGATGAAATGGAAGACATTTATATCTTTTACTATATTCTGATTTCTATACTTTCCTAACACAAATTTTTTTTAATTTTTTTTTATTTTTTATGATCTTATCTTCAAAGCAAACATCCTTTTCACCAACCCCAAAACCCATTTTTTTCTCTGTATCTTTAAGAATTTTATTTTTGATTCAACATCCACAAACCAACATTCATCATGGCTTTTTCCTCTCTTCTCCAATCCAAATAACCCACCATTGTTTTTTATTCCACATCACCTAACCCACATTCATCTTTGGTGTGTTTTACACGTAATTTTGCCACCACCATCGCCAATGGCCAGTGTTGATTCCACGGCCGTCGCAGCCCGGTCCCTCCTCCGGATCATCAGCGATGTTAGTCTTACCTCCAGCGTTGGATTTAAGGGCGACTTGAAGGTGTTTGATTTGTCGTCTTCGTCTTTGTACCTACAGGTATGCAAATTTCTCCTTATTTTCCTATTTTTTTTTAGCATTTCTCAGATTCATGTTCTACATGATTTTATTCAGGTTCGATTTGTGCTTGGGAAGTCTATTATCACGTGCACTGTCAATGACTCCGATTTGTTCTTTGGATGTTTATGCTTTAGATTTAGGGATCTTGACCATTTTAAAAAATGCGAATTTGAAGACAACGAAGGAATAGTCCCGGTTGTTTCCATCTCCGACCACCATTGATGACAACAAGTGTTAAAGAAGGTATATTTTTTGTTTTGTGTGTTTTGTTATTTGGGTTTTGATTTTTGAAGGCAATAGTAGCAACTGTACAGCATTTGATGCATGAGGTATAATTATAAATTACATATGTTTCTGTAAAAAAACTCACTTTTATGAATAATCCATAGATAATGTTTTTGAAAATAATAACCTACTGTAGATAATTAAGAACATTAAATTTGTAACTTAATTTATGTAAGTGCCAAGTTTTAAAACTTAAACAATTTATTTAATGTCATTAATATATATGTTAATAGTTGAAGGAAATGAATAGTGCCAGTACTGCTGTTGTTGCATAGTGTGCAAGTGCCTTCTGCACAAGGCTATAAAAGGTTATTGCAGGTGGTGTACAAGTGCATAATGCACCTTTATCACCCTTTTGTTTGAACAAGTGCAAGTGCATTCCGCACAAGAATTGTGTTTTTTAGAGAAAGTTAGAGAGAGAATGGGGTATTGGTGGTCTTTCCATTGTCTTTGTTACCGGTGCTGTCTAATGGTGGCACCACCATCGATCACGCTGGTTCACGTGTTGCCTGGAGCCTTTGTCGGCGGACATCCCCCACGGCAGCTCTTGAACGCCACGGTGACGGGTCTCGCTGTCGTTTTTGAGAGAAAGTTAGAGAGAGAGATTGGGGTTTTCTTGGTCTTACTAATTATCATTGTCGTTTTTGAGAGAAAGTTAGAGAGAGAGACTGGGGTTTTCTTGGTCTTACTGATTATCATTGTGTTTCAGGTGTTGCCGAGAGGCGGCGTCTAGACATCTCTCACGGCGGCACTCGAACCCTACTGTGACGAATCTGGTTGGTTTTGTGAGAGAAAGTTAGAGAGTTAGACTGGGGTTTGGTGGTTTGTGAGAGAAAGTTAGAGAGAAAGACAAGGGTTTGGTGGTCTTTCTGACCATCTTTGTCGTAGGGGATACCGGTCATGATGGTGATGCCGTGAGCCGACAGCGGTAGAGTACTCCCGCAACGGTGCTTGAATGGGGCGGTGATGTATTTCTATCTATTGCATGTTGTTTACAAGTGCGCAGTGCACCCGCCTATCACCGCCTCAACAGGCTGATTCCTCCATCTTTTCTATTTATCACTATCATCGGCTATTTGCCTTTTTGTGGTTGTTGGGTCTATGATGGTGGGTTGATGCTCATCTAAGACCTGATCATTAAGTGATGGGTTCCTTTTTTGGCTTATATTAATGTTTTTGTTTCTGTTGATGTTATTGCTAAAACATTTAGTGTTTGTTTCAGATTCAAGGATTTTGTTCTGTTGAATCCCTCTGTTAGTGCCCTTTCTGATTAGCATTTATGCTATTTTTGTTTGTTAGATTTGTCTATTATGTTGAGCTATTGCTCATCTGAGACGTTGTTGGGTTGTGTATCTGGTGCTGACAAGCCAGAATGCGGTCGATGATGTTGTGCGTATGGCCAGCTGAGACATAATTTAACTTGTCATGGTGGGTAGCTTCATGCTGTTGAGGTTGTTGTTTGCTTTTATGGTTGCTAATGTGCTTGATGGTTTATGGCAAGTCAATGATGATGGAACAGTTGTTCATTTGAGACACGCGGTCGAATCGATGATGTTGAGCGTATGCTCGTCTGAGACGTACAGGAAACGGTGTGGTTTGTCATTGCTCATGTGAGTCATCGTCATGATTTTGAGCTTGTGTTCGATTAAGAAGTTGTTGGCTCTGTTGGACAACGTAGTGTGGTAGGTCACTGTTAAGTGGTCTGTTGATTTACATTACATCAAGGCTGTGATGATACAAAAAAGGTATCCGTTGTTTGGCGTGGCAGTATTTCTGACTTGCAGCCACTATGGATTGCCTGTTCTGAGCCGTTCGAAAACAACGTTAATGAATCGCGCAAAGCGCGAGGAAGAATAAACCTAGTTTAAAATAAAATACAATGTATTTTGAATATGATTCTTTTTACGTAAAACAATAAGAATTACATTTATATTATATTATAATCACTTTCTAAACTCAAAATCCAACCTTCAATTATCACTAAACAAGATAAATTATACAACTAATATAACACTTTTCCCTTTCCAGGTTACAAGATCTATTGGTGATGCATATGCTTTCTTCTTAGATGTTAAATTAAAGGATGTGGTTGAGTTAAATGGTTCTTGTAATTAGGAAGGGATTTTATTTGAGCTCAATCCTATATATATATACATATATATATATATATACACACACACATATATACACACACACACATATATATATATACATACATATGCATATATATATATATATGTATATGCATATACATGTATATATATACATATACATATATATATACATATATATATATATATATACACATACAGGGGAAGGAACGGTTGTTAACCAACCTTTATTGCGATAACCCGTTAACACTAATGTAACAAACACTTACATCATGATTATGCAGTGTAACTAACTTTTACACCGCGTTACACCATTCATGTAACAAATTTTCCTCCATTATTTAAAAAATTTCCCCCTTTTTTAAAACCATCTTAACTTTTTTGTATAATATTATTTTTTATACAAATTACACCATTAAATAGATCATTTTAATATCTTTAATTTGAGTAAAATTTAACATTCTTTATGGACCACTAGTTTACAATAGTAACTTTAGCTTACAGTGATGACGTGACAAGGTATAAACCACTAGTTTGATTAACGAGTTATCGTAATAAATAAGGGTTAACATTTGTTCTCTATCCTCTCTCTCTCTCTCTATATATATATATAGGGTAAGAAATGGTTGTTAACCCACCTTTATTACGATAACCTGTTAACACTAATGTAATAAGCACTTACACTAGGATTATGTAGTATAAGTAACTTTACACCGCGTTACACCACTGATGTAACAATTTTCCCTACGTTTTTTAAAAAGTTTCACCCTTTTTCTAAAACCATCTTAACTTTTTAGTATGATGTTATTTTTTATACAAATTACACATTAAATAGATCATTTTAATATCTTTAATTCAAGTATAGTCTTGCTATATTTTTTTAAAAAAAATTTAACGTTAATTATAGACCACTAGTTTACCATTATAACTCTAACTTACGTTAATTGTGGACCACTAGTTTAACGTTAATTCAAGTATAGTCTTGCTTTGTACTTTGATTTCACATATCCAACCTATTTTCACTCAACATATATAACCTTTATTTTTTTCCATCTTGACTTATACTACCTGTAGTACTTTTATAACTTTTAAAATTTTGTGTTTATATTTTGTTGATTTTTGTTTCACTCAACATATATTTTTGATATTTTTTATAACCTTATATAATTTATTTTTTTACTTTTTTGAGTTTGACAACCATATCTCTTTTTTATCTAATGTTTGTTTTGTTAATGTAAGTACTAGTTTTCTTCTCCATTTTATGGGTGAGGCAATACAATGTTATGGACAATGGTTTGGCAAAACAAGGTGCCGCTGATGATATAAACATTGTTTGGCGAAATGAAAGTATAAACATTGTCAGGAAATCGTATTGTTGTTACACTACAGTAGTTAATTATGAAATTTGGAAAAGTGTAATTTAATGTAACCAACTACTATTTGGGAAATTTGATGAAATAAGTAGTGTAATTTAATGTCTTGTTTTAGTGTAAGCTTGATTCACTCCGGTCAACTTACATTAAATTGCATTGATGTTAGTTTATGTTAAGTAAGTACAATGTAATCTATTTTAGGTTATTTACCTATTTTAAGTCAATTACCTATTAATATAATGTGAAACATATTTTCTCCGTTCAAAAAAATGGCAATTTTGTAATTCTTGAAATCTAAGTAATGTAATGTAATTGTTATATTAGTGAATACATGTTATCACATTACATTATAATGTTACATTTTGTATTAGACTTAAATATTAGTATGATGTAATTTAAGTAATGTATAATTAATCTAATGGTTGATGTCAATGAAGCTTAGTAGATGCTAAGTGCTCTTATACTTTTACATCAAATTACATTGATGTTAGTTTATGCTAAGTACAATGTAATCTATTTTAAGTTGTTTACCTATTGTAACTCGATGTTAGATACTATTAGATTTATTATTTTATAATTATACATAAGTATTAAGTACTAACTGGAACTTGATAATGTTGTAAGTAATGTAATTATACTACACCAATGTATTTGTTACATCAACAAGGAATATAAGTTGTGCTACTAACATGACTTTAGTTGAATTAAGTTATTATATTATATTACAACATTTTACATCATATTACAATGACATTACAATACATGTTATCATATTACATGACATATAAATTATATTTAATATTAAATTTAAATCTTAGTGTGATGTAATTTAAGAAATGACATTTATCTAGTAGTTGATGTCAATTAAACTTAGTAGATGCTAAGTGTTCTTATACTTTTACATCAATTTACATTACTGTTAGTTTATGCTATGTAAGTGCAATGCAATATATTTTAAGTCATTTAACTACTATAACTCGATGTAAAGTAATATTAGATTTGTTATTTTACAATAATATGTAAGTATTAAGTACTAATTATAACATGAGTATGTTGTAAGTAATGTAATTTAACTACACTAAAATATTTTTTTGTATTAACAAAGAATATAAGTTGCATTACTAACATGACTTTAGTTACAATAAATTATAATACACGTTATCATATTACAATTACAATTAAATTACATTTTATATTAGATTTTAATCTTAGTATGATGTAATTTAAGGAATGTAACTTTTATCTAATGGCTGATGTCAATTTATCTTAGTAGATGCTAAGTGATCTTAAGTTATTGCATTATAGTATTTTATATTACATTACAATGACATACATGTGTGGTGGAAAAAATAAATAGTACACTATTATAAACATAAGTTGCGAACACATCGTATTCACACTACACAATCACGGTGTAACTCAATGCAAAAGTTCGTTACAGTGCACAATTACGTTACATTAGTGTTAATAGGTTATTTCAATAAAGATGGTTAAGAACCGTACCTTCCCATATATATATATGTATGTATAAGAGTAGGTTCAAATAAGAATAAATTTTTGTCTAAGTATCCTAAGAATGATTTTAACCACCTTAAAACCAGCTCAAATGAACTCAAATTGAACTCATTCCAGTAGTGTTGGGATCGAACAGTCTTATAGTTGGATCCATTATCTACGATAAATCAGTCCTCTTAACTAAAAAAATAGATTTTGAAAGTACAAAACAGACAACACTAAATTAAAAAATTAGTACAAAATTCAATCAAAAAAATCAAAAATAAATTAGACAGCACATATTGTAAAAAGTAGATAGTATAAAATTCAATCAGACAACATAAATTCTAACACAAACATCACAATTTCAAAAAAAAAAAAAAAAAAAAAGCACATTCTTAGCGTTCTTAGGCAAAAGTTAGTTCTTAGTTTAACCTTAAAACGCGCCTAAGAAGGGTAAGAACGTGCTGTCTTTTTCAAAAGTGTGCTGTCAGTTTTAAAATTTGTGTTGTTTAATTGAATTTTGTATTGTATGTTTTAAAATTTGTGTTGTATAATTAAATTTTGTACTATTTTTTTTAATTTCGTATTGTCTATTTTGTATTACCAAAATTCGATTTTTAGTTAAGGGGACAAATCTATCATAAATAATGCATCCATTTTTCGTTTCCAACGCCGTCTGAATGAGTTCAATCGAAGTTTACTTGAGCCGTTTTTGAGGTAGTTAAAATTATTTTAGGATACTTAGGCAAAAGTTTGTTTTTATCTGAACCTACACCGTGGTTGATAAAATATTATAAGTAAAACGATTAAACTAATAATTTTTCTTGACCTTCGTTTAACATAAGTCGTCAAACCAGGTTGCAGATAAAAAAAATACATTTAAATAAGATAAATAAGTTAAAGAAAATAAAATTACGTTGAAACAAACTCGACCACCTTCATCTGCCAATTTGATTAATATGAAAGTTTGAAGTTGTATAATGTAAAGCTAAATATATGAATGAAAAAATGCATTGTAAATTGTGAGATGCTGATGCATGTAGTGATGTTTGCATGCATCATGTCTAAAAGGTATCTGATTTTGTTAGTCCTTGAAATCATTCCTGCCCTGTGATTTTGTAGCAATATTTATTATGTTGTTTATAATTCAAAAAGATATGATGTCACTTCCTTCAGGGATTATATAATGTAACAATAGTTTGTATTTTATTTTTTTCTCATCACTTTCTTCTCCCAACCTATCCATCCTGTCGTAATATATTTCATGGATGTATCTAATTTTGTGGATCATTTTTATAATATAAATTTTATTAAAACCAAGTCTGTTAAATATAAAATATATTTTGGTCTAAAAGTAATTTTTTTATATCATTCAACGTATATTTTAATCTTTTTACTCTAATAAAATGACAAATATAGAGGACACATGTAATCATCATATTTATTATCATTAAATTTTTCCCGGGCCCTCTCTTCTATTAAATAATCATATTAATTACTAATATTATTTAATTCTTATTATATTAAAATAATTTGTAATAATTAAAAAAAAATCTTTTTGTTAATGTTATTAATAAAAAAATAAATTTTTATAAAATAAGAAAATTTTTTAAAACGTCAAATTTTTTTAAAAATACAAAATATTTAAAATTGGCGTTTTTTAGAAAGTAAAATTTTATAAAATAATTAAAATTAGGAGTATTAATAATTTTTTTTATAAACAATATTTTTTAAATGTTCTTTTGAAAACAAAATATTTTATTCTATTTACAATAACAAAAATTTTAATCATATCTTATATTAAAATATTATTTTATTATTAACAAATTTTATTTTATTTAATATTTTATTTATTCAATTCTTGCAATATACGAGTTTATTAAAACTAGTTTTATACATTGAAATCTATAGAAAAAGTCACTAACAAATATGATCCCACATAAAACTAATTTTTTTTTTTTTTAATTTTTGAATGACGACACAATATTCCTAAAATCCATCTATCGTCCACTTAAATTGTAGACTTGAACACACATCAACACTGGGATGGAAACAAACATTAGGTGCCAATAACCATATAGAATATAAACATTAAACTAAGTGTATTTTATACCAAGTTTGTTATAAAATGTTTGGTACCAAGAATCTACATCAACCAAAGAAAAACTAAAGTATATTAAAAACATATATTTAAATTTATATCAAAAAATAAATTACATCAGAAAAATAAATTAGATAGTACAAACACAAATTCTAAAATAGATAATACAAAATTCAATCAAACAGTAGAAATTCTAAAGCAAACAACACAATTTTAAAAAGAAAGCACATTCTTAGTCTTTATAGGCAAAAATTAGATTTTAGTTTAACCTAATAACGTGCCTACGAAAGCTAAGAACGTGTTGTCTTTTTTAAAATCATGCTGTCTGTTTTAAAATTGGTGCTATTTATTTGGATTTTGTATTACATGTTTCATAATTTGTGTTGTCTAATTAAATTTTATGCTATCTGATTGAATTTTGTATTTTTTTTTAATTTTGTACTACAAATATCAGATTTTTAGTTAAGGGGGCAGATCTATCGTAGATAATGGATCCAACTATAGGACATTTCGATTCCAACACCGTCAAAATGAATGAGTTCAATCGGAGTTTATTCGTGCCGATTTTATAATGGTTAAAATCATTTTTAGGATGCTTTAGCAAAAATTTGTACTTATATGAACCTACACCTTGGTTGATAAAATGTTATAAGTACAATGATTAAACTAACAACTTTTGTTGATCTTCTTTTAAGATAAAGCCGTCAAACCAGGTGCAGATAAAAAAAGTATATACATTTAAATAATATAAAGAAAAAAAACTAATACGTTGAAACAAACTCGAGCACCTTCATCTGCCAATTTGATAAATATGAGAGTTTGAAGTTATATAATGTAATGCTAAATATATGAACGAAAAAATGCATTGTAAATTGTGAGATGGTGATGCATGTAGTGATGTTTGCATGCATCATGTCTAAAAGTTATCTGATTTTGTTAGTCCTTGACATCATTCCTACCTTGTGATTTTCTAGCAATATTAATTATGTTGTTTATAATTCAAAAAGATATGATGTCACTTCCTTTAGGGATTATATAATGTAACAATAGTTTGAATTTTGTTTTTTGTTTCTCATCACTTTCTTCTCCCCGACCATCCTATCGTAATTTATTTCATGGATGTATCTAATTTTGTGGATCATTTTTATAATACAAACTTTATTAAAATCAAGTGTATCAAATATAGAATATGTTTTGGTCTAAAGATGCTTCTTTTTTCGTATCATTTAATGTACATTTTTACTTTATATATTAATTTCGATAGAAAAAGATATTAAAAACTACGATCACACATAAAACTAAGTTTTATTATTATTTTTGAACGATGAATACACTACTCCTAAAATCCATCTAACAGAAACTTTAATTGTAGGCTCGAACAAGCATCAACGTTGGGTTAGGAATTAGCATCATATGCCACTAACCTAATAGAATATAAACATTAACTAAGTTTATTTTATACCATGTTTGTTATAAATGTTTGGTACCAAGAATCTACATCAACCAAAGAAAAAACTAAAGTATATCAAAAACATATATTTAAATTTATATCAAAAAATAAATTACATCAGAAAAATAAATTATATATCTTAAATGAAAATCTGAGTTTGGTATAAAGAATCAACATCAACCAAAGAAAAGAAAAAGAGTAAAATACCGTTTTCGTCCCCGACATTTAGTTAAATTTGCCATTTCAATCAAAAAACTTTTTTTTTGCCATTTCAGTCACTGTAATTTACTAAATGTTACCATTTTCATCCACTTCGCTAACACCATTAAAACTCTGTTAAAACTCCGTTAAATATGAGGGTATTTTAGTCTTTTTCAACACCCTAATTATCTAATTAAAACAAATTAATCATTTAATATTCAATTAAAACTAAAAAACACATGAAGCGACTCGTGAGACCGGTCACTTCGATTAATTCTAACACATGTTGTTCGATTACTGTCTTCTGTGAGATTTCAATTAATCTTCATGTTTTGTTTGAATATGTACTGTTGTTCGATTGAGGTCTAATGTTGTCACGTTTTGTTCTATTGAGGTTTGAATTGTCACGTTCAAAGACATCAATTAAAGACCTAATCAAATAAAGTATGTGAACAACAAACGTCAATCCCACAACAGACCTCAATCAAATAACGGTACACGTTCGAACAAAAAGTGAAGATTAATTGAAACACACGGCACCCTCAATCGAACAACATGAGTTAGAGTTAATTGAAAATTTTAAATTGAATCGTCTCGTCTCACTAGTCGTTTCATGTGTTTTTTAGTTTTAGTTGAATATTAATTGATTAATTTGTTTTAATTGGATAATTAGGGTGTTAAAAAAGACTAAAATACCCTCACATTTAACGGAGTTTTAACAGAGTTTTAACAATGTTAGTGAAGTGGATGAAAATAGCAACATTTAGTAAACTACAGTGACTGAAATGGCAAAAAAAAAGTTTTTGGATTGAAATGGCAAATTCAACAAAACGTCAGGGACGAAAATAGTATTTTACTCAAAGAAAACAAAACCTAAATTATATCAAAAACATATATTTAAATTTTTACATTAAAAAATAAATTACATTAGAAAAACTAAATTTTATATCTTAAATGACTTTGAGAGACAAAGGAAAGAATAAAAGAAAATTCTAGCATTGAAGTGGCACCGATAAAAAATGAGTTAGTAACTCTGGAATGATTTTCATACAACTTATAAGTCCGTTCCAGAAACATAATCTTTAAGGAAAATATTATATATAATTTTAATAATCTTATTAAAATATGCAATACTTATTATATATTAAAAAAACTCACCTTTCTGTTTGATTGTTTCATTGGTACCATTACAGTTCACTAGAGGGAAATTCTAGTTTTGAACATGTGTAAGTATTGCGAGGTGGGGCTTATTTCACATGCAGCTTATGGGGTAAATATAAAAAGAGAAAACGGCTAATTTAGAAGGAGCAGAAGATGCATTCAGATAGAAATATTGGGATGGTTTTCGTTTAGCCCTACATTATAAGGACAATATCATGAGGATATTTGAAGAGCACTAACACCCATACGACTCATATATGTTATACGACTTCTATAGATGTTAATCATGTTAGATGTTGTCTGCCGGCTGAAATGTACAATCATATAGGCATGTACAACTTGAATATGCCTATACGAGCCGCATATACATTCTTTAACAAATTGATGATCATTAACATATCTTTTAGACCAATACGATTTGTATTGGTCAATACGAGCCATAAAAGTTGTTTAATTATTAAACAATAAAGGATCTGGACAGGCAGTGCGATTAAAGAACCCGATGAGGCAGTGGGATACCATTATATTTGCTATTATAAGTGTTCATTTGTAGAGGAGTTAGATAGAGGTAACTGAATAACATAATTTGCATGCATATCCAGAAATCTTATTCCATTTCGTATAATTCTAATGCATACCAAGGAATCCTACGCCGTTTCAAATAATTGACTCACATATCGAGAAATCTTACAATATACCACAGACTAAACAAAAAGATATAAATTTATATATCAAAATATTATGTTTGTAAATCAAACAAGAAAAAGGGAAAATACAACAACCGATACAAAGTAGTCCTATGAAGGTGGCTGCTACTGAACTAGATCAGGACATGGAGGAGCGCGGAGATCCTTTGACCAAGCAAAATCTATCATCCGTCGAACCCCCTTCGTAATAACACCCAACAACGATGGTAATGTACACAAGTGATCGAACCCGTAGGCTTCGCTATGTGTAGCTTAGAAAAGTAAGTGGCCATACAATAGGCCTGGTTGCAACTCGAATGCAAGCATAGATATAATGAAGAACTTGATAGATATAGAAATAATAATCTTTTCTTTTTACTCTAATAAAAAAATAAATATAGATGACACATGGTAAATCACATTCATTATCACTAAGTTTTTCCGCCTCTCTACTCTATTAAATAATTATATTAATTACTAATTTTATTTAATTTTTTTATATTAAAATAATTTTTAATAAATTAAAAAAAAAGATCTTTTTTTTTCTATTATTTCTAGAGACACAAATTTTTCTAAAAATAATAAAATTTTTAAAACATCAAACTTTTTTAAAATTACAAGATATTTAAAATTGGTGTTTGTTTAAAAAGTAAAATTTTTATAAAATAATTAAAATTAGGAGTTATAATAAGAAAGTTTAAACAAATAATATTTTTTAAAAACTTCTTTTTATAATAAAATATTTTATTCTATTTATAATAATAAAGATTTCAATCATATATTATATTAAAATATCATTTTATTATTAAAAAATTTTAGTTATATTTAAATTTTTTTATATTTGACGCGTGTAATACACGGTTTTTCTAAATCTAGTACTCATATATCTAATATCAGCTATTAATGTTATACATAGACCCTTAAACAGTAAACTCACGGTCGATGTCACTACAAGAAATGTTAACATCAGCTGCGACACCAATAGCGGCGACAGTCATTAGCGGCGACAGTCGCCGCTATTAATCATTGATCCATTTGATTTTTATTCACTTAGATCTGGCCGTTGTAAGTATGCTAGATCTAAGTTTAACTTAAAGTTGGATGTGTTAAGTGGATCATAATGGGTATAGGTTATTATAACTTTTTATTGCTAAAATAGACTTTAATTATCTAAGTTTAGCTTAAACAGGTCAAAATGGGTGAAAACTACATGATTTGAGGTTTGTTTAAAAAAATGGATGAAAACGGCATGATTTGAGTTTATACGGGTCAAAATAACTTAAAGTTGGATGTATTAAGTGGATCATAGTGGGTTTAGGTTATTATAACTTTTTATTGCTAAAAAAAAGTTTAATTATCTAAGTTTAGCTTAAACGGGTCAAAACGGGTCAAAATGTGTTTAAATGATTTAGAATTTTTCTAAGTATATTAAGTGTGTTTGGTTCAACATGATTAATTGAAACTTAATCGCCTTTGCCAAAATATAAATGTATATTTTGTTTTTGCAGGAGCAAATTTCAAGTCTATTTCAAAATGCGCAATTTATGTCACAAATTACGCAATTAGTTGCTTCTCAAAAGGCTTCAAATCAAGTCGAAGAAGACGATTCGGACGAGGGTGATGAGTAGTGTATTGTATCACTGGATTATGTTTTTTTAAAGTACTTATATTTAAATTTGAATGTTATTGGGAAATCTATCTATATAGGTTTATTTGTATGAAATCTATTTAGGTTTATTTAGATTAGTAGTGTATTGTATGACTAGATTTATTTGTATGAAATTTCAATGTTATTGGGAAATATATCTAGTTTTATTTGGGTTGAAAACTGAAAATCTAAACAAACTAAAAAAAATATTAAAATTTTTTTTTACCATTAGCGGCAACTTGTAGCTGCTAATAGTCATCCAGAATAATTTAAAGGACAACAGATAGCGCCGAATTGTTAGCAACGACCTGAAGGTTATTAGCGACGACACCATTAGCGGCGACCTATTAGTGGCGAATTGTTGGTCATTAACAGCAAGTATTATGACATCTGTCGCTGCTAATGGTCAAAAATTTTGTAGTGTGTGTTCTAACTAACTTAACCTTTGGGTAGGGTTGTTATATTAAATAATCTTTTTTAACTAACTTTCATTATGACTCATTTAACTAATAGTTAAATATAATAACTTATATCATATTTATCAAAAGTTGTCATATATAAGTTGTATCTATTGTTAAAACAAATTTTTTTTTAATTTTTTAGAGCTTTAACAAAGTTCTATATAATTTTAGCCATTTTACTTGTACTTAATAGCTAAAAGTTAAAAATAATTTCCAGACGACTGTAAAAGTTATAAAATTTATTCTATAAATTTATATAATGAACAAATGCCATCATAAAATTTTGGTAAATTTTGAGAACCTTATATATGTAGGGTTTCACAATTTACGATTAAACCTCGGCATTATAACGACTATATTTTCATACTATACCAAATACACCTATATAATTATACCATATTTTCCAATGAGCACATTATTTTTGCTAATGTAACCTGAAATCACCCTTAAAATGACGTTTTAACCAAGTTTTTTTTTTTAATTTTTTATTTAAAAAAAAAAGGTAAATGAAGTTGGTGATTATCATTTGTTTAAGTTTCAGATTGTCACTTCTTGTTTTAGGATATTGTTTAAGCACAGGAGGATACGTAACTATACATATGTATAATATCATCTTAACAAGTTATTGGTTGAATAAGATAATGATTTGTAGCAAAACTAGTCTTTTGTATGTTTTAAGACTCTAATTAATACCCACTGTTTAGAAGTGTTGACCGATGATCATTAGTACTAGATTTGATTCTTGATTATCATCCTAAAGTTATGCATAAGTGTATGAGATAATGATTTATAAATTTTTGGTCATAAGAATGTTTAAAACGAGCACTAACATGATTATTAGCAGTAAAATACTAAGATGTTTATGTTTTTGTTACATGCGATGAATATAAAAAAAAGAAGGGGAGGCTAAGATGGTTTGGGCTTGTGAAGAGTAGAAATATGACTATGCTGGTTATAGTAGTGAAGCAGTTAAGGGGAGGATTAGACGTAGGCCTAAATTGACTTGGGAGGGAAGGATTTGACCGGATTTGATAGAATTACACCTTTTAGAGAACATGGTACAGGATAAAAATACTGGAGATGTAATATAAAGGTTATAGATGTCTAGGGGAGGATTTGAATGTCTTAGCTAGTACATCATACATTCTACTACTTTTTGTTTAATATAACTTTTGCTTCTTCTTGATGGTTGTATATTATTGCGAATTTTGTGTTTCCTACTATCAATATGAAATATTGATTGCTTATTGATCCGGCTATATTATTGCTTATTATATGTTTTCTATTGTACATTGATTGCTAAGTTCGTGTTGATTGATTATTGCTATTGTGTGCTCTTTGCTCATTATTTAACAGCGTTGCTCGTGGTATATGTTTCTAGTATCCACTATATGTTGATTTTATTTGCAGCATTGTGTTATCTTTTTATTACATGCTTTGGTCTTATTGTTTTCAATGGAGCTAGGGTTCTCGCTAAAACCAATCTCTCTATCCTTTAAAATATAAATGTTAAAGGCACATAAAAATGTAAAAGTTGTTGCACAGTAGGTCTTACCAGATCAGCGAATCATTTTACGAAACCAATATTGTAATTGTAAAATAGAATAGAATACAAAAACAGTAAATAAAAACGCTTTGATATTTCAAAAGTTTTAAATACAATACCAACACACTATTTTTCTTAACTATATGAAAACTTAAATATGCATCAAAGGATCGTTGAATCGTCGCATCAGTTAAAGGGAAACTATTATATGACTTTAAGCCATTTCCGTACAAACATCCGACGGTGAAATAGCTGCAGCCCTATTGTTGTGTTTTCTAATTCGCATGACTTGAACCGATTAATTGACTAAGATTGGGTTTGTTTGTTGGCCCAGTCCAAACAAATAAACACTAATTCGTTTGCTTAATTACACATAATGACGTAAATGTAATTAGTTTGACCTACCGTACAAGGTTTATAAGGAATTATGGGTTCAATGCACCCCTTAATTCTATAAATGTTGCATGTCACACTTCCGCTGATAGCGGAAATACAAGAATGTGATGGACGAGATCGTTATAACACATTAGTGGTTTAATAGATCACTAAATGCATTCTCTGTTAATAGATCATAAAGTAACATAACTCATAAATAGTGACGGATCTAAAAGAAAAGTTCAGGGGTCACGTAAATTTTTTTTTTTTACCGTACATTTATATAAATACCGCCCCCGCAACAGAACGGCAGATGGCGGGGGGCGGTCACTCTGGTCAGGTGATGTTTGGTTGGCGACAGAGACAAAGGTTGTTGGGTAATCGGCGACAGGGTGAGGCGGTGAGGGTTATGGGTATAACTAGTTATTTTTTTTAAGTTGTTTAGTTTTGGTAATAGGTATTTAAGCTTGTAAACTTGTTATGTTTTTAAGTTATTTAAATTTTGGGCTTATTATAATTTTGGTCATGTTATTTGGTATTTTAAGTTTGTTAGTTATTAACTTATTAATGTTTTTATAAAATATTATTTGGTATTTTGGGTTTGTTAGTTGTTTAGTTATTTAAATTTTGAGCTTATTATAACTTTGGTCATGTTATTTGTTTAGTTATTAACTTATTAAGTTATTAATGTTATTTGGTATTTCGGGTTTGTTAGTTGTTTAGTTAGTTATTAACCAAATAATACAATTTAAATTCATAAAATTTTAAATCAAATACATCTCCAATCCCTAATTTCATCTTCCAAATAACATTACAAATTCAATAATCATTAATCAATCTCCTAATTGCCAATAAAACCTAAAAACTAAATCAAATTCACAATAACATTACAAATCTCTAATTTTAATTTCAATCTTCTACTCTAGAAATCTTGCAAATAAATCAAATAACAATACAAATCCCTAATTGTTAATAAAACCTAAACATTAAATCAAATAACAATTAATCAATCTTCTACTCTAGAAATCTTGCAAATAACACTTAAACCTAAAAAGTAGAAATATTACCTTCAATGCTTCAAGGCTTCAAAGTTTGAACAACCAAGCAACAGGTTCGATTTGGGGGGTGGGGGGCTGATTATAGAACGCAGCAAGCCAGCAAGCAGCCACGCAGAACGTTGCACAACAGCAGCCAGCAGCAGGGTCGCAGGTCGCACGGCAGCAGCAGGGAAGCAGCTCGCAGGTCGCATAGGCAGCACCAGGGAAGCAGCTCGGTTTGGGGGGTAGGGGGCCGATTGTGTTGTTTTAGTGTTAAATGGCTTTTTGGGTTTTCTAATAAAGTGGGCTTTATAAATAAATTGGGCTTTTTAAAAGTTAATATTTTTATAAAATATTAGACTAATTTTTATAAAATTTAAAAATGTCTATAAAGTTGAAAGTTTAAAATTTTTTAGGGGTAACGTAAAATTTTCTCAGGGGTAACGTAAAACCGTAAAAAATTTTTTTTTACATAAAAACGTAATTTTTTTTATTTTTAGCATTACGCGTAAAAAGTTGAGTGGTAGCGGAGGCTACCCCTCCCACCTATGTAGGTCCGCCCTTGCTCATAAAGAACTTGTGCAAAGGGTAGCCATTACCATGACAAAATGTCTAACAAACACAAACAAAAACTTTAAAATCTCAAACTAGGACAAAACACGCACAACCAAGTACAAAATAATCAAATCGAACATACAAGTCAAGTAATTTAACAAAGAAGCATAACCAAGTTAAACAAATTGTCTATTGCTCAAAAGGAAGCAGTCCCATTTACTGGTCACTCTCTAGCCAGATCAATCAGTCTCAAGAATTTTATCCTGACATGCTCTTTAAGTCGACATATGTTGATGAGTTCACATGTATAATAATTGTCATGTAAGTAACTACAACACTTATGTATGAATAAGTACATAAGCAATCAAAGATACCAACATAAGCTCATGACCAAACCTAATGATGCACACACCCTATAAACAACCATAAGCACAAGGTGCAACCATATTATATTCACCCAAGGGTTCGTTATGGCCAAATCAATCTTCGGCCACTAGCAGTCATCTCATTTTCCCTTATTTTTTCATGCGCCACATCAAATTTTCCCACTTTCCCGTTTCACGGATGTCATCTCAATTTTTCATCGTTACCCCATTTCCTTTGTTTGGCTGCATCACAACAATAAACGAGTGACAATGGTGCCTAGTGATTTTCATCGAGTTGGGGGTTAGAAAACTACATAGGGACTAAGGGAGTGATGTTCGCACATGGGACCGAGATTCCCAACATCTTCTTGGTCACTTTACCTACTCCCCTTAACTAGCATACTAACAACGATGATGGGTGTCAATCCATTAGTACTAACAATACCTCCAAAGCTACAAAACCAAAGTTAAATAGTCATGAAATAGAGCACGAAGACTTAAGAACAAGAAAACACCTCATGAAGGACATCTAGACTCGATCTTATGACCCAAATCACACAACTCAGTCCAAAATAAGTCAAAACCACGACATAGTCTAAAAATAGTTGAGCACGCCCCCCCCCCCCCCCCCCCCCCCAAGTAAAACATATAAGAAAAGAGGCTATTAAACTTACCTCATATATTTGTACAATATATACGCCTAATACTCCAAAAGTCACAAAATAACTACATTATTAAAACAAAGTCAAATAACTAAAGGATCAGACTAATCCGATTGGTTGTAATCCATGTAGTCAAGTCCTTAGTGTTCAATCATGTACTTAATTTACGTTGTTCAATATATGTTAAGTTCAATGTCTCACCTTTAATCTTCTTAATGTCGAGTCATTATGTTTGTTGTTCAAGTCATGTGCATCCAATATTTCATGTTCGTTAACATACATGTCTTAGCTTCGATTCGGAGATTATTTAACTTCAGGTTTCTTCTCATTAACTTCTTATATTAAATCCTTTTTCATGTTTATTAATATTAATTTCATTTAAATGTTAAACTTGAAGTTTATAGTTTTGATGTAATAATTCAGCTGGTAGAGTTGTGTGTGCGTTGGACTTAAGTAGGCTGCTTGAAGGTTGAAACGATAAAAATTTAGTGCCGTTAGAAAGATAAGACCCTAAACTAACTTCAGTGTGAAAACTTAACTCAAAAGGATTAATTTTGTCGAAGTTATGATCTTGTGAACACAGACTAATATTCTACCCAAAATTTTCTGATTAGGCATTTGAATATGCTTTGATTGTTTAGAGAACCAAACGTTGTTAGAATAAGGTTAGACAATTTGGTTAGTTAGAGGATTTTCTGAAAATACATTTAAACATTGGAGGAGGGACATAAAAAAATCACAATATTATGAGAAAGCTAAAGAAAATCAATAAAACTAGTCACATAATTTATAAATTTTTTATCACTACCCTCTATATATATATATGTGTGTGTGTGTGTGAGTATATATAAATAAGGGTATTTATCAAATAAAAACCGCAGCATGGTTTTATATATACGTCACACATAGGTTACGTATACGTAACCATTTTTAATTCAAAATAGTGTTACGTATACGCAAGACTCTTCATTCTTGTATGTATGCTCAACATATATATACCAAATAATTAAATAATATTTAAACAATTAAAATAACAAAAAAAATTATGAATTATGTTATTGATTTTTGTGGTTTTCTTTGGTTTCACATAACTATTGATTTTCTCAGGAACCCTCCCCTTAAACATTAATTCTACTTATTTTGACATTTTATGATCGAGTTATGGTTTTTACAAATTGACATGTTTTTCTGTTAGCTTTTTGTCCAATTCACTACACTTTTCTAGTTCATCCAAAATCAACGTTTTCAATAATGTTTGACCCGAGACTCATTCCATAACTTGAGCTCGAACCACTACCCTACACGTCGAAGACTCGTTGTGAATCAGATAACATTTGTTTATCACTGTAATTACGTTGATAGTGAAATCAACCCTACTATCGAACAAACTTCCTTCAACATCAATTCTCTTGTCTGGTGCTCTAATACCTGTGTTGCATAGCGAGTCTTCCCGGATCAATGAATTATCGTATGAATCCATTGTTGTAATTGCAAAATAGAATTAAATACATGAATAGTATATACAAACAATTTGATATTGCAAAAGTTAAAGGGAGACTTTAAACTCATGTTTAGCCAATTTCTTAACGAACATTAAAAAGATGAATGAAATTAACTTTTTCTAATTTTAACAATATATAAATAAAAGGGACCTTAAAACCACTACAGTTGATTTAAAATGATTTTAATAAATTCATATCCAGATGACATTTTAACTAAACCATACCAAATTGCAACAACCATTATAGGCTTATATAGCTAAAATCATGGGTGTTCTAACACCTATTGCATTCATTTCAATTCGTAAGTCAATGATCTTGCTCAGGATGAACACTTTATTCAGTCATTTATGATGTTTTCAAAAAGAGAATATTATATGAGAGAACTAGAGTTTCTTCGGTTTGACATGATAGAGAAAAAAACCCTAGTTTTATTATATAAAACTACATAAGTCTGAAAAATTCAATAATTCTCTTGATCCCAAGCGATTAGATCGATTACGCAATGTGCAAATAGAAGCAACCAAAAATCTAATTAAAAACCTAAATCCTGAGTTGAGTTTGTGGTGGAAAGAAACTTTGACTTGAAACAACTTGCAGCTGCAAACATGAACATAAAATGATGATAATATAATATCTTTTGCAGCACAAAATCCCATGTTGATCTCAATGATTAACACCTACTTTTGTTATCTTCGATCCACAACTTACATAATATTCTTCTCTTGATTTCAACTCCCTATTTTCTTAATAATTCGTGGTTGCCAACAAGCCACATAACCAACATCTGATTACGTTGCAACTCCACTAGCTACATATGTTGACCACATTGTTTCCATCTTCATATTTGCTGGCATATTTCTATATTTAGTTATGTAACATGACGTAGGATTCTTGTTTCATGCCATTACACCTGGCAAATCTTCATCTTAAATGCACTTTTAGATACCATAGTTTATGAGTAAGAAATCTATACATGGTCTTAAAGATGCCACATTTCGGCTATACGTATAAGTTCGCGGATATCTGCTTCTGGTGTATCTTCGTTTTTGACCGCTAGACACGTGTTACTGGTAAGCACCGCCACGCGTGTAAATGACACGTCATCATTTTTAATTTTTATCGTGTCGAATAGCCTAAATGGAACCTTTAGCATAAGATGAAAATATGTTGGATATGTTATGAAACTTTTCTCTTTCTGTTTGTTGGTTTGATATGATATTATTTTAGGTGATTATTAATTGTTTAAGGAACACGTAGAGGGACATGCTACCTTAAACATTTGTGAGTATTGGTCACCAACACTAACTGACTAATGAATCTTTTGTCAGTTGATTTCTCACCACATCAAATTAATATAAGATATATAAAATCTGTTGGGTGGAATAACAGCAGTCATGTGGGTGAGGCACATAGTGATGTTTGCTTCTCTGAGAGTTTGCTCACGTGGAATCCAATGACCAATAAAAAATGTACACGAATTAAAGAGTTATTCATATGTTGGAATGTGATTGTGATTGTTAATGTAGAATTATATCGAAACCTCCGACTTTTTATGCACAATATTAGAAAGTAGAATAATAAGTATTATGATAGAAGATCATGAATGTATTATCTATAGAACCCACCAAAATCTTTAAAAAAGTAATTAAAAGTTAGAATATTGTTCATCGGTAATCTGTCAGCAATTAACAAAAGATTCTAAAACCATAAAACTGAGATTAATACGGAGGACCATCCACGCTAACATACAAGTTTCGGTCGTGGTATGTGGGATATGTTTTCTAACAAGCATGTCTTTGATAATCAGTTAGTGTTGTTGAGATTAAGATTTTAGATCGGATTCATGCTCAGACTTTTTAGTGTGACAAATTAACGCTAGGCAATTCGTCGCTGATATGTCAATAATGGTTTATATATAGTAACCAAGAGTTTACCATAAGTTGCAAAATTGCTTTCTAGTTGTTATAGCAAAAAAGCTTATTATTCTAAAAAAGGTAAAAAAAATACATAATGACGAGCAAGAAGAAGACACAATGACGAACAATTACGAGCAAGAAGACATAATGACGAATAGTAAAGACACAATGATAAGCAAGAAAAAGAGCTAAAAACATAAAAATTCTAAAACCTATAAGTTTTAAAATCCAAAAGCTAAATCACAAAATCTAAGATGGTAGAGTTCAAGAGGCCGATTCTGATGTTTCTAAAATGAGTTCAATATTTAGTTAATTTGATCCGCTTTGTGAGTTGTTAAAGAATTATTTTTAGACTATTTGGTTTTTACCATAAAAGCAGAAAGCGCCAAAAGAAGTGAGTGACTCAAGATATACCATCGCTCTTCTCTATTGACCGGAGACTCGGGGGAGTATTGTGAGCGAGGAGCGAAGCCTTTCGGTAGCTGTTCATAAATTATAAGTCTTTTTACTTGAAAACTATATATAGGGAATGGACGCGGGTTCAAGCCATGCAGGTTGTAGTTTTTGTTTGGGGATCTTTTGATTTTCTATATTTTATGTTATTTCTTATATTTTTTCAATATAAATTATTGTTTTCCCTTTTATTTCCAATATTTATTACTTAAATTACTTTTTTAATAATTGTCCTCTCACGTAAAATGAAGTTCACCTACGCACCACATAAATTTTATCATGCGTCTCTCACTCTACGTACGGTTTTTTTGTTAAATTGCTCTTTTTAAACATGCGATGAATAATATTGTTTTAATATATTTTTTATTTATTTAAGCACGTTAACGTCCATACCGCAACGCTTATAACGCAGATCATAAACACGATGAGGCGTGCGATCACGCCGCAACATGTACGAATTTGTGCTCGATTAAACCAATAACCAAGAGTTCACATGTTTTTAAATGAATTTAAATTTGTCTTACCAAACAAATGTTATCATTGGAGTGTCAACATATAAGGAGATTTTTTTGGAGATCTTACATGAGTTAAAAGAATATGCCTTTGTTTCTCAGAAGGATGGGTTTGTCAAACCCGGTGAGGAAAACAAAATCTATAAGTTAAGCAAGGCCTTATACGGTTTAAGGCAAGCATGCGGGTATGGAATACCAATTAAGCTTGAAATTATTCTAGGCTTAATGGATTTAAATGCTTCCAACTATTGGGAATTGAACGCTGCCACCCACAAGTATCATTTTGGCGAATATAACTTTCAAGTAAACACTTCGGTGTCCGTATCACCCGCCGTTTGTCAAAACCCTAACGACGTTAACTTTCTGATGATGTGGCCTTAACCACGTCAGCTACCACACAAGCGAGGCATGTATACGTATGCGTGCTACATCATCAGAAAGTTAACGTCGTTAGGGTTTTGACAAACGGCGGGTGATATAGACACCGAAGTGTTTACTTGGTAGTTATATTCGTCAAAATGATACTTGGGGGTGGCAGCGGTCAATTCCCAATAGTTGGGAGTATTTAAATCCATTAACCCATATTCTAAAGGGTATGAAGTTTGTAAGGTGCTCGTTAGAATAGGTGATGTATTGAAGGATGATTGGGATCAATATTATTGTTATTGGTGTATATGTCAAGGATTTGTTAGTTATCGGATCGAATATTAATCAAATTCAGTAATTTAAAGTTGTGATGTCTAAAAAGATTGAAATGTCTTACTTGGCTAAACTCAAGTACGATCTTGGGTTTGAAGTTTGAACTTTCACAGCTTGGATATGGGATTTAGAATAAAAGAGGCGGTCTAAAGGCTATAATCGGGTACAACGATAATAGTCACAATATTGATTAAAACAAAAAAAATACTACTCACCACCACTCCTATTACGGGCCATCATTCTCAATGTAATCCTCATTTGACCAAATTTGTACATGCTTTTTGTTAAACAGATTACCTTTAGAAACTACAGTGGTATGAAAATTTTTTACGGGCTCAATAGTAGCGATTCTAAGTTCTAAGTACACTCAAATATACTCTTTTTACAGATTTTCCCATCAAGAAATGAATTATTAAAGCAAACAATTAAACTTCAATTTTTACGCCTCACTTATAAGGAATACTAAAATTCAACAGGACCACACTTTCTTTACAGTTTATATTTAGAAAAGAAATGACCTTGATTGGAATAAGTTTAGCCGAAGTAAATGTTAATATATAATAATTGTTATATGTACGTGAAAAATATTTTGTAAGTGGATGGTGAAAATTAATACTGATTAAAGAGAAGATTATATTTTTTAACAATAATTTCTAAATTTTCTAAAATAAATAATTTGTATTTTGTAGGATTTAATCATCTAACTTTTTGTTGTTGTGAACACACTATTTACCCATCAAAACATCATATTAAGAAAAAAGAGAATATTAAAGAGTACTCAAGAAGGACACTAAAATTTTGTTGGATCCTTGCTTTTCCAAAACTAGAAGAAAAATCAAATTTGGTATCATCAATAGTACAATATTAGTACCAACAAATAAAATGGTCCTGATTCATGTTGTTTCTTTTACTTTTATATTTTCAAACACTATTAAATATATATTTTTTTAATTTATAACAAGACATTTGGACACTTATGGCTTAGATTTTACATGCCCACAAAGCCTAAACAAACTAGAGAAATTTCTCTTGCGCACGACGAGAATTATTTACATAGAAAATACATTTCAGGGTCTATGTTGGTACAAAAGTTGTGTTTTTGAAGAAAGTGTATTTTTAGGCACTGTGAGCATTAAGCATCATAACATTTGACATTATATAAAACATTAAACATCTAAAGTTGAATAAACAACTTGTATTTAAATTAAAAAAGATAAAAATATATTATATTTGGCATGACTCGGTTTGAGAAAAATAAAATAATCAATACAACAATCTTTATGTAAAATATATAAGTAATAATATTATATATAGAGTTTTATAAATCATTGTACTTTAAAAGTTTTTAAGGCAAAGATATGTTAATAACTAATTATAAATATCAAAATATTAAAAAATTTGAGTTACTAAAATATTAAAAGAAATAAGGAACTATACTTCGGGTTTTGTTTTTATATAGCGTATATAATTTGAGCATCAGCTAACCACAAATGTTTGGTCCAATAATTGGGACCTATATAGATGTGAAATTTTGTGGACCTATGTAACATTATGGTGTGAATGGTCGCAAAACAAAAATTCCTATTTATGCACATAGTGAACCACATGGCCTATTACCATTCTAACCTTTTTAGGATGTTTGACGTAAAGGATTCATAATTTCATAATTATTTATATAATTATAAATTTTTTTTATCTTAGAAAGAAAGTTTTGTGTTTAAATTTTGAGCAACATATAAAGGGTGTAACTTAGGAATTGAGTTCCATTTTGATGGTCAAGAAAATAAAAGTATCATATGACTCGTGTTTATTTTGTTAAATTCTTTTTACCCAAGTCATGATAACGGATCAGCTCACATTTTTTTTTTTTTTTTTTTTTTTGTATTTTTGATTATAAACTTTTAAATACAATGTTTAAAAAATTCTGAATATACCGTTGCGTCGTGTTTATTTTAACTTACATTTCAATGTAAATTTCAATTAAAACTGATTTAAGCGTAATAATGTAAAGGTCCTCGAATCACAAACATACAATTTGTAAAAGCTAATCACATGCTTATTTTTTATTAATATTTCAACATACGTTTTTCATAAGATAAATACTAATGTTTAAATTATCGAAAAATTGTTTGTTTCAAGCTTCATTGTTATCGTAGCTAAAAGTTTTGCCAGTCATTGAATTTAGGGTCCTAATATAGGGACACACCTACATTATAAATCAACACTTCCTATACGCCTCGCATGACACCATACGCGACGTATATAGTCGAAAGACACTGAAAAACAAGGAAAATTCAACGGGCTGTCGGAGAGCTATACGTCCCATATAGCCCAATATGACCCCCTTATACGACACATATAGGACTATATGACGCGTATAATAAATTTTGACACTGACTACGAGGTAAAATTCAGGGGGTTGTCAAAGTGGTTATGCGCTCCGTATAGGGTTATACGACCTCCACTTATATGACGCGTATGGAGATATACGAATCGTATAAAAAATGAGGTGTTAATTTATAATTTTGAGGTGTTATAATATCCACACCCTAAATTTAATAATGGCCCTAAATGATCATTTCAATAGAACAAATATCTTATCACTTGTCTTTATTCTATTCATCAAGAAGTAAAGATTTAAAATAGTGATAGATTTCAAGTTCTAACTTTTTGCTTCGATTTTGATTGATGTGTGTCCTCGTGTCTTGACCCAAGTAAACAACAACAAACCTTTAACGGTATAAAGATTTGGTAGGGAACTTCAGTTCCATAGAAACAAAAGTACTCAAATTACAGGGACTTAAAATATAACTTTTACATATATTATATACCATTGTAATGTTTACAATAAAACATACTTGGAGTGCATTAACCATTTGTACTCTCGGCTTATTCTATTGTACTCAAACCCTAACTACCTCCAGGAACCAGCTGAGCTTCATTTACACACACAAGCTACAAGCTGGCCCCTCAAAAATTATATAATTCAAACAAAACCCCTAAACAATTAAAAAAATCAAAACGAATCCCCAATAATTATGGTTGTTATTGGGACACTCATTAGTTATTAAGACACTTTTCCGACGTCCCCTTTTCATATACAAAGATATAGAGAGGGGAGGGTGTGTTAATAACCAAAGAGGATGTCCAAATAACATCATAATTAAAAGGTTTTACGAGACTCTCCGGGGATATACTATCGCCATCCCTCCGGTAAAATCTCTTCGGTGAAGCGTTCACGCCTGAGTAGCTAAATCTTTAGAACTTATAAATGTCCCATGAAACCCATAAGGAACCCTCGACGGTAGCTTCACCGTTGCCTCTAACTCCATCGTCATCGCGTTAACGATCTGAAGCTCCGATCTCCACGTCTTTTCGTCATGAACGAATGCCAATATATGACCGTCGTCTTCACTGGCGGAATCACTGCTTCTCGGGAGAAACAGAGGCTCGCCGCCATATTTCTCGTCGCCATACAAGAACTTCTTAGTTTCGCCAGTAGAAAGATCAACTTTGGCGAAACCCGAGACCTTCGGCCATGGCTCGGCGATCGCGAGGTACGCGAACTTCGATCTCCGACCCAGGAGGTTCTTGTTCACCATCCCTGCTTCCAAATTGACGTCATTTTCCGGCGAGATTATTCTCCGGCGGGTCGACTTTCCGGTTTTCAAATTCAGTCGGATCTCCGATAAAACGCTTTTCAATTCTTCGTTAGATTCGTTGAAGATTGAATCCGCCGGAGTCATGCAGGATCCGATAACAACGACTTCATCGGATTCGGGTTCTTCCCAAGCATTCCAGAGATGAAAACAGAAACAATCCGGAACCTCGACCCATTTAATACCCGACCCGTTTTCTGCATATTTGTCAAGAACACCAAACCGTGACACCTTCTCTTTATCATACACCACCGGCGATCCACCGGTGATCATCTCCGACATCTTGAAAACCACCTGGTGGTCCGGCACCACCACGAAATTCTCCGTGATCGCGAAATCATGAACCATTGTAGGCTGCTCCAAATCAATCGCTACATCTTCCGATTTCTTCCCATCGGGCGAAAATCGAAAGTATTTCAAGTAAGGCTTTTGAATCACATCGTAGCTCAGTGCGAAAAGCTCGCCGGAAATCGGGTCGATTTTCGGGTGTGCGATCATGGTGGAGCTCAATTGACCGTCGAAATCGTACCGGCCGGCGGTTTTCAGGTCGCCGGAGGAGGTGATTCTAACGTGATAAGGTAAATCATCTTCCGACATCGCTAGAAGACGATTGTTGAAATACACCAAACCGGCGTTAGCCACTCCGATCCCTTGTGTGTGATCGATTAACCCACATAACCCACGAGCGTAAAACAGCAGAAGCTTTGCGATTCCAGTGTGGCCATGGAGTTCTCCGATTGCCTTCGGGAACACTGGTTTTCCGATAGCTCGTTCTTGCACGAGCCTCTGTGTTTCAGTGAACCTGCAAGCGTAGCTAACGTCACCGTTGTCGAACTTCACGGCGTAGATCATACCGTCTCCGTCGAACAGATGGTGGCCGGAGGTGGGTTCGAACAAGGGGTTAGCTCCGTTTCGTAGGTAAACTCCTTGAATATGATCTGGGATTTTCCCGACCACCGGTAAAGATCGTCGCACTGGTTGCTCCGGCACCGGCGAGAAGTTTCCGGCGATTTGGACGTTGGGGTCTGCTGTTTTGGGCAAAGGGTGTAGCTTTTCGGAAGCTTTTAATCCGTCTTCAATGGCGTCCAATGCCACAGCTGCAAGTTTCTGCAACAAGTTCCAATTTTGTTGGACCGCCGGAGAAGACGAACTCGAAGAAGAAGGTAATTCAATTGCACCAGTGGAGCTTTTCAATGGATTCTGTTTGGGGAATTGAAGAATTGCAGGGGTTTGAAGTGCAGAAACAATCGAATTTCTTGAATTTCTTGAATTGGGTCTTTTCTTACAGAATGAAATCGAGGATGAATTGTTATGAAATTGATCGTTTGAGGGTGATAAGAATCTGGTGGTGGGGTTATTCCAAGTGTTGGTGCATGTAGAAGTGGAAGTAGAAGAAGCCATTGGAGTTGATTGAAGGTGCTTTAATGGCGGTTGTGAAGAAGAACATAGGAAGTAGTGAGCGTGTGTTGAGGAAGAAAGTGGGGGTATAAATAGAGAAAGAGGTCCACCTCAAACATGTAGGAGGGGGAACACGTGTTGGATTTTTGGCAAAAGCCACTAGAAGTATTGACGATTATTATTTTTTTATTTTAGAATCAAATACGTTTTTTGGAGGCAGGTACGTCATCACAACAATATCAAGTATATTCTTTTAAAATATATTTTTAATTTTATTAACTTCTATAAGAAAAGAAGGTTTATTATAATGATCTGAAACATATAGCAAGTTCACATATCATCAAATTTTATTTTGCGTTCTTAAACAATATTTTTGACCGTTCTTTTTGGTCACAAGTTTGTACGAAAGGAATGAAATAGAAACTCATATGTTGAACCGCGTTACCATAGATGACCAAGCTATCACTATTGAGGAGTTGTTGTTTATCATGCTTATTGCTGGTAAATCGAGTTGCTACTAATCTCAGTTACCACTGATTATACATACCCGCACCCGCTTACTAATACACTGTAGTTCATATCAACAATCAATTTCATGCAATCTGGCATCGATCCTTGCTAGGAGCACTATTCTTAGATCCTTGGTAGGGGACGATGCGTCTTTGGAACCTACTTGAATTGGTACAGACCACTGAACTTCATAGGCGTTAGAAATTATAATATTGTTGAACAAACATGTACTTCAAACCTTTTAACTTGTATCAATGTTTATTTCGATTTTTTTTAGTTTTAAATAAATCCTAATTAACCAAAATAATTTGATAACGCTAAAATATCCGATAAAAAATCATGAATTCACTTTGGATTAGATTGCATGTGTACCAATGTAACAATTTCTAAACATGCTTATGATTTATACTTGTAAAAAGGGCATACCCGTTGTATTTTATAATTTCCACTTTGCGTCAGATCATTTTATGATCTGATATACATAGTCTTACCCTATATTTTTATGTAGGATACTATTTTCATGATTTGAATATACGACCTTAAGGTAGAAAAACAATAAGTTTAACAACTGCTTTCAAAGTCCGCCCTTAACAGGTTATACTTTGTATCTTTTCACATTAAATCCGAGGACATGCTTGCTTAACCTTTTTAAAAGTAAAGTAAAATGAATATTTTGGGCCCTTTCTCTAATTCCATTGTTAACAATAAGGGACGGTTCGCTAACATTGTTTTTTATGCTATTCTTTTTTGATGCATCATTTTTTTTTAACTTTTTTGAAAGACTAGATTCATTCTTTTCTTTTAAATTAACATGGAAAAATATAATTATCAATTTTATTAGGCTCGGATCGGACTGGCCGGTTCAACCGGGATTCGGTTGAGCCGTTGATCCGATCTACCCCAACTTGTTTTCATGTTCAAGAACAGGGCGGTTCGGACCTGATTTTCAATTTTTTTATTTTTTTTTTCTATTTTTTGATTTTAATGTGTTTAACGAATAGATCGTATGATTAATTATAGTGTTGGATGTATAATTATTGTTGAGTTTTAAATATAACTATAAATATACATATAAAATACATATATTGAATTATATATATAACTATAATGTCTTACGGTTCTTAAATCCGGTCCGACATGTAAGGTGACCGGTTCGCTATCTGATCCGGTTTTGAGAACATTGAAAATTATAGTTAAGCAACCAAGGGGTAAAAAGGTCGGGTCTAGTTATAAAGTTATGGGTTCTAGGTTCACTTATACAAAAATATTTTAAAAAATTCTAGGTGCTACCAGTTAAAAAGATTAATTAAGTAATTAAACATACAGCAAACAAATAAACGATATAAATACTCAAAGCATAAGCCTTTAGCAAATAAGAATTTCAAATCAACAATATAAAATTAAATCACGGGGATGGTGATTAAGTGACATAGGCAAAGCCTTTAAAAACATCAGGCAAGTGTAATGTACATATAATAATTATGATGTTGTTTAGGATTAGAAGTATGATATAATTTTAATTCTAATAAAACAAAGTAAACAAAATAAGAATAAAGAAACAAAATAAGTAACTGAACTGCTGCAGGACCCTTCACTCTTAAGTTACAGCTAGCGGCTTCGGTTGGAATATAGAATATTGTTTTCCTAAAAGAAAATTATTTTAAACATGTTTGAGAAATAAACATCTATAATCTAAGCATAAAATCCATCATACAAGTAGTTTAAATTCGTTTTCTATAGATATCTAAATATCATTAAAAACCAATGGTTGTGTCATAATGATTATTTGAAGGTTATATGTAAAGCATTCACAGTCGGTTCATTATTTTTAATGTGAGTGTGCGTCCTATATTAAGAGAGAATTGTTGTTAGTGGTTGTGAGTGAAGATAAGAGAAAATATATGGGGATTGTACCGTGATTTCTCATATTTGGAGAAATACGGTACAACCCCCATAAATTTTTTAATAGTTTTAGAAATGGTTGTTAATAAAGGAGAGAGAAAATGTAATAATAAAGTTATTAAAAATTATATTTAATTGAAATATGAAGTAAATAAGTAATATTTTTAATAGTTTTAGAAATGGTTGTTAGTAAAGGAGAGAGAAAATGTAATAATAAAGTTATTAAAAATTATATTTAATTGAAATATGAAGTAAATAAGTAATATTTCAATTCCACCCTTTTTCACTTTATCAAAAAAATACATTGTTATACTCCACTCTTAATTCCCCTTTCTTTATAAAAATAAAAATGGTTTTTTATGCTTTTAATAATATTACATAATAAGTAAAAGATAAAGCTAAATACTTAAAAGATTGCCAAATAAAATGAATGAATAACATTTTATCATAATTAAAAACAAACGTAAATGTGAAATAAAGAATATTAATTTTTCAGTATATATCATGGGTCAGGTAGTCGAAACTTGTCAAAGCCGCCTACGATTTTTATTTTTATTTTTTGTCAAAATATTAGAAGTATTTATCATTGTTGGCCTAAAAAAATCAACTCCATTTTTATTAAAATTAATCAATAACATTTAGTCTTTTAAAATTGCTAACAAATGTACATATTAGAGTAAAATGTTATTTTTGTCCCTGACGTTTTGTTGAATTTGCCATTTCAATCCAAATTTTTTTTGTCATTTAGTCACTGTAGTTTACCAAATGTTGTCATTTCCATCCACTCCACTAACATCGTTAAAATTTCGTTAAAAATCCGCTAAATATGAGTGTATTTTAGTCTTTTTAAACACCCTAATTATTCAATTAAAATAAATTAATTAATTAATATTCAATTAAAACTAAAAAAACACATGAAACGACTAGTGAGACCAGACGCTTCGATTTAAAAGCTTGGATTTAAAAGCTTCGATTAACTCTAACCCATTTGTTCGATTGAGATCTGCCGTGGGATTTCAATTAATTTTCACGTTTTGTTCGAACTGTACCGTTATTTGATTGAGGTCTGTTGTGGAATTGAGGTTTGGTGTTGTATGCTTTATTTGATTGAGGTCTTTGAACGTGACAATAGCAGATCTCAATAAAACAAAACGTGACAACAGTAGACCTCAATCGAACAACAGTACACGTTCAAACAAAATGTGAAAATTAATTGAAATTTCACATTATACCTTAATCGAGCAACATGTGTTAGAATTAATCGAAGCGACCGGTCTCACGAGTCGCTTCATGTGTTTTTTAGTTTTAATTGAATATTAATTGATTAATATGTTTAATTGGATAATTAGGGTGTTGAAAAAAAACTAAAATACCCTTATATTTAACGGAATTTTAACAGAGTTTTAACGGTGTTATTGGAGTGGATGAAAATGATAATATTTAGTAAATTACAGTAACTGAAATAGCAAAAAAAAAAAATTTTTGGATTGAAATTACAAATTAAACAAAACATTAGGGACGAAAATAACATTTTACTCTATATATTATCACCCAAAAATCAATCGAACTGCTTAGTTAATTAGAGTAATTAAAAACATAAATATAAAAATAAAGTTAGCGGTTACTCGGTGAAATACCGTGCAGGGAATTTCCGGTGGTAAAGGAATGTATAATCGACACAAATACAAGTATATACTATCAATATAAATGTCATCGTATTTATATTATGCTATTATTGAGGGGAAATTCTCATAATGTCTTTTTTTTTCCATATTTCCTTTAAAATATCCCCTCCAATAATTTTTTCTCAAATATCCTCTCCAAACAAGGTGTCGCCGCCTACTTAGAATCATACGCGTGTCCTTTTATGATGCCTGGCGTCTCTTTAGCGTTGGCGGGCGCATGCTTAGCACGGACAGACACCTTTTTAGAACACATGTATGATTTTGAGGAAATAAGTAGGAGAAAGAGACATTTTGAAAAATATTCCTATTATTTCAAGCTAATTAAATTACTATCAAAAGAAAAGTTACTAAGTAGCAATTTTTTGTGTTATGTTGAAAAAGGTATGTTGTAATCTTGGTTAGGGAGATTGTGACATAACGAGTGTTGTTTGTTCTACACGTCTAAAGCCTAAATTCCGCGTTATAACCGCTAATCAACCTTTTTATAAGTGGTCGGTGTCGGTTGTTTTCTCACACGTTAACACGAGCCACGTTTCTTTCACCATCCCATTTCCACGAAGTTTTAAAGTATGTAGCCAATCACATCACGCCAAAAGATTTTTCCAACTTATATTATGTTGATTATAAACCAAATATATGTATAAAAAGATGTAATAACAATGAAAAAGTTCTTTGAAAAATAAGAGAAAAATCTACATTATTGGTTAAGGGAATTCTTTTGATAAAATGGTAGGTTCAGATGACTTGTAGTTGTTTGTAGGTTGAATCTGAATTTTTAGTGGTTTTTAGGTGTTTCACTTCTTGAGATGGTGGTCTCTGAATTTCCTGACATCAAGTTTGTGTTGGTGTGGTTGGCGGTTTAGAAGATAATCTAGATTTACAAATGATTATAGATTCTTTATTGGTAGAATCGAAAGAATTTGAGAAAGAGGAACACACAAGGAACGAATGGGAAGATCGGAAAGTTAGAAGAAGTAAAGTTCTTTTTAACTTGAACACAAGGAATTAGCAAAGCATTTTATTCTAACAAAAATAGAACTAAAATGGATTTTTTTATCTGAATTTATACACGTTGGATTTTGAATTTTTATGAGTTGAATCTAAATTTACAGGTTGAATCGGATTTTTTTAGCCATTTTCACGTGCAATCGTTAGGTGTGGTCACGACGCAATGCGCAGAAAACTTTGCCCATATATCTCAATACATAATGTATAATTGATTATATAATTTTAATATCTATCTACTTAAAGATGATTTTATATTTGTTAGTCTAATTACATAAACAATTAAGTGTTTATATGTGTTTTATGAAGTTCGAATTATTCAGTTCAATAATATACAGTATATATAATCGAATAAGAATAACCAAATCCCGTTTAATCACGTGTATTAAAGGAAATAAACACAATATATTTACTTTGAAACATATTCTTATCTATCAAAAAGGGGAGATCAGTATGAACATTTGAGTGATTGATAAATCCAAAGTTTTATGTAGCTTTTAGTAGCGGATAGGTCCGAATTCAAAATAACATTAACTAATAATTTTGATTAAAAGTTAGTCCACTTAAATTATTATCGATATGAAAAGTTATTGAAATGTAGGGTAAAGTGCAGAATTACTAGGGAATTGTTTAAATAAAAAAAGTTTTAAATTTAAAAAACATAAAAAGTAATCTTAATCATCAATCATTAGTTATTTTAAACAATGTGAGATCAAATTGTACAAAAAAAGTTTGTTAGAGGTGCATTTTATGCGTAAACCATTTTTGTTGACTTTTATTTTATTTTTTCAAATTACCGCTTTCCTTTAAACGTTCATAACCTTTGTATATAACGTTATTTTTTATAAAAATTACACCATAAAACGAGTATTTTTTTATATTTAAAACGAGTACAAAATCATTATATAAAAAGATAATAACTTCTTTTATGTTTTTGAGCTTATATGATTTCTACTCGTCATTGTGTATTTAATATAGTTTATTATGTCTTATTGTTAATTGTTATGATTTTTTTTATATGATGAATTCTAAAAAAATATAATGGTTCAGTGACACTGTTGTATATTTCTATTAGGTAAAACATAATAATTAATTTAGAACTAAATAATCATATATATTAAAAACAATAACAAAAACATATAAAACTAACGACGATAAAATGTGTTATTGTGTTTTTTGATCGTCAATATGTTAGCATAGGAAAAAAAAACATGCACAAGAAAGTAAAAAGCTTTTCAAAAAAATTGCAATGTTCATAAAGCCTTTTTTTCACATATTAACTACAATTCTTTGAAATTCATACGCGTAAAGATTGTGATCTCACATATGTCTAGATTTCGAGTTACAGGTCCCTCTAGTTTTAATTCTTACATCACTCACCTTAAAACTTAAAATCACTTTTTAGCATCATTACAAAAGGCAGAGGGTACGTGTTCATATGTGAAACAACAAATTTATGAAAATACAAAAGTCTCTTGTAGCAACTCTTTTTTTTTTTTTTTTTTTTTTTTTTTTTTTTTTAACAATAATTCATTAATAAAACAAAGCCAATAAAAATAGGCTAAGGCCTAAACATACACCCAACTACATATGATGGTAATTACACCAATAATGTCACTCTAAATCTCCTAGCTTACTCTTGAGATTTAGCCATAGAAATGAAACGCTTTTAATTTCAGCGCATAGCTTATAGGTTAAGAGATGTTTGGAATTAAAAATAACTACATTCCAAACGTTCCGTAGCAGCCATAAGGGGATAATCTCTTGTAGCAACTAAAGTTGGTTTTTAGCATAGAAGGTTCCTGAGAAAACCAATATTTATACGAAAATCAAAGAAAACCACGAAAACCAATAACATAATTCATAACTTTTTTGTATTTTAATTTTTAAAATGTTATTTAAGTATTTGGTACATATATGTTGAGCATACATACAAGAATGAAAAGTGTTACGTATACGTAACACTATGTCGAATAAAAATAGTTATGTATAGGTAACCTATCTGTGACGTATATGAAAAACCATGCTACATTTTTTATTTGATCAATACCCTTATTTATATATACTCACACACACATATATATAGGGTAGTGATAAAAAAATTTATAAATTATGTGACCGGTTTCATTAGTTTTCTTTAGCTTTTTCATAACATTGTGGTTTTTTTAGAATCCCTCCTCTATATATATATATATATATATATATATATATATATATATATATATATAGGGTGCGGAACGGATGTTAACCATCATTTATTGCGATAACCGTGTTAACTTTTGAATATCAATCAAAATCATTATTTTTTTTGTTGGAATAACATCATTACACATATACAATATATATGTTCTTTATGTATATATGTAAATTCATAAGCGTAAAAAAGTTACGACTAGTGTAAGTTACTTACACCAGGTAAATATTTACACAAATGTAAGTAACTTATAGTAGTCGTAACTTTTTATGCTTATGAATTTGCACATATACATAAAAGAACATATATTTGTATATGTGCAATGATGTTATTACACCAAAAAAAATAATGATTTTGATTGATTTTCAAAAGTTAACACAGTTATCGCAATAAAGGATGGTTAACATTCGTTCCCTTCCCTATATATATATATATATATATATGATAGAAAATGAATGTTAACTGTTGTTTATTGCAATAACCCGTTAATAAAATTAGTGGTCCACAGCAGGCACCACGTCATCACTGTAAATTAGAGTTACAGTGGCAAACTAGTGGTGCACAATAAATGTTAAATTTTTTTAAAAAAATATAACAAGACTATACTCCAACTAAAGATAATTAAAATTATCTATTTAATGGTGTAATTTGCATAAAATATAACATTATACAAAAAAGTTAAGACGATTTTTAAAAGAAGGGTGAATTTTTTTAAAAATGAAAGAAAAAATTGTTAAATCGGTGGTGTAAGGTGATGTAAAAGTTAGTTACACTACATAATCATGGTGTAATTGTTTGTTACATTAGTGTTAACGGGTTATCGCAATAAAGATGGGTTAACAACCGTTCCTTCCCCTATATATATATATATAGGAAAATGTTCAAATGAGAACCCTCTTTTATTGTTAGAACTTGCGAAAACCCATCAAAATCAGTGAATATTATTATTATTTTTGTGTAAATAACCTTATTACACATATAGAAGATTATGATCTTTTATATATATGTGTAAATTCACAAGTATAAGAAAGTTTACATTGGTGTAACTTTTACAAAAAAAACACATATTTAAAGTTGTAAGTCAATATAAACTTTTTTATACTTACGAATTTACACATATGCATAAAATATAATAATCGTGTATATGTGCAATGATGTTTTTACAACAAAAATAATAATAATAATGTTGATTGATATTGACGGGTTTTTACAAGTTCTCGCAATAATATAGGGTTCTTATTTGAACCTTACCCTATATATATATATATATATATATATATATATAGGGTTGGGTTCAAATGAAAACCAAAAGAAATTGTGAAAACCAAAAAGCCAAATCTCCACCTTTGATGTTTAAGATCAATGGCTCACATTTATTTGACTTTTTCCACACATGGTACTACAAAAGTACAAACTTCTGATTTTTTTATTCAAAAAAATCTGAGCCGTTGATCTTAATAGATCAAAGGTGAAGATTTAGTTTATTGGTTTACACAATTTCCTTTAGTATTCATTTGAACCATATATATATAGAAGCCGGTTATTATACAAAGTGTAATTTTCGTGCGAAGCGTACGAAATCACCAGAGTGTGCCATGTGTTTTTTAGCGGAGTGTAGTTTCGTCCGCGCTACAATTACGCATAAAAGTTACATAATTACGCAAGTTATATCTATTATTACGTAAAAAAAATTACTCAGTTATAAAAAATAATCACGTAAGTTATATTGATAATTACGTAGTGAATAATCATCCAAGTTATACGCACAGCACATAGACGTTTTCTTCAAAAAATGTTGTTTTTTTTTTTAAAAAAAAGTATAGCTATACTATACTCATATTAAAGAGGATAAAATGTTTGTTTTTATGGTGTATTTTTTTTTAAATAATGCCATATAAAAAAGTTATATGTGTTTTAAAAAACGGGAGAATGTTAAAAAAAGTTAACAATTGTAGGCTATTATCAATTCTACCCTTACAGCAATATTTTTTACGTGATTATTCTATTTTAAATCTGAACCGTTCATATTTTAGATCGATGGTCATTGTTGCTTCGCACCCTTCGCACGAAAACAACACTTTGTAGCGTAAATTTTCCCTATATTTTTATAAAGGAAAACACTGATACGGTGATTTACTATTTTCGTGGATGTGTTTTATGGTTTCAGTATTTTTGTGGACGTTTTTTATGGTTTTCACGTGATTTGTTGTACTAAAAGTTGTAGATTAATAATAGGATTAATAATAAAAAGTAGCATTGAATATAATATACTTTAAAATTTATGAGATAGGATAAGGAACTTTATCCTTAATATATTCTTGAGTAATTAATGGTTTCTATTTCTGAAGATTTGTTGTATGGTTTTCACGTGTAATGTATTTATAATCGACCTGGCCACTTTAGTAGTCTAATGTTCGGACTTACGTAGAAAGTTAGATGATAGTCGTAAATAAATAAAAACACAGGAAATGAAAATAATTTAACTGAATATACAAAAAGGTCTAGTTATTAAGTTAATTATTTCCAATGCCATTATTATTTTATAATAATTATTAGAATTAATTTTAATTTAGCTCTCTAAATTTAAAAAATCAACAATTTTCTTCTAAAATATTAAAACATCAACTTACCTTCGAAAGTTTCATAAGTTGTTTCAATTTGAGTACAAAATTTTTATTATATCGAATCAAGTTGAAACAACCGATAAAACTTTTAGACGGAAATTGAAACAACTTAGAAATTTTGGAAGGTAATTGTGTGATATGACTCTTTGTTTTAGAAAATATGTGATTTGATGCATTATCAGATTGTGGACTTAATAAATGCATATAGATAATAAATGCAATCTAGGTTTTTTCTTTTCTTTTAAAACTATTTTTGTGCTTTACCATTTTTCGGAAATTCCTTCTAGTAGCCCCTTCCGATCCCTAAACATTTTCCTTTGATAAACCCATATTATTAAAACACAAACCCATTCATTTACTGTCAAAAAATACAGTAATAAACAAATTATTTTTTTTTACCCAATGTGATTTAGTTACCACTGTTGATAACATCCCTAGTAGTTTCAATATTTAGTTTATTGTAATAATTAGTGATTAAAAAAAAGAAACAAAAAATAAATTGAAAAAACAATGAAAATACAAGTTGTTGGTTATGGGTTAAATATGTTCCCGTGGTTTTTGTTTTATTTGAGTAGTAGTTATATTAATAAGAATGGCAGCAGTTTATATTTACCTTGATTTTTATTTTAGCCAATTTCACAACCAAGCATTCCTACCCTAGCCTAAGCCCAAAATCCATAAGTCCTTTTGTTGTGTGCGGTGTCTATGTGTTAATGTGAAAGTTTGATCGTCACTCAAACATATGACAATAAAGATTCATACATGGACCTTTTAAGTGATATATTAGTACATTTTTCATTGATCCCGAAATAAACCGAGACAAGTGAATAATGGTGAGGGATGTGTTGCATGAAATAAAAAGCCTTAAGCTTGTTAGGTTTAATTAGGCAGATTTTATTTGAAAATAAATGTAACATACTTTACTTGCCAACCAAACATGATTATTGTAAGTCGGGAATGGGGCATGACTTTGAAACATAGCTAAGACATAGTAGGGGATTTTGGTTTATATATTGTTGTTTAGGTGTTTCGCACAGATTTGCTTGAGGACAAGCAAACGTTAAGTGTGGGAATATGATATTAGTATGTTGGAATGGTGTTTTAAATGTTTAATTGTTAAAACTTAAGTGTGATCATCCATTTTTATGCCTTTTATTGTTTTGAATAAGTTAACTACGAGTTGAAATGATTGTTGTAGGTAAAATGATCAAGTTGGAAGCTTACATGATGAATAAAGACGTTGAACAGGTCGAGAAATGAAGATATTAAGTACAAAAGAAAGGGGTCTCGCATAGCCTACTACAGCCAGAGTAGGATACGCCATCTGGTTTTCAAAAGTAGCATGTTAGGCCCCAACGTAGGCTACGCTGCCTAGCGTAGGCTACACCAGGGCCGATGTAAAAAGCTTATAAATCCGTGATTTTGTTCATTCTTAGCCACCCCTTGCCCCCCATTCAACTTAGGAGGACTTTTGATGAATTTTGGGAGTTCCTAGGTCATTGGTTCACCATTCCATCTCTCATTAACAACATACAATCATTCATTAAGCAAATCAACAATGATTTCCAAGATCATTCGAGAATGATGAGCAGCTAATTTTCTCATGGTCTACTTTGGTTAATAGGTTTTGTGTGTTTACGTTTTGTTTGTGTTTAACTTGTGTTGGGATTAATTCCGATGATTTATACGTTAGTACTAACCACAAGAAAAAAGATTACGTGTGAAACTATAATAAAAAGTATAATAAAAAATACTATAAAAATAGCTCAAAACAGATAAGAAAAACAGTGAATGCGTAAATGGTGACTTTATTATAATTAATGGGCTTTATTGTAAATTGGAGTTTTAACAGAGTTTTAACGGTGTTAGTGAAGTGGATGAAAATGACAACATTTAGTAAACTACAGTGACTGAAATGGCAAAAAAAAAATTTTTGGATTGAAATGACAAATTCAACAAAACGTCAGGGACGAAAATAGCAATTTACTCTTTATATAATTACTAAATATTCCAACTTGGTAGTAACGTAAAATGTTCCGAGTTAATAGAAAAGTACAATCATGTGTATAAATTTACTAATAATTGTCAATATCACAATCGCCAGTAACGTTAAATGCTTTTTGGTAGATGCTCATTGTTACGAAAGATAAACTATGGAAGCTATTAAAGAGTATTTGAATAATTACTAACTATTACAACTTGTAATGTGTTTGACCGTAAGATTCATTTAATAATATGTATAAAAATATTTTACTAATCGCAAAGACTTACCTGAATTAACTACCAACCGACCTACACCCGGCCTACATATAGATTTACATTTATAATTTAATTATTCAATTAGTATAATAGTAATAATAAGACAACTTACAATTTATGTAAAAAAAAATCGCTATCCATTAACATAGAAGAGGGTAGACTACATGAACCAAGAAATCAACTTGGTGTCCCAATTCGTAGAATGACTTAATTACCAAATCAACAAAGTTATTCAAGATCAACTTTGGATAATGCATATTGGACGGCTTCATTAGTTTCATGATACCCAATCTTTGCGTTTAACCAATATCAATGTCAAAAGAATACATGCAAGTAATTGTATTTACATTTAACCAATATCAACTTTAAAAAAGTACAAGTAAATGTCTTTGCACTTAATCGATATCATTGTCAAAAGAGTACAAGTATATGTAGATGTCTTGCATGTACGTACCTACATATGTACGTGTGTGAATGTTCATGCGAACATTTGTTTTTTCATATTATGGCTATGTGGGAGAGAGTAGTGAATTATTAATTGTGAAGGGTTTTATGTTGCGGGGGAAGATTCAGTAATTTTACTAGCTTTTTCAAACTAATATGTGTGTGTTTGGTCTCATTTTTAATCGACTCTTTTTTTAATTTACGTATAGCAATCACCCTAACAATGGTGATGGAGGTAGGGCTATATAGATAGCTCGAAACTCGCTCAAAAGTAGTGTTATAAACCGAGCTAGCTCGGCTCAAAATGGTCACAATACCAAACCAGCTATGTCCGGTTTGTTTCAATTCGAGCCGACTCGACTTTGGCTCGAATTGTTTACTTTTCATTATGTACACGCACGTATATAATTGTTTATGTGTGGCGAATGCTTTCAGTCACTCTACTCATCACTTTATAATAACAATAATTATAAAAATTATATAAATACAATTTGGAATGGGTGAACAATACTAAATTTTGATTGGTGGAGAACAATAGTTATATAAAGGGGCATTTACATATTTTCCCTTACTAAAACATACATATTACATATTTATCCATTTTATTAAAATTATTTATTGAATAATTATGTTACTCGCATTTACACTAAATTACTTTTACGCATTTCACTTCCAACGACTATCAATTTCATAGTTTCTCAAGTTCGAGTCTGCTATGTAAATAGAAACAATAAAATTTCATCTCGTTTAAAATATTATTTCAAAATAATAACAACTGATAATCAAAGTTATATCTTCAAATACAAAACATAATTATTAAAAGTTTTAAATAATTATAATAATAAAACATTAATATGTAAAAATCTCTTAGTAAAAACAAGGTAAAATAGTTATTTAATATATAAATTTTAATAAAATGGATAAATATGTAATATATATGGTTTAGGAAGGGTAAATATGCAATTAATTTTTTAGTTTAGGGAAATATGTAATTTATGATTTTAGTAAGGGGAAATATGTAAAAATCCCTTATATAAATTATATATAATGCACTTTATAATAATCCTACTTTACCTATATCCATCGACTTTGCTTTTCTCTCCGAATGAATTCTCCTTACCGACGACTAAAGTTCATGAGTTTCTCGCCCCACTTTGCTTCCTCCTATGTTCTCTAGTATGCATGTAAAGCCTTCACCTTTGATTTTTAAATGGTCTTCTTATTTTAGTTTATACCTTAATTCTAGTCAACATACCAGGTAATTTATATTGCCCATTTATGAAAACTGAGTTTACATTTGTTCAAATAACTAGTTGGTTTAAATAATCTCGACAAAAACTAGCTCGATTTCAGCTCGTGAGCCAGCTCGACTTGAATCGTTTATAAACCAAACTGAGCTCAGCTTAGCTCGCTTACATGTCGAGACAACTTGACTCGGCTCATGAACAGCCCTAGATGGAGGTATTGATTGTGGTATAGTGACTTATAAAGATATGTGTGTGAAAGAGAACATTGGGATTATCAAGGATATGATGTTAGATACACTAACTTCATATCTACGCACCCAACTTCAAATTTGATCAAATGAATGGACTTAGGTTTCTAATTGTATGATTGCAAGTTTAGGTTTCTAATTGAATTGGTATTATGTATAAAGACCCATTAAGTCTTAGTTATCAATACTACTTAGGGGCTGTTTGTTTTCGGCTGACCCAGCCGACCGGCTGACTCGGTCAGCGGGTCAGCCCGTTTGATTTTGGGATAGTGGCTAGCTGACCGGGTCTCCAATGCTGACCCAAACCTAAAAGAAAAAAATGCTAACCCAAACCTGATCTCTTGCACCTCCACAACCACCGCCCCCTCCACAACCCGACCCCAATCCCACGGCCGGAGCAGCGAATCCCCAGGACCTCCATCACGGTCGCGACCCGCAGGCCGCAACCCTCTCGCGACCCTGATCTTTGCACCGCCCCCTCCACAACCCGACCCTAATCCCGTAGCAGATCCTCACAATCTCCATCACGGTCGCTACCCGCAGGCCGCAACCCTCTCGCGACCCTAATCGTTGCACCGCCCCCTCCACAACCCGACATCAATCCCTCGGCCGGAGCACAGCAGACCTCCATCACACTTCCTCGGGACCCGCAGGCAGACCCGTAGGCCGCCGCCCCCATCACAATCCGACCTCCATCACAATCCCTCGGACCCGCAGGCAGAGCTGGTAATCTTGCTTTATCTCTATGTAGATGTGTATGTAGATGTGTATGTAGATGTGTATGTAGTTGTGTATGTAGATGTGTATGTAGATGTGTATGTAGATGTGTATGTAGTTGTGTATGTAGTTGTGTATGTAGATGTGTATGTAGTTGTGTATGTAGTTGTGTATGTAGATGTGTATGTAGATGTGTATGTAGATGTGTATGTAGTTGTGTATGTAGATGTGTATGTAGATGTGTATGTAGATGTGTATGTAGTTGTGTATGTAGTTGTGTATGTAGATGTGTATGTAGATGTGTATGTAGTTGTGTATGTAGTTGTGTATGTAGATGTGTATGTAGATGTGTATGTAGTTGTGTATGTAGTTGTGTAGGTAGTTGTGTATGTAGATGTGTATGTAGATGTGTATGTAGTTGTGTATGTAGTTGTGTATGTAGATGTGTATGTAGATGTCTATAACATGCCTGTATATATGTGTATATACAATCATATATGTTGCTTATATGATTTTCTTGAAATCAGTTTTGATATTAGTTCTTGATCTAGGCATGATAGAAAAAAAAGCTAGAGTTAATTGGAAGTTGGATTGTGTCGACAAAACATTTCTCGAAGCATGTATACATGAATTAACAAACAACGGTCGGGAGGGTAGTAGCCTAAAAGGAAGCTCATGGAAAGTTGTTGCGGAAAAACTAAAGAATTATCATAATTTCATTGTTGACCATAAACAAATGAGAAATCGATATGACTACCTGAAGTCAAAGTACGGGGCTTGGGTCAAACTGAAAAACCAAACGGGGAATATTTATGATCCTATAACCAACACTTTCAATATGAGTGACGAAGAATGGAAAGCGGAGGCAAAGGTATTTTTTTAATAACATTATTTTCTGTTTAGTAGCAAAGAAGTTCGTAGAAATAACATTATATCTATAAAAATTTTCAAACAGTTAAACAAGTTTGTGAAAAAGTTGAGAAATGCGGCCCTTCCTTCACATGATCTTTGTACCAAACTGTTTGAGGGGGTGACCGCGACTGGCATTCATGGTTGGGGGCCATCTTCTACACTTCCTCACCCAGCTGAAGGATTCTCTGAGCATGAGTTGGATGATGTTCAGTGCACTCAGATGGAAACAGAGCCCACACCTGTAAGTGAAGAATCCTCTGGCCGGTCAAAACGAAAGGCAAGTACTAAAAGTAGCAAAGAAGTTCGTAGAAAAACAATAGATGACGACCTAAGAGAAGTTGGGAATGAAATTATCAATGTTGCAAAGATGTTGGTGGAAAAAAATAATATTGACAATGAAATGGACGCATGCATGGATAAGCTGGAAAAAATGGAATGGGGGGAAGAAGATCCGAGATATAACACAGCTCTTTTGCTCTTCGGTGAAAGTGCTGATATTAGAAAAGTTTGGTTACGTCTTAAGCCGGTGAGTTGCGAGGCGTGGGTGAGAAATGCTGGGAGAAAGTTTGGATTATTCGGTTGACTTTTGTGTTTTGTATGACTTTTGTATGACTTTGTATGACTTTTGTAGTATGACTTTGTATGACCTTGTATGACATTTGTATGACATTTAGTATCATTTTTGTATGTCATTTGACTGCTATGTGACTTTTGTATTACTTTTGAATGACATTTAACAGGTCAAATATGTATACGGATGGTGAAATTTTATCTTTTTTTATACTTTCATGGTATTGGTTGAAGTTGGCACGGAAAAGAAAAAGAGAGGGTAGAATTGAAAGAATAAGAGATAATGATTCTGCTTTAACTGGGCATGCATATACACATGAATTACTACATGGATCTTGTACACAATGTAAAGAAATGATGAGACTTTCACGTGAGGCGTTTGTACTATTATGCAATCATTTTACACGACGAAATTGGCTGCGAGCTAGTAGGACGATAAGCATTGAAGAGAAAATGGCTATGTTCTTGCATATTATAGGGCATAACGAACGGTTTCGAGTGGTTAAACGACGATTTCAACACTCTAATCAAACGGTTCATAAATGTTTTCACGAGGTTCTGGTTGCAATGATGTGTTTTGCTAAAGAAATTATAGTCCCAACATCTTCAACTGAAACTACAAATACCTCGGAACGACTTCAAAGGCTAAAAGGAATATTTCCTGGAGCAATAGGTGCTTTAGATGGAACTCTTGTACATGCAGTTGTGCCCGCTGATCAACAAACTTGTTTTAGGGGAAGAGGAAAAGGTGAATGCTATCAAAATGTGTTAGGAATATGTGATTTTGATATGATATTCACCTTTGTATGGGCTGGATGGGAAGGCGTAGCCCATGATTCACGGGTTTTGAGAGAAGTTGCATTTAATCCGACATCTGGATTTCAATTCCCTCCACCAGGTTTATAATATAATTATAACTTTTATTATTAAATATATTATTTCTATTTTTTATATAATAGATGTCACACTGGCATTTACAGATAAATATTACCTTTGCGACGCTGCTTATACCAACACTCGTGGATTTATGACTCCATACCGGAATACTAGGTATTGGTTAGCCGATTTTCGAAGACGAAGGCCGTTAACTAAGGAAGAAAGATTTAATCATGCCCATGCTTGCCTTAGAAATGTTATTGAGCGTGCGTATGGTGTATTGAAGGCAAGATTCCCAATCCTAAAACAAATGGATCCTTATCCTTTTCCAGTGCAAAGAGACGTAGTCATTGCTTGTTTTGCAGTCCATAATTTTATAAGAAAATACAATATTCAAGATGAATTATTTACAAACTTTGAAGACAACACTATGGTTACCCCTGATGGTGAAGGTGGAGAAAGCGAGAGTCAAAACACACAAGGCATAGAGTGGGGTTCAGAAGGGGTTGAATATATGGCTACTTTGCGTGAACAAATTGCTAATCAACTGCTTTCAGATGCTTCAAGTTAGATTTGTATGCAAACTCTTGTAATATGTTTGAAATTCGATGTGTTTGTTTGGATTATGTTTGATTTATGTTTAACTTGTATTTTGTATGACATTTTGAATTTTAAGCTATAATGTTATTTTTATAAATTTGGCTGTTTTTTTTATTACACAACACTAGTTAAATTCAATCTCGTCAGAACAATGGGGCAATATGGTTATTTTTATCATTCAGCAGAGTCAGACAGATGCTAAATCAAACAGCCAGGTTTCAGTCAGATGCAGACTCAGTCAGAACTTCTAACTGGGTCAGCTTCTGACTCAGTCAGATCTTACTCAGTCAGCAGTAATCAAACAGCCCCTTAATCATTACACGCATAGAATCCCCATTAAGGACTTTTCCACCAAGTTATACTATACAATTATCGAAAACCAAACCTAAATCTGAAGTGGATTACTCTTCTCATAATTGTTTTCTTAATCAAGTTTCATTATTTTCAATTTGTTTCCTAGTTCATTTGTTAATCATTATAAAATCCGATTTTTACAGCCAAGAGAAAATAGTTTAATTATGTAATTTAATAATTTAATCTTTTTCGTATAAATCGAAGTACAATACACCGACCACTAATTCCACAAAGATCGACAACTCTACTCACCCTAACTAGTTTAAGGTGAATATAAACACACATTTTAACATCTTATTTAATTGATACTTCGATATTAATCAAAGAACTAAGGGAATTAGAGGAACCATTGTCTTGTTATAAGTTTGTAAATGGAAAGGATGCATGAATATGGGATGGGAATGCTTTAAAAAATTTACAAGTAGTCGTGCAGAGAGCGAATTAGTAATAATCATTCCCACTCTCAATCGGAAATGGTTGTTTGGCTGAAGTGAGTTCCTTTAAAAGTCTGATGCTTCAACTACGCTAACTACAAGATGAAGATGTTAATTACTTGTTTGTTAAAATGTTCAGTTGCTTAGAAACCATGGAGAAAAATGTCTTGGTGATGGCTAATGATGCTTCCAATAATGTCTAATTTGCTGATTCAAGGTATCAACCATTCTCAAGGATTATAATTGGAAAGGAAAATAATGGAGAACTTGAAATGATTAGATTTTTCATAATAAAAGGATTTCCATTGAAAAGATGGTAGATGAGATCAAAGTATTTTCATACATATGGGCGACATGTAGAGGCAACAAGATTATTAGAGACTAGGAGAAATGTTGTGTTAATCCGTAACTAGGCGTATGTAAATCATAATGTAATCCTAAGTAAAAGCTAATGTTTTCCTTTGAAGCTAGGTATTTTCTATATGTTTCTTGGTAGCTCCTCGCTAGCTTCTTAATGAAATGTTTCATTGTTGCCTTTAAAAAAGTAAATAAAGAAAATAACCATAGTGCCTAATGATAGTAATATGATTTCAATTGATGGTTAGACTAGAGTGGGAAATAATTGGTTTGTTAACCGAAACCCCTCCCCAATCTCAAACTGAAACTTGTTTAGTTGCAAACCACTAAAAACTTAAATATGTCCTAGTCTTATAAACTGTCAGTTTGATATTGGTTCATAGCTTGCAAACTCAAAACAAAGCATGTTTGCACTACAAAAACCTCGTCTATGGCATCGACATATGTTGACATTAATTCTTTGCATATGGCGTTGGAGTTTATCGCATCGGCCTTTTGGATCTTTAGTAAGGAAGCAATAGTGGCAACATGTTTGGGGTCGACATGTCCACACAAAAGCCTTTAGTGGCGACATGTTGACGTGACAGACTAACAAAATATAGACACAATAGGTCTGTCACATTCCTCCCATTGGATGGAAGGGATGACCGATGGAAAATTATGAACAAATAGTATAGATAAAGAACACTAACATTTGATTAGATGGTTCATAATGTTCATTAGGCACAAATCATATTAAGATACATATTATGAAAGATTATAACACATCGGCCGAAGCATCCTACACAATCTCTCTATGTGCCTTAGACGTGTCATTCAAAAGTGCAAGTTTTCTTATGTGCTTAGTGACCTGACAAACATGTTAGAGTATAGATCAACATAATGTTGGTACGCACGTAGGTTTTTGAGACTCGATAAAATTTTTAGTGGCATTAATTAAATAGTTCAATGAATCTTTATTGTAATCATGTATAAGCATTACATAGTTTAGTTGATATGTATCTACTATTTAATTAAGCCACAAACCACAATGTAAGTGACAACTAAATAGTGCCCCACACAAGTAATCATAAATACTTGCAAGCAAAACTTTAGTTAATTAAGAATATAATCATTCACATAGCTGATTGTGGATTTACGCATTCCAATCAGTCAAATGAATAAGAGTTGTCAAACCCTGATAGCACTATGTTTATCAATCTATAGGTTACATATGATAGTTAAGTGATTGTACTTTGTTCAATTGAGGACTTTCAGTGTGATAATCAGCTAATTCAAATATACATCATCGGATAGACTAGTGTGCATATATGAGAAATAATATGATTTAGAGAGGTTAGTTAACATGTTTCTCCCAAAATATATGTAAAGACAAAATAGAGGCTACGAAAAATTCACTATCAAGTTGCAGTTTAGCATAACAAACAATTTAGTTGGGAATGTTAACTGAGCGGTACCTATATTATTATGGGATACCATCATGGTTTAATTTCTTTTCAGTTGAAGTTGGACTAAGCATCTTCATCTTCCTTCAAGTTGGTATTTTCTTTTGTATGTTTCATCCATTGAGTCATGTTGAATCAACGGGCGGTAAACTCAAATAAGTTCACATTAGTTGAGTTTTAGGTGAACCATTAGTGACTTAGATGTACCACGTGAGGCCATGTGATGAGAAGTGTAAGTCAAGGTTCTCTTATTATAGTTGAACGTGTTATTAAATTCGTGTTGGTTTCGTTACATTTCAGAAAACACTTTCAAATGTACTTTGAATATATATATACATATATATAGGCTGCGGAACGAATGTTAACCCTCCTTCATTGCGATAACTGTGTTAACTTCATCAAGATCAATTAAAATCATTATTTTTTTGTTGTATTAACATCATTACACATATATAACGTTAAGTTCTTTTATGCATGTGTAAATTTAAGAGCGTAAAGAATAAAATATGACAAGTGTAAATTACTCACACCTAACAAATAGTTAAAGTGCAAATGCAACTTACAACTTTCATAATTTTTTTACATTTGGGAATTTACACATATACATAAAAGGACATAACATCATATATATATATATATATATATATATATATATATATATATATATATATATATATATATATATATATATAATGATTCTATTCTAATAAAAAAATAATGATTTTACTTGATCTTGATGAAGTTAACATGATTATCGTAATAAATTATGGTTAACATTCGTAATATCTTGTCGTGTCAGGATAGTACAATTTGTTCTTTGTAAAATAATACAATTTGAAAATCGGTTATACATAAATTGTATAAGTGGTATAAAGCAGGTTTTGTTCTGTTGTCATTTGAATTTAATCCGGGTTTAACTTGTTTTGAAATCCGTTTCTAAATCATATTTTTGAATATGATTTTGAAATCATATAATGCTACCAATTAAGTTTGAAAAGATTAAACTATTTACATAAATCTAATAGGTCTTGTGTTTGGGCCGGCTGGGTCGAGACACCAGGCTTGTTATTAGGCCGAGTAGCTGGCCCGATTTAAAGGTTTCCATTCTTGATTTATTTCGTAGTAACACTAACACATACTTTAAATTACTTATCAGAGTTTCGCTTGAATTATTTGTGGGGCCTACTTCGTGAAATTCAACTTTTAAAAAATGTTTGAAAGTGCTTTACTATAGAGCGCAATGTTTTTGGAACCGCTAAACCCACGAAAATAAAAAAAATAAAAAAAATGAAAAATACGGTCCGAACCGGTTCCCGTTCAACCGCCGAATGGTTCGAACCAGGCGGTTCAACTAGAAGGAAACGACGTGGGGTGGATCGGACCGGTGGCCCAACCGAATCCCGGCCGGACCGGCCGATCCAATCCGGTCACGAAAACAGTGATAAAGAGATCCTTATCAAATTTGCATAATCATCTTGCATTGTGTGCTTAGGATATGCTGTTTCTAAAAAAGTGTTGGTCATCTATTCAAAATATCATAGATTTCTTGAGATTTTCAAAACCTTAACTACAAATTTATTAAAGGTTTCTTATCCCAATAGTTCTTTTGTAATTCATAAATTATTTAATGGCTATCAAAATACAAGGGTTCAAAAAAAAAAATCATATGTTAAAACAAATGGTAACATCCATGAAAGTAAATTTAATAAATGTTTTGATAATCTACCACTCATTTTAGCTGCCGTAGTTTTAATTCACAAAATAAATTATGATTTGTGTTTTTATGATGATCATCCAAATTTAATAACCAGTACAAAAAGTTTATCCTACCAAAACCCAAAGTTTTTTTGATTTTTATTATAAGATATAGTTCCACATCAAATGTACACGAGTAAACGACCCAAGGATCAAGTAGTAGCTCGATCAAAAACCTGGTGCTTAATTTAAATAAGACTTTGAGAAATGAAATTAGTATATGAAAGGGGTAACACCTCAAGTAGCAAACTCGAGGGATACAGTGAAACAAGTTTTTTATTCATTATGACTACTGAATAATTTCGAAGGTTTGATATCTTGTCTTTGTGAATAGAAAATGAATCTTAATTATCGCTCATCGCCCACATGACCCGTAATTTACTAAATAATCAAACTTCTTCGATAGTTTTGGAATTTGTATTTTTTTTAATGGTGGGGTCTTATTGATACAAAAAACAAGACTCACTTTGATAGTTGTAGAAATGTGTATTTGTTTAAAGATTCTTTGCACGCGATGAGATATATTCAACATGCAACTCTTGAAAAACAAAGCATGAGTCAAATAATAAAACACGTGGAAGAAATGAAAACATGAATATCTTCTCCACAATCTCACGAAGAACTCAACCACGATTTGTGAGTTCACATTTGCAACAATAGTTCCATCTAAAAATATACACTAACCGGCGACTACGTACGAAGATGAATAAATTCAGAAAAATAAAATTTAATGTCATTGTTATTCCTAAAATTAATTTGATAAGTGATTGAAAAATTATTGTTTTTCAACTTTCAAATACTAATAAAAGTTGAATGATTTATTGTTTATATTCATTTTCTATTTTATGTACTTATTATGTTATTTAGTTTCGTAAGAATATACTTTTTTTAAAATTATGCTTTTATAATGAATTTATGTTATCCTGTTTCTAAATATCTAAAAGCAAATAAAAGATTGATTTTATGTGGTTTATTCATAAATTCATTTCGAATACAACGTTGCGCCGCAACCCTTTTTTGGATAGCAAACCTAATTCTATTAAAAATATACTTTTGAGACTTAAAAGGCCGACAAATTAATATACATGACATGTTGAACCTTGTTCAGAAGGTCCACAGCCCGAGGGGCGAGAAAACCAAACGTATTAAAAGCAAAAGAGATAAACACGTGTTGATTTTTTAAACAAATTTTCTCGTGTTTAGCAGTTTTGTCTGATTCTATCTTTAGCGCAGCCTGACCCGCAACAAAACCATTGTTTTAAGCGCAACATGAGAGAAACTCCTGTTAGATCTACGTAAGTATTATTTAAATAATTTAGTATTATTTAAATAATATATTAAAAATTCATGCTTTTAACGGAACCAATTTTAGAACCAGTTTTAGGCCCGAACTGTTCCAACAGTGCCCCAGAGCGATTCCCAACGGTTAGGATTCTAGCCTCCATCAAACCAGTTTTTATTCGAATTTGTTTTTTCCTCATACCGGTTGAACTGCATTGAGTTGAAACCTGACCGAACTGGCTTTTGAGCCGAAACGGTTTGTGCACCGCTAGGTTAAACCACATGGCACCAGTTGATGGACGCCAAATGTACAATCGTTTTTCATTTGAGCAATATAATGCAATCTTTACGAAAGTTCTTACGAAAGTCGAGCACTTTACATGCACGATTGTAGGACACAAAACTTGGTCTACCTCATGCATGATGTAGTGGACCCAATCGATCATGGTTTTTAGTGGACACGTAGAGGTGTTGATATGCAAGAGTCCTTTTAACTCGATGTAGCCACTTGGACGTCTATTATTATTTCAACATTTTCAAGCCCTTTTTACTTGATAAATCATAATGTTCAATGAATCTAGTTTAATCACCTACCACTACCTCATAATGTTTCATGTATAGAATGCTTCTTGCTCTTCATTTTATATTGGAAATAGAATTGACACTAGATTTAAGATGATTATTTCAACTGATGGTATTTTCTTTATTTCTATATTATGTTTATTGTATGTCTTCTACAACATCTTACTAGTAATACAATACCAAAAAGGAATTTTTGCCATTACTATAGTCGTGGTTGTCAACGAGGTGGGAATTTTGGTAAAAGTACCATCTATCGATATTTTAGAAATGAAATAGGTCGTTATGTTGAATCTTTTAGTAGACATATCAATAGTGAAATTACTCCTATTGATGAAGTGATCTCATCAAAACCAATTCTATTTTGGTTAATCACATTTTAGGCGTAGATAATTAAGTCCTTGGATTCCTAAAAACTTTGGTGGTTCGTATTTGAACTAATAGATACGTTCACTTCCTTTTTAGAATACATCAGATGTGTCAAAATATGAAGACCACAATAAAACCCAAGAATCAACTGTATCAGCGATTAATACAAACTAACAAAACAATCTATTCTCAAACTCTCTAAACTCGACATTAAAGCAATGATCTAGTGAGATATTACTCGAACTAAGAATCTGACAGATCGGATCATCAACATGATGAAACTCTAGAATTCAATTGAATGAGAGAGAGAGAGAGAGAGAGAGAGATTTGTGTATGATTGTGACTGGCTGCACACACACGCAACCAATAAAATAACTCCAATTAGCAACAGGAGTTCCAACCTGGACCCGAAGGCCCGGGAAAAAACCCGCAAAGCAGCCACACACCATCAAGCCCAAATAGCAACCCAATCATAATACCATGCCAAGCCCAATTTCAGAGATGTAAAACAAAATAAAAAAACTAATTAGAACTTTGAGTAAATTAAAGAAAATGACCTTTATCTTCGTAACTAATTTCACTTTTTTATCTTTACTAATTACATTGGAGAACCATCATGTAAGTGTTTTGCTTAATCTTTGGTCATTTAATCTAATGGTCGTTAGTTTACATTAAGTTATGTTATATGGTTATCACGTGAGGGTTGTTGTGGAAAAAACATATAGACGGTATAGTTAAAAAGAGAGTCGACGTATTATGGAAATATGGTCACTAAAAGTAAAACATTAAGACTGTTGTGTAAAACCTACATTTTTTATATTTTTTTACCATTACTTAAAAGCTAGTTTTATAGATATTTTACTCTTTATATGATTTAAATATCAATAATAAATTTATTACCTAGAAATTAGAATGCAAGCTATGTGAAATTATGATCAGTAAAATGTTGAAACTAATGAGTAAAACTTCAAACACATTTTAGATATTTTTATCATCATTTTTTCTAAAATTAGTTCGATAAAAATTTATTGTATCTTATGATTTAAGTACCAATAATAAACTTAAGACATAAAAATCAAATTGCAAGCCACGTGAAGTTATTTAGATATTTTTGTTCAAATTTGAATGCTAGTTTTATAAAAATTTATTGTATCACATGATTTCCATAATCATATAATTGGCAAAAGCATATAAATTATTCATGTGGCGTGCATGATAATTTTTTTTAAAATTAAATTTTTTATTAAAATATAAATCATATGGTACAAAATAAAATCAGTTTTAAAAATGATGATAAAAATATATATAATTTGTGTGAAGTGTTACTCGTCAGTCTCAACGTTTTACAAATCATATTTTCTTAATATATCGATTTGTTCTTGGATTATGCCGTTCGAATGATTTTCTTACACATCTATCATCATGTGATAAGTGTGTGACATTGTGACCTAACTTAACGATGCAAACTAACAACCGGTAGACTTAAGGACCAAAGATGAAGCAACCCATAGACATACATGCGTTTATGTTTTTCACTTGTGAAAAATTCAACCACCTACTCTTATGTCTCTTGACTTTAATCTTTAGGTGGATTATCTATAGCCTACTCAATATTATTATGGCCTTCTTGACTTAAGAAATGTTGTTTCATTTAATATCTTTTGTCTCTAAAAGCTCACTGTTAGTCTTTGTTGATTCCAAGCTGTATCCCATGCCAATGGTTTACACTATGATGAGCTTTTAAATCAAAATACTCTTGCAAAACATAGTTAGAAAAATATAAAAGTTATGATAATCAAATTACAAATAAAACACTACATAAAATATTCGCCTTAAGAAAAATTAAACAATGATATCTTAAACATATTAGGGACTTTATCCCAAGTGACATAATGAAAAGAAATTGAGGAAACATGATTGGATAAAGCCCTAACAAATAACTGACTATTTTCTCTCACTGTTTTATATTGTTTCCTTATATGATCAAATTGCACGGGTAGTGGTTGGATGTTGTTTGCAGCCTGTTTCTGATGTAAATTTAAGCTCCTTCTCATTGATCATCTTTTCTTAACTGATGCTATATTGATATAAAAAAATTAAAGAGTTAGCAACATTTAAAATATATTCAATCAAAAGTGATATGCTAAAAGTAAGTAGTAAGTTACATGACTTTCAACTGGAAGGGAGAGTATATCCATGCCCATGGGGGTCCCAACCCCCACCATCACCATCGTGTGATCCTTCTATCACTATACTTGGAAATTTTATTAATAAACAAAATCATGTGAAATTTTAATAAGAAATAGAAAAACATGTTCTTAAAAATACAATTAATCTAAGTTATCACTATAAGGATATGCATCTTCATCTGAATGATCATCAACGCTGTCATCCTTACTATCATTAATTTCCAATGCATCTTTATCTTGTTCTTCATCGTTAATGAAATCTTCTTCATCTTATAGATATGCATCTTCATCTTTGTCATCATCATTAATACAATCTTCATTAGGCATAATTGGAGCAACAGGCAACCAACCTAAGTCTACGACCAAGTCACAATTGTTATGCACATCTATCTCATCGTTAAGACTTCATGCCCTTGATTCATTAACTTCGAAACTGCTATCGACAACCAAGTTATAATTGGATGATTGACTGTCGTGCAATACATCTATCTCATTAGCCACACTAATACTAGGATGATCCCAAAGCTTTTGGTGGTGAACATCTTCCACAACCTTTCCAATTGCTAGTGAATTTAGAAGGATGTTCAAGATAGAACACTTGTTGAGCTTGTATGGCTAAAATGTAGGGCTGATCACCAAACCATTCATGACTGGCATCTAAAACAATGTAGTTGAGTAGTTAAGGGGTTCAAGTGGTAAATATATAAATTATATATATATATATATTTATATATATGTATGTATATATATATATATTTATATATATGTATGTATATATATATATATATTATAGAAGAAGGAACTGAATAGTGTTGTATCATTCTTGAAGCATAAGAGTACAAGTTATTGTTGATTGAGACACGTGTGTATAGTTACCTGCTACATCATCCTTTTCCCTCTCTAACACCTTTGTTGCCTAATAGAGAAAGATAAAGACAAAAATCGATGGAAAGAAGAGAAAGAGAGAGAGAGAGAGAGAGAGAGAGAGAGAGAGGTAGAGTGATGCGGCCTAAACTTTACATATTAAGTATAAATATTTCCTATGCTTTTGAGTAGCATTTTGATTTGCTTTTAGATAATTTTACTAATATTTGATTCATGTTCTTATTTTATAGGTTTAAGATATTATAAGTTCTAAAGATATGTTATTTTAACAAAATTTGAGACCAAAAGTGAAAATAATATACCTCAATTAAACTTCAACTGAATATTATTACAACTAGTATGTTCGATGTTAAACCTTTAAAAATTATAATAAATGTATAAGGTAATGAGATTGAGGTAGAAATTCAGGACTTATGAAGTTTTAATATTGTGTCATAATTGATTTTAGTTAAACTAATAGATACTAGTTCATTTAAATGCAGTTCACGTGTGAAAGATTTTTTACCCCAAGAATTTTGAGATGAATTGAAAGTCAAACTATATTGGATATTAAAATCAAAAAAATCGAATAAATTATTTAAATGGGCTAAATCCCCACTAAGAAAACCCACGATGGCAAGCAAAATCAAAAGGGCCATATGACACAAAAGAAAAAACCTAATTGCTTGGTCTGTAGAAAAAGAAGTAAGCAACGGCAGAGAAAAAAAGAGAGATATACACACAACATTGACGGAAGATTAAAAAGAAATTGGATTTCATTCAATTTTTGGTTTTAACTACGATTGAAAAGCAATCTTGAAGCAAAGAGCAAGATCGGTGAGCAAGGATTGAATCAAGCATTGAAGATCATACGGTTTCGTTTCGTTTTTCAATTATTTTTTCTTTGTTTCATAAATTCTCTCATTTATGTTTCTAAAGTTTGCAACTTTATTATTGTTCTTAATGTTTTTGATTGCTATGAGTAATTAACTTTTTAGTACTACCTAGGTTGGGTTGAAAACTAACATGTTTTGATTAAAGATTCGGTTTTGATTTCGTATATTTGTTTATTAATCTTAGAACTCGATTATTTTCTCAATTAAATACGGATACATGTATTGTTTTATACTTAAAAGTTATTGCCATGCTCGTGTATGTTTGATATTGATTGATTACGTGACATCTTGATTAGGTTTTACAAGTTTAAATTAATTACTTCGTGTTATTAATTTTAAGCTTTGATTAGAGATAATCTTAGGAGTTTTGGCTGTGATTTTGATAGTATTTGCAATGTGCTACCTTATCTAGAACCTAGGGGTGATAGATATTGCTCAAAACCTCCTACTCATTGCTTGTTAGGTTTAGATTTCGCGAGAGCGTGTTTTGCCTTTCATTCATGGTGTTAGTGTTTTAAGATATTTAATTAGATTTAATTAAGGTGTCCTTTGTCTTAGGGTTGGAAAATATATTCTTAAAGACATTGTGGTAGAAAACTTAGGGGCGATCTTCCATTAGGCATTTTAATAAACCTATCTTGTGCTTCACACGTGTCTTTGATTTTCTTAAGTAGTAGCAACATACCTAGTTAACCCTAGATCCGTATTTTTAGAGATAGCCATACGAGTCATTGCTTTTGAAGTCATTGCATGTTAGTTGGATTCCAACCTAGGTAGTTATTTCACATATTTGATCGATTTCAAGTTCCAAGTTTGAATTCTTATTTGTTATTTTTTTGTCATTTTTAAATTAATTAATTTTAGTTAAATTGTTTATTTTGTTTATTGATAATTATTCAGATAATTAAATTAATTAGGTTAGAAGTCGATAGAGGTTTATTATCGAAATCGGCCAATAGTGTCCACGGATTCGATATCCGGACTTACTTAAACTTTACTATATCACGATCGGTACACTTGCCGTTTGTGTGAAGTTTAGTTAGTAATTTTCAAATTTTAAAACTAGTTTGTGAAAAAAAATTTCAAAATAAAATAATATATATATTTTCACACATCATAGAGAGAGATAGATCTATGAAGATGGTTGGTGGTCAATCGAAGTCCGTTTCTAGGGTTCTGGTGGTGACCCTCGACGACAACAGGAAAAGGTAATTAAGGGTTGGATACTTGGATAGAAAGCACTCCTATAATAGATTTTTGCTTTCTTGGATTCGTTTTCAACCGATTCGTTCCATCTTAACTCAATTAGATTTGAGAATCGTCAAAGGCATTACTTATTATTATGGCTTCAATGGACACCAGCAAGAGTCAAGGCACTAAACGATTGGTCAAATCAAATGGATTAAAGGGGTTTCTAGGGTTCTCAAAGGGAATACCAAACATTTATTGTTTTGTTCATGATCATATCATTAAAATGATTTTGACGTATCAAACATAGAATCGTCATACATACAAGTGGGTTGGACATTCTTCTTATTCAATCTTTTATTGTAAACTCGTCTCCTTTGAAATTTAAGGGTTTAAGGATTTTTATGGTTTGGGTTTTCTTACCAGTCGCGTTTTACATTGCGCTTGACATGCGAATCTCTTTTTTCTTACGCCATCGCTAGAAATAAAGATGAGATAAAGAGATGAGTCGGTGATGACAACATCATTGGAGATAGGAGCGAACTTACTTAGTGGCAGGGGCAGCCCGAGCCACCCATGAACTCTAGTTCTGAAGTGCAACTTTTTTTAATCGTTATATGTGTCGGGATACCTTTGAGAAAAAATAAGACTGCCTCTCAAATTTAAAAAGCCTAAATTAGTATAAGATTGAAAACCCTAAAAAAATTAAATTACAAATTTTTTTCTTTATAATAGGTCAAATTATGAAATGAATCAATTTTTTTTTAAAAAAATGCACACTCTATCCTTTTTGTGAAGTTCTTATGGATTGCGTTCTTTCCACTAACGGACGTTAACTTTTTCTGTTAAGTCACCTTATGTGCACTACACATGAATGTATTATTGTCTTTTTACCCCTAAAGGATAAATTTATTATTTTAGTTATAAACTTCATAGATTGCCATCACAATCACCATCCCCTAACCATCACCACCACCAACATCTAACCACTACCATAACCGCCCTGGAACACCGTCGAACCCCCGTTGTCACACAATCAAACCACCATATCACCACAACCTCATCATCATCATCATCATCATGAAACCACTTGTTGTTTTACTTCACATCACTATCACCACCACTCCTTCACGAGCACCACCATGTGTTCAAGTCACCATACCACCATCATCTCCACCTGTTCAAGCCATTATCCAAGCCACCAAGAACCCTAAATGTAAGTCCACCACCAAACACTCTAAATCTACCACCCAATCTGCCATCCATCACCAAGAATCCTAAATATGAATGCCCAAAAACCACATTCTCCTATGAGTTTATTTTGGATTTAGGTTCAATTTTACGTATGAGAAAGAGAAAGAGAGAAAAAGAGAGAGATAGAGAGAGTAGCTGATCATGATTTTGCTTCGCCAACTCGTTTTATCACTATGAATCCTTTTATTTGCATCATCATCGCATTGCTTGCTTCCACTTTAGTGGTGGTGGCGGTGGCAGGGGCAGATCAAACCACCATTCCACTTCTATGATGGTGGGTGGTGGTAGTTTCAATTCTGGTCATCTATCTCTATATTGTAGCTCCTCTTTCTCGAAGAGATGGTTTGGTGGTGGTGGTAGTATATGGGGGATGGTGGTGGTGGTTATGAAGGTGGTGGTGGTTGCAGGTGGAATAGAAAAGGAGTGTTTGCATTGAAGAGGTTTGTCCTCATATGCAGTGTAGATAAGGTGACTTAATATACACAGTTAACGTTAGTTAGTGAAATGTGTTAATCTGTAAGTACTTTTCAAGTAAAGGATAGAGAGTGTAATTTTTTTTAAAAAAACAACAAGTCCATAATCAAGCATATTATAAAGGATAACTTTGTAATTTACTCTTAAAACTAATATTTCATTCAATTAAAAGCCTAGATAAAGATAAGATAAATAGTACATTTAATTAAAAGCCTAATTCCCCCAATCAATTAAAATTAAATCCCATTAGGCGTCATCATCAATCAAAGGCCCCTACAGCCACCTTCAACTTCCCAGCTGTTGTAGCGCTGGTCATCTGCTCTGCCACTCGTTGGAACTCCAACCATCGGCGCTGTCGTCATCGGCCGATTGCATATTGAATAAAGTTATTATTTACAATTTTTTATACCATTGTCAAGAAGGTACCGCAAAAGAACTCATATTGAATAAAAATTCATATTGAATTAATGTACTACAAAACTTTTTTTATTATTAAATAAATGTTTTGCAACTTTTTTCTTATTAAATGAATGTAGCCCAAAAGTCTTTTTTCATTTTAAAATAAATGCACCGTAATTTATTTTTGGATACCCTTGAATTTTTGGTTAGATTAGCCACTGATTGGAGAGGAATGACACCATTGACAACAACACTATCAGAAAGGAGATGGCATCCAAAGGTTTTAATTCAATTGTAGTGATAATACCAATAACTCTTCCTATTTGTACTCAACGATTTTATCAATCACTCTTCCATGAACTTTGGACCGGAATAAGAGAAACGAAGCATGATGCTTGATGAATAGGATTGTAGATTTTAGTTCATTCATATGCTGTTGAGGAAATCTTTTTAGGTAAATTCATTGACACCACCGTTCTAGAATGAGACAAAATAAAGTTGAAGATACTTTTGGTCTCTATGATATTCATTTTGATGGTGTTGGAGAAATAATAATCCGGCAATGATCTGAAATATAAGCATACAAGCATCAGTATGCTCAAAATTGTTGTGTAATCATTTCATAGACCACCTACGCGTCTCTTATGACTGTGGAGACTAGATACTGGAGTTGAATTAGTAACTTTCATTTTCATGTATAAAACAAATGTTTTCTATTGAAGGACTTGTAAATTTTAATTTGTTTTAATGTTCATGTTGAATTTTGTTTATACATTTGTAGTTTTAAATTTGATGACTGAGGATTTCTAATATTGGATCCGAGTGGTAGGGATGATATTGTTTGAATTTTTTTTATCACTTCTTATTTATAATTAGTTAGTAGGTTTTACTATCGATTCTTTTGGTTTACCCAAATGACACAATCAGTAGAATCTAGTTGCTTAATAGTGCAATTAAGTTATGTTGCCAGTGATCTTTGTCGATTTTGACCCATTAATGCAACAAAAAGAAGTCGTTTGCAAGCAAAGTAATGACCAGATTCAACGACATTATTCTGTCTGTTTTTTAATTTTTATTAGGTGTTTAATATAATGCTTGAAAGAATTGTTATAACATGTATTAGTTTTCTTTTTTATCATACAATTTTAATCACTTTTGCAGGCGAAGTAATGACCAACTTCAGCAATATTCTATATCTAGCAAAATAATGCCCAGATCTTTTTTATCAGCCAATTTACAAATTGTACCAACCTTTTGGATGGGTGATGTGAATGAAGTAACGCCCAGAATGTTAATAGTTGTTAGATCAGTTGGTAAGTCTTATTTTTGTATTTTAGAATGACATTATTAGAGTTCTTATACTTAATAATACACTTTTAATTATTTAAGAGTTAATTACATAGATGGTCTCTTTGGTAAGGTCGTTTTTCATGTTTAGTTACCAAGCATGATTTGTTACAAGTTATTCCACTAAATATGTCAAGTTTTAACAAAATTATCCCCCGGCTTGGATGGGCGTTAATTTTTTCCATCAATTATGTGTGAAATGCCCCTTATACCCCTTCTCACAACCCTTTTAACCATCACCAACACCCATTCTCACCACCACCGCCTCCAGTACCAACGCTAACACCTACTACCTCCACGCCTCCACCCCTTCCCCAACCCTTTTACTTCATGCATTAATCTCTACCTCCAGACACCATTTTAAACACCATCATCCCAACTTCGTCTCCAACACCACCATAGCTAGCACCATCTCCAACACCACCATAGCTAGTACCATCCCCAACCCAATTTCACTAACTCTACCAGTTGAAGATGAAAGGGAAAAGATGATTCAAATCTTGAATCTATTGAAGGTGTGTGGTGGTGGCGACTATTGGAAGTGTCTAGTGTATGTTTGGTGGCTGTGACTGTAAGAGAGTGGTACCATGATAGTGGGGTGGTCGAACTATTAAGGATGAAAAAGATATGGTGTTGGTTGTGCTACTTCAATGGTGGTGGTTGTGCAATCCAAGTTAAAAGAATGAAAAGAGAAGGAAGACAATGGTAAAAAAATCATTTCATATATACTTAACGGAAAAAATTAACGTACTTTCAAGCTGGGGATGATTTTCTTACAATTTAGCATACTTAGTGGGCTATCTTGTAATAAACCATACTTGAGTACTAAACTTGAAAAACTACCTTACCACAGAAACTATTTATATAATTAACTCTTTATTTAAGATTTTTTCCTAGGAATTAGTTATATGTTACTGGTAATTAGTAATTAGTTATATTGTTACTGAAACTGGAAAGTAATCAAGTCTTATGAGGGATATGACATGAGTTGTTGACGTGTATCTTGCTCATTTTGTTGTTGGCTTCAATAGAGCATCATAGACAATTCTAGCTTTAATGTTCATACAAGCCATGCTTGAATCAAGGAACAAAATTATTGGTGGCGGCAAAATTAAGATCACAAGTAATATTAATTCTAGATCCCCGCCGCAACACGCGGATGAGAAAAACTAATTTAAAATTAAAGACCATGAATTATGAAAAAGTAACACACGTTAAGTTATTGTATCTTAAGCATGTCTACTTGTATTTTACTGTACATGTATTTGTTTTTACCCTTTTGTTACTATATGTAATACTATATATAATTTTTGATGTATTCTATTCAGCATGGTCGCCTTCTAATTCAAAATTTTTGAAAATAAGTTAATAAGGCAAGTTAGAGAGGTTTGACTTGCCCGCCACTTAAGAAAGTCAAACAAATAACTTATATGTGGACAAACTTGATACCCACATACTAACCTTCCTAGAACTTTCCCATGCTTTGTACGTACACACGTAGGAACAGTACGTAAACACACACAACTATATGTACGTATAAACATACGTAATAAATAAATGTAAAAGAATTAGATACATATATTTTAAAGAAACAAAGAGGATATTATATCATTTAAATCTAAAAATAATTGTTTCTAACAGTTGCGTAATTACCAACACCTTTTTCTATCACCATAATCTTAAAAACCATATAAAGCATCCTTGAAGTATGATGTACAACTGAGCGATACATGCGTGCTGTATGATTGTATAGTTTTGAAAGCCAATTGTACAAGTAGCGGCTGCTACATCTCGCTTTTTTTATTTTAACATTTTATCTTACATTTAAATTAGATAAGTTCCAAACTAGAATCTAATCATGTCTATTAATATAACACACCTCCAATCGCATGAAAGATAGGGTCCACTTGCGTAATAAACGTTTTGGGACCACTTACATCGTCATACATGACAAATTACACCTACATCATACAATATTGAAAGCCAATGGTACAAGTAGCGGCTACTACATCTCGTTTTTTTTTAACATTTTACATTACGTTTAAATTAGATACAGAAAAATTGTTTTTTTGAGCGGTGAGTTTTTGGTTTTTTTGGGCGGTTATGGGGAAAAACCGCCCAAAAAAACATACCCCTATTTTTTATATAAATTTAATAATACATAACCGCCTAGAAAAATCAAAACCGCCTAAAATAGTTTTTATTTTGTTTTGTGTATTTCTCCACCAGATTTAATAACAAATCACGTAAAATTAGATTATAATTTAAATTTTGAATTTCATATGCGTTTTTAACCTCTCAAACACTCAAATTCAACCTCAATCTCAACCTTTTAAAAAAAATATCTACATCTTCTTCAACCTCTCAAAAACAACACATATTTCTTTCACATAATCAAAGGTTTGTAATATTTAATTTCTTTTACTCTTTTATATTAAAGACAGTAGACATCTATGTTTTATTGATGTATATTGTGTTTTTTATTTGTAGTGATTCAATTTATACTTTTGAAAGATCTCATATATTTGTCATCTTCCCACTCAACTCAAAGTGTTCTTCAAAATTTACATTAAAGGTTAGTAAATTCTAACTTGTAGGTTATTATAAAGATATACATTAGCTTTAATAAATGAATTATATGTATTTTTACATCCCTTCACACACACACATATATATATATATATACACATACATACATATATATAAAGGTTTGTAAAATATAATATTTATATTGCATATTCAAATATATGTTATATAAAATATATTTTTAAAATATAACATTTTAATACATATATATATATATATATTACATTTGTATGCATATTCATATAGAGATAAATTTTGGATAGTCTTCTATTTGGGACTACATTTTGAGTATATTATCTCATTAGGATGTGTATATATTTTAACGAGTGACTATTTAAGAAAAAATTGGCTTTATTTCCCTTTAACTCCTTCAAGTTTGCCGTCTATCCACATACTTGGGGAGTTAAAGGGAAATGCTGTCGATTTTTTCTTAAATAGTCATTTGTAAAATGTATACATATGAGATAAAATATTCAAAATGTGGGTTAAGATCCACTTCCTTAGAGTACCTAAACATGCACATATATAAACTGCATTACTTATTTGATTATTTTAATTTTCAGATGGAAGGTAGAGAATATTGGATGTACAAGAGTGGGCGTACAACTGAAATATATACGAAAGACGTTTATAGTTTTGTTAAGAATGCTGAAGCTAATCGGATCAATGTTGGCTCTAAATGGATTTGGTGTCCGTGTATGATTTGTAAAAATCTTCAAAGATTTGATAATATTAATGAGATAGAGTATCATTTGTTTATAAATGATTTTATGCCTAGATACACTTGTTGGTCAAAGCACAGGGAATCACATGTTGATTATGCCACAACATCGTTTAATTTTGACAATGAGAAAAATGACAACTTAAATTATGTCGATGACAATTCTTGCAACGACAATTTGAATGATGAAGATTTAAATGGAGACGGTTTAAATGATATGTTTAAGGATTTAAAGAATAATCCTTGTGTTGATGACAAAGAAAAATTAGAAAACTTATTTGACGATGCGGAAAAACCATTATACAATGGTTGTGAGAATTATTCTAAACTTAGTGCTGTATTAAAACTGTTTAACTTGAAGGCAAAAAACAGATGGAGTGATAAAAGTTTCACAGATCTATTAGTCGTTTTATATGACATGCTTCCAAAAGATAACGAACTACCTATTTCGTTTTATCAAGCCAAAAAATTAATGTGTCTGATGGGATTGGAAGTTGAAAGAATACATGCATGTCCGAATGATTGTATCCTGTATAGAAATGAGTTTGCAAAAAGTCATAAATGTGTTACCTGTGGTGAATCAAGATACAAGAATAAAAGTAAAGATGCGGAATATGATGACGATGTTAACAAAAATGGACCACCTGCTAAAACTGGTATTTCCCTATTATTCCAAGACTAAAACGATTATTCTCAAACGAAAAAGAAGCAAAATTATTACGATGGCATTCGGATGAGCGTAAAAATGATGGAAAATTAAGACATGTGGCAGATTCACTTCAGTAGAGATATATTAATAGAAAATTTCTAGAATTCAATAATGATGTTAGAAACATAAGGTTTGGACTTAGTTCGGATGGAATCAATCCTTTCGGGAATGCAAGTAGTCGTCACAGCACGTGGCCGGTTCTTCTTTGCATCTATAATCTTCCACCATGGTTATGCATGAAACGAAAAAACATAATGATGTCGTTATTAATTCAGGGTCCAAAACAACCTGGTAATGACATTGATTTTTATCTATCACCTTTGATTGATGACTTAAAACTTCTATGGAGTGAAGGTGTGAATGTGTATGATGCCTATGAAAAAGAATATTTTATATTACGGGCCATGATTTTTTGCACAATAAGTGATTTTCCAGCATATGGTAATTTGTCTGGATACAGCACGAAGGGTAAGCAAGCTTGTCCAGTTTGTGAAGACGAGACAAGTTCTATGTGGTTAAATAACTGTAGAAAAACTGTATACATGGGACATCGAAGATTCCTTCCACTTGGTCATATTTATCGGAAGAACAAAAAGGACTTTAATGGGAGTACCGAGCACGGAACTATAAGGAAAGAGAACTTGGATGCATTTTCACGAGTTAAAGATCTAAATACAGTTTTAGGAAAGAGAACTCGTGTTGAGAAAGGGACTGCTTGGAAAAAAAGATCAATCTTTTGGGATTTACCTTATTGGAAGTATTTAGAAGCTAGACATTGTTTAGATGTAATGCATATCGAAAAAAATGTATGTGACAGCTTGATAGGCTTATTGTTGGACATTCCCGAAAAAACTAAAGATGGTATCAATGTCCTTAAAGACATGGAAGAAATGGGAATACGCAAAGAGCTTGCCCCTATTGATCAAGGTCGTCGTATTTTTTTGCCACCTGCATGTTATACAATGTCAAAAGAAGAAAAAACAAAGTTTTGTAGATGTTTATATGATATTAAAGTTCCATCTTGCCATTCTGCAAACATTAAAAGGTTGGTGTCAATGAAAGACTGTAAATTGATTGGTATGAAGTCTCATGATTGTCATGTTTTAATAACACATATGATTCCTATTGCAATTTGTGGACTGCTACCAGAGAGCACCAGACACACAATCACAAAGCTTTGTTTGTTTTTTAATCGGATTCACTCGAAAGTGATTGATCCCGAGGAACTAGATACATGGCAAAAAGAAATTTCCATCACACTTTGTGAATTAGAGAAGTACTTTCCACCGTCTTTTTTTGATGTGATGGTTCACCTGGTAATTCATATCATTGGAGAAATCAAGGCTTGTGGTCCTGTATTTTTGCGTTACATGTATCCTTTTGAAAGATATATGGGTTTTTTGAAAGGTTATGTTAGAAATCGTAATCGACCTGAAGGTAGTATTGTTACAGGATATGCTTCTGAGGAGATAATTGAATTCTGTACTGGTAATAATATTATATATATTAGTTTTTTTAAAAATAAATTATTATGTAATAATTGATTTGTTGACATGCAGGTTATTTAGATGGTGTCAAAAGTATTGGTGTTCCTAAATCTCGCCACTCGGGCAAACTTGAAGGGCTTGGAGGTGTCGGTATGAAAATGATCACCCCAAGTAAAAATAGCTTACAGCGTGCACATTTTTATGTCCTAAAACACATGACTTGTCTTGCTCCATATGTCAAGAAACGCATGAGATTATTACAATCAACCTACCCGGATAAGGACCTTATGCAACTTCAAATTAAGCATAACCAAGAGTTCTCTTCGTGGATTAAAAATAAGGTAAGGATAGCCCATGCCCAATCAGATGTTGATAGAGTTATGGAAAAATTAGGGCAAGGGCCTGATCATAGAGTGTTATCTTACCAAGGGTACGACATCAATGGTTATACATTTTACACCAAAGATCAAGATGAAAAAAGTACAATGCAAAATAGCGGAGTTACGGTAATAGCATCAGCAACTAAATTTGATAGAATGGATCATGATATAAGATTAGCAATAGCTAAAGACTTTTATTATGGTGTCATTCAAGAAATTTGGGAATTGAATTACATAACTTTCTCTATACCTGTGTTCAAATGTAAGTGGGTGAATAACAATACGGGTGTTCAACTTGACAAATATGGTTTTACACCTGTCGATCTCGCAACAAATGGTTATCCATCTGAACCATTCGTTCTCGCAAAACAAGTTACACAGGTATTTTTTGTTAATGACCCTAGCAAATCAAGATATCACATCGTATTACAAGGTAAACGACGTATCCTTGGTGTTGATGATGTCGCCGATGAGGAAGAATACGATCATTTTGATGACCTACCACCATTTTCTGTTGGTATTCAACCGGTAGATGACGGAGTTGACGGTACCACATACTTACGATCTGACCATGATGAAGGGATATATGTTGATGTACCACGTCAAACAACGTAAGTATTTTGTTTACAAATTATATATTTATTATAAGGGTTTTGTTTTAATCGGGTATGAGTTTTTAGGTTTCACGATTATTAGGTTTATACGATTTGGATTTTGGGTTATAAAGATGTGATTCGAATATGTTTTATTATTAGTTTAGTAAATTTGGGTTTGTAACACTAATTAAGTATATATTAATTCATGTCTTATCAATTTTATTTCTTTTTTGTTTTATTTTTTTAGATTTGGAAGTCAACCGGATCCTATGTCACACAAAAGGAGATTGACGAGTTAGTCGAAAACATTATGAAGCGGTTTTTTAAAAAGGTATTTGAAAAAAATAGATATCATATGTAGTTTTTATATAGTATGATGTTATAGTCGGATAATACTTTCGTATAGGCATTAGTGGAAACTAGCTGGGTTTGTATTTGACAATCTTTTGGTAGTGTATGTTTTTAGGTTTGACTTCTATTGGTTTTGATTGTATTTTTATAAAATTTTGATTTGTTTGATATTGATGAAATTTAGTTTTGGCTGTAGTTTTTAAATAATTCTGCATTTATATAAATTTAATATTTACTGACATTTTGGGCGGTTTCAAAACGCAAAGAAAAATCTATTGTAGTTTTATTTGAATAAATATATAAATATATTATTTGTTATTTATTAAATATATCAATTGGTATTTTGGGCGGTTTATTGTATTTTTTGGGCGGTTTGAAAACCGCCCAGAAAAATAAGTTGATTTTTTCCAGCGCTATTTATTTGAGCGATCAAAACCCGCTGAAAAAAAATCATTTATACCGCCCAAAAAACGATTTTTGTACTAGTGATAAGTTCTAAACTAGAAGCTAATCATGTCTATTAATATAACACACCTCCAATCACATGAAATGTACGGTCCATTTGCGTAACAAACTATTTGGGGCCACTGACATTATCATACATGACATATTACACATACGTCATGCAATATTATAAATACAAGGTTAGAGAGATGGATTTCGCCATACTCAAAATACTTCACAAACCATCTCTTGGCTTTATCTCCAATACTGTATTCTTATTCTAACGCCGGAAGATTGTTACAGAAAGACTGTACTTCTTGTGGCTCCTTAACCGGTGTTGTTAATTGAAGCTTTAGTGGAATCATCCTAGTCTGCCGGGTACTCGCATTTAAAAGTCACAATCTTATTTGTTTGTGCTTTTTAAGACATTATTAGCATTACTCGATTGTAGAGGCGATTAACAATGTCAATCGCATATAGCATACGTATGGAAGATTGAAAGTTATAGTTGAGAAAAGAATCTAGGGATTATCATTAGTATAGGAGATGAATGACGTAAAGAGGTGAACAAAAGGAATGTGTTTTATAGTTAATTAACTAGTAATTATACCCGTATGTTGTGCTGCCGCCATATACGACATGATAATGTATAGACTACAATTGTATCGGCTCGTTTTCAAACTAAATTTACATCAAAACATAGACTACTCGAATTCATATCGATGAACGAAAACATATTATATTTGATATCACTTGTTTTCAAACAAAATCTACATCAAAAAGTAGTCCAACTCAAAACGTACATAAAAATTAGCACGAAACGTTTTATATTTAACCCAGCTCGTTTCCGAAAATAAATTACGTCATAATGTAAACGACCTTAAATTTACAACGACCCGTACATAAAAATAAGGACGTAAGAAATTAAAATTTTTGTATGTTTATTAAAATTTTTGTATGTAAACATATACAACAGGTAATCCCGAATCTTTAGAAACTCGAGAGGGTCAAAGTCACATGTCTCAAAGTTTTATAAAAGAAACTTAAGCGGTTAAAAGTGACAATTCAAGAAACTTGAGAGAGGAATTTTGGATTAATATATAGAAAAAAAAAAAAAAAAAACCATGGTTTGAGAAAAAAAAATCAATTTACTATCAACATGATATGCATTAATTACTTATACTCAGTATCAGTAATATCATTCGCATGTTATGTGATAATCTTCGTTGTGAATTGTGATATACAATATTCTAATTGTGCTTTATTTTATTTATTACTAAAACAATATTATTTGTTTTGAGTAAAAGTCGTTCCGTGCGTATTCTAGAACGGATTTGGCTAAATCAAATGGTGAATTCATAAAATCCATGGCATGTTCTCATTGTGAGTCTATACATACTACAAAATATTATTATACATATTTTCTATTATTTATTAAATAGTTTATACAAGAAAATAAAATACTAAGAAAGGCTTGGTTTCACACTACTTCTTGTAGCTGATTCTAAGGAGACCTTTTGGTCAATAAAAACGATAAAGTCAACAATCATTTTTAATCCAGCTTGTACCAATCACTAATTAAACAAAATCATTTTCATCAATAATGCCTTGCTAAAAAAGAAATATGACAATTTTTAATCCAACTTGTACCAATCACTAATTAAACACATTTCATTAATAATACCTTGCTAAAATAAGAAATATGACATCTATTCTAATACTAAAGAAAAGCGATTCATTCGAAGCGCGTAGAATAGGAGGTCATCATCGAGTTTTACTATGAGATTCTAACAAATTTCACTGGTTAAAAGCTCATGCAGTGCGCTCTCTTAACACGCCCTATGCCCGACAAACATGTTATGCACGTAATACTTAAAAAAAAATTTCAAATGCATTAATTTCAGAATAATCTTATCTTGTCAAACTCTGATCAAACTTAATTAATATCAACTTTTTCTACGCATGTATTAACATGTTCATCTTTAAATTACCTTGTATTCATGCGTCTATGGAAACAAAACGTGTTTTAAATCGTAAGATGTTTATTCTTGGTGTCATTTCGTAATATTTAGATAGACTTTATTGACAATTGTGGCAAATAATAGAACCTAGGTTCGATGGTGAAATGCATGGGAAGGTTCGAGGGACCATAGTATTTGATAAATGATATCGTGGCTTGACCACATCCATATTTTATATGGCTAGCTTTGTGGTCCTTCTAGACTGCTTTGTTTTTCAACATTAACGGTTATTTTCTTCCAATCAATCTTTATTTTTCACTTATAGTCCTTTCATTATACACAGTTTGCATGACTACATGGGATCTTTTAACATGGTCAAAGCTATTATGGTTATAGTTAGATGTAACATGACACTCTTTCTATCACTACGTTAATATAAATATGATCTCAAAATATAAAATATTTTTTTGTAATTTGAACCAAGTTTGATCTTTCCATTTGAGGTAAAACCGCTAGGTTTTAATTGTTGTTTTGGAAATGAAAATTATTTACTATATGATATTTGCATTTATAGAACCAAAAAACCTATATTAAACAACGTATATTCAAGTATGAGAGTAATTCTAGAACTATTCTTGAATTTGAGATGGTTGTAGTGTTGGGTGATACTTGTCCAATTACCTGAACTCATTTTACTCGCATCTTAACCGGGTATATTCATATTTTATAATATTTTTATAAATATCATAAATATTATGTTTATGTTGTTACAAAGCTAAATCATTGAAATGATAAAATTATATATCAGAATTATAGTTGAATATTTTATATTCAAGTTGTTCTTGTGGTAAGTTAAAGATCAAGTTTCAGACAATTAGCATCCCATCATGTAACTTCCAACCACATAAAATAATAAATGGGTTCACCAGATGAAGGGCACCTTGTAATATGCGCATGAGAAGTATGTGATCGAGAATGAAGACTTTAGATTCAAATTACAATTATAAAAATCCATCTCATACCCAACCCATTACCATTTCAAATTATCTCCAACGCGTTAGCCAAATTAATGGATCATAATATAAAATATGAAATTAAAAGGTGAAAGATGGGAATTGAAAGATTGTTGAAGGAAAATATTGGCAATTGACTTTACTTGAGCATATGTAGTCTTCGACCACCCCACACACCCCCCTCAAAAGTGTTCCTGAACACATTTCTATATAAACCAACCAACAAACACAATATTTATCCATTCCGATCATCTTTTTGTATTTTGCTTTGTATACAAATTTACTTCGATCATATTTTGAATCTTTTATCATCAAGGTCTCGTGGAGATTGACATTTGATCAAATTATTCGCTTACGATTAATCAAGAATACAAATTAACCATGTCAAGATCAAGAAGAGGAGACCCCGTGAAGGTGGTGATAATCAACACCGAGTATATTAAGACCGATGCCATGAACTTTAAATCTGTGGTTCAACATCTCACTGGAAAAGATTCACCCAACCCCGCCTTGTCTCTAAACGATAAACTATCACATGATGGTGGTGTTAATGGCGGTCGACGTGGTGTTGGTGGTGGTATGAGTTCGCCAATGTTGCAAAAAGGGATGTCGTTTAGAGACCTTGATAAGTTGCTACTAGAGCTGCCTACCATGGATGATATGTATCAATTTTGTGCTGATTAAGTTTAGTTCATTACTTAGTCAAACACCTCCCTTTTTTGCTTATTGCAGAAAAATATAAATACCGTATACATATTTTAGAAAAATATAAATACCATATACATATTTTTATATCTGTGTATTTCTTTTTGTTAATAAATATCTTTTTTTTATTGTAATCTTTGAAACATTATGCATAGAGTTTTCTCACTAAAGGTTGTATTAAAAATACTGATTCTAAATGTAGCATTTTTTGTGAATAACCCTTGTATTCCTCATATATTCTCTCTTCATGAGTTCATCTTTCTCTTATCTCTTGCTAAAATAATCTAACTTGTTCATTAACTATCTTTTATTCTTGAGTAAAACGTCCACTATATGGTTATCATTGTGCATCTAGACCATCCCTTTAAGGTAATTTGATATTTGAGTGTGTTGATTCATACACTACTAAAAACTAGTACATCAACGACAAGAAAATCTGTCTAAAAATAGCCTGTGATGGTCATCACCAATTGGAAACCATTGGTGAAGCTCTGTCGGCTAATTAATGGCTGTTAGTAATACTTTTTCAACGGATTAATGACTGATTAAGTGTTGCAACAAAAACCAATGATCCTTAGTCCAACTGGTTAAGATAAGTTGCCCATAACATGTAAATATTAGGAGGTCATTGGTTCAAGTCTTATTTTAAGCAAAATGTTCAGAGTTGAACCAGGGGTTTTTTTAGTAATGGATTTCCTCCTCAGTGGGTTGGAGGTGCGGTTTCGACTGGAAACGAATAGGTGGGCCCGATTAAGGTAACACCTATTCTCCGAAACAGAGTCGCACATTTGCAGGAAAAAAAAAAGTGCTGCAACAAAAACTTTGAAGAATAATAAAGTTTTATCAAATTAAATATTAGCCATAATAGCTTTGTTTTTTTAATTTTGCCACAAAAATTATTGTTTTAGGTTTTGTTGTCCTTTTTGTTTTTATTTATCATCCCTCTACCATCTATAATTTAGATTTAACCAGCTTGTTTCATTTTCTAATAATTTTGATTTTTTCAATAACTTTTATTTATTAGCTTTTTTTAAAATATGAAATGCAAGGTTGTCATTCTTTTTTGTCAATGCTTCGATATAACTTTGTTTGAAAATGGATTTGTAATCAAAATCTAGTATAATTTGAGAAGTATTGGAGGCTTTAGCGAGTACAATTAGCGTTGTGGTATCACGACAAATCTAACCGATTTTTAGAAAATAACATCGTTGTGAGCATTGGTATTATCAAAACTTCAGGTCAAATACAATTACCCACTATGCTTGAGTTCTGAATTTGTGTATAAGACAAATTTGTATTTTCTATTTTTATATGTTTTATTGTGATAAACTAATAAAATGTTAAAAATAAAAAATTAGCTAAAAATAGGAACAATAAATAAGAAAATTTGTTATTTTGTTTATTCGGATTACTCGGATTATACGGATTGAATTCAGATAGACTTGGGATCGAATAGAGATATCCTTATTTGGATCAAATCGGATTTCGAATATGGTCATTAAATCTTTAAATCCGGATAATACGATCTGAATACTCCGTTATCACCAGCAAACGCAAAGGTAGATGCAAAGAATAATAACACAACCATTACGTTCTTGTTCAAGGCAATGCGAGAGGATCTAATCCTCCAGGCCGCTAATCTCAACACAACAAAAGATATTTGGGACTCGTCGAAAACTAGATTTGTAGGTGTTAATAAAAGAGTTATGAAAACTCGATTGCAAATTTTAAAAAACATGTTTGAAAACGCTCCAGATGAAGGATGGTGAATGTATCGACGACTTTGCTTTTAAATTGAGTGCAATTTCGTCCACAGAAAGTTTACTAGGTGAACCCTTGGTATTGGTTCATAAACTGTTCGACTCGATTTCTATGGTATTGGTTCATAAACTGTTCGACTTGATTTCTTAGCAGTTAATCCATATTGTAGCCTCGATTAAGCAATTCCTTGATCTTGATATAATACTTCTTCAAGAAGCGATTAGGAGGTTAAAGGATTTTGAAGAAATAATAGATATGAAATACAAGCAAAATCAAGGGAAAGATGATCAGTTATTGTTTATCTATTTGGAATGGTAGGCAAAGCGAAAAACACTAAATCAAAAAACAAGAATCATGGAAATTTGACCCACCAGACAACGTTAGGGTTGGTCTAATTAAATGGAAAAAAGAACAGATTGTGAAATCCCGAAAACAAAGAATCGAAAGGATCTACAACGTAAGGATAAATCACAATTAAATGTTTAAACTGTGACAAGTATGGAAGTTATGCATTAGAATGCCCATTGAAGAACCAAAAAGCTAAAGCTATTTTGATTCAAATAACCGAAGACAAACCAACCTTGTTAATGACTGTCCGCGATAGGGATGAGCTCGGTACCGGTACCGACGCTAAAGTACGGATCCCGAAAATCACTAAAATTGGGTACCGGTACCAGTACTGAAAATGCTCGGTATGGTACAGTTAGGTACCGGTACCGATACAGTATGTGTATCGGTACGGTATTTGAATTTGAAGGTAAAAGTTGGTAAAATACCGATCCCTCTGTACGAAACCAAAAGTACCGATCCCAAAGCACCAAAAAGTGGGAACCGAATTGGTACCAAAACTAATTCAGTATGGAAAATTCTGTACAAATACCGGTTCGGTTTTGGTATTTGGTATCATTTGTTCATCCCTAGTCCGTGAGGAAATCCCAAAGGAGATGGTGTTTCTACATGAGTTAAAGGTTATCCCATCAAAGTATGATTTGATCGATGGTGAGAACATATGGGATCTTGATAATGGAACTTCAAATCATATAAGAAGGACACCAGTTGGCATTCTTTATACTTGACAAAAACGAGGGGATAAAATTCGATTTGGAGATGGGTTTACCTTGGGAATCGAAGGAAGAGGTTCAGTTGTGTTAAAATGCAAAAATGAAGTACAATGGGTGTTAATTGATGTCTATTTCATTCCAATGTTGAGGAGTAATATCCTTAATTTGGGCCAAGCAACTGAGGGAGGATGTGAAGTCAAAATGAAGCGTGAGTTCTTGTGGATGTATTAACCTGATAAAAGGCTGTTGATGAAGATGTAAAGATCACAACATAGGCTCTATAAGATACCTTTAAAGATTGGGTCAACAATGTGCCTTTTTGGCAAATTGGATGATTTAGCTTGGAGATGGCATGGGAGATTGGCTCATATGAATTTCGATATGGTGAAGGCAATGGTTAGATGAGTACTAATAGTCAGGCGATCTATGCAAGTTTGTGAAGCTTGCTTTGATAGTAAGCATACTAGATCTCCACTCCTGTCACAGTCACTTTATAGGTATTTAAAACCTTTAGGGGGCGTTTGGTTGGAAGGAATGGAATGGAATGGAATTGAGAAACTAGTATAACTTTCAAGCAAAATTATGTTCAAGTGGGTAATGAAATGTAAAACCCAAGGGAATGTTTCACCTCAAATTCCCTTGGTTGTGGGATTTCAAAATCCCTCTCTAGGTGGAAGGATTTTGAAATCCCACAACCAAAGAAATTTGAGGTGAAACATTCCCTTGGGTTTACTTTTAATTGCTCACTCAAACACACTTTTACTTGAAAATTATACTAGTTTCTCAATTCCATTTCATTCCTTCCAACCAAACGCCCCCTTAGACTTATTATCAAGCTTTTGAAACATATAGAACATTTCAGAAATGGGTAGAAAGTGAGCCTGGTTTTAATGTTAAGACTATCAGATAAGATCTTGACGAAAAGTTTATTTCACTAGAGTTTAATAAATTATGTGAAAGTGAATGTATAACAAGACAATTAACTACCCCATATACACCAAAACACAATGACATTGGCAAATAAATCTTGAACATGACAAGAAGCTTGATGAAAGCTATGGATCCACCATAAAACTATTAGGCAAAAGTTGTCAGACATTTTGTTTACAGTCTTAGTAGTATACCTACTAAAGCCTTGAAGAATTCTACACCCTATGAAAGGTTTAAATGCTGGAAACCAAATCTGCAACATGTTAGAGTTCTTAGATGTGTGATACATGTGAAAATAGTGCAACCATATTTAAAAAAAAACTTGAAGATAGGAGTGTTCTTGTGGTGTATTTGGGTGTTGAAATATGGCCTAATGCACAACGGCTATACAACACTAATAATATGAGAATAGTTGTTAGTCGAGATTAAAATTTTAACGAGAAAGAAAGTGGGATTGGACAACCTACTTTCAAGAAATAAAGGATAATAGTCCAAGTTGAGTAATTTTTTCTGTTTAAAATGAAAAGTTGCAAGTGAATGAAACTAGTTAAAATGGTGAAGAGGATAGGTCTCAAGATGGTGAGGATCAACAAATGATTATTGAAATTAGTGTTGATTATGCTCAATATCATAGTAATACTAATGATGATTATTTTATTGGTTAAAGTTAAGCTTAAGCTGAAGTCTAAATTATAATACCAAACCCAGAATATAGGGTTAAGATGATCAAAAAAGATATTTGTATTACATTACCCTATATATGAAAAAACCTATTTGAGGAACAGGTGGGTTTTGTTGTCTTTATTTTGGCCACCATGCTTTCTGCTATTTGCAATATGGTTCTCCCAAGGCTCTTTCTTTTGCCCTATATGAATGTTCGGGTCTATTTACACTCATTTTATAATTTTGGGTTCCCGTCGACTCTTTCCGGCCTCACACGGCGGAGGGGGAAAGCCGGAGATGGCGCGAGTCGTGTGCATGCTTGCCGCCGCCGGTTGCGGCGACTTTATGTCGGTTTGCCCTCTTTTTCGCACCGCCCTCACACGGCGGAGGGGGAAACCCGGAGATGGCGTTAGTCGTGTGCAAGCTCGCGACCGACGGTTGCGGCAGCTTTATGTCGGTTTGCCCTCTTTTTCGCCGACTGGTATTTCCGGCCTCACACGGCGAAGGGGGAAAGCCAGAGATGGCGCTGGTCGTGTGGATGCTCACGGCCGCCGGTTGCGGTGGCTTTATGTCGGTTTGGCCTATTTTCGCCGATTGCTCTTCCCGGCCTCACACGGCGGAGGGGGAAAGGCGGAGATGGCGCGAGTCGTGTGGATGCTCACGGCCACCGGTTGCGGCGACTTTATGTCGGTTAGCCCTGTTTTTAGACCTGATTTTGGGGTTTTCCGATGGCAGCGTTTACGCGGCCGACTCCAGTGATTTAAAATGGTAAAACATTGAACAAAGGGACTCATTTGGGTCTTGTAGAGAATCAAAATGGGGTGCTGCCGCCCGTCCGGTGCCAATTTGTCCTCGCCGCCGCCGTTGTCGGCGACCTTTGGGTTGCCTGGCTTCGTGCATGGTGGCGTAGTGGTGGTTTGTAGCCCATGGAGCCGGCGAAATTCGTGTTGTCCATCGGTTGCTTTCTGATCACAAATCTTAACCCTGTTTTGTTGTCTGCCTCTGGGTTTTAATTATTAGTTGGTGATAATGAGCAAGACCACCCCAAACCCTAATCTTTTGTTTTGATCTGTGATGGTAGAGCATATTTCGGTGTTTATAAGTCAATGATGATGACGGTCCGTCATCTGAGACCCTTATACCTCTGTTAGTTTTGGTTTATTGTTTGAAATTATTGGGGCCTTACATCGGTATTTTTTTGATTTGTTGATGATGGTGGTTATGGCATGTGGATGACATTGTTCATTCATTGCATCTACAGGTAGCTGACTCCATTATGATTGGGAACCCCATTTGTTGTAACCAGTGCTATGATGACAGTGGTGGAGGTGGTTCTTGGCGTGGCATACTCGGTGATGGCAAGTGTGGTGTTCTGCACTTGCAACATGAGTTGCAGCCATGGTGATCGAAAACCCAAGTCTGAGCCAAATATTTTGTCTTCTGAGTTTTTTTGCTTTGTTTTCTTACTTGCTTTATTAACATATATTGATGTGTTATACGAGATGTGTCTTAACGGATTTAAGCCAAACTTATGAACTTCTTTAACTAAGCGATTAATGACTTTGGTTTGGTTTAGATGTCTAGAGGTAAATTATGTTCTTTTAACCATCATGCACCTTCGGTTGCCAAGATGCGCAAAGCGGGTCGGGGCATCACACCTAGTATATGAATAAACCAACACAATGAACAGTAACTTTCAGGGGTAAATTTGGAATTTCAGGGGTTGAGATATAGAAAACACAGAGGAGCTTTCGAGATTAGAGAGAAAGAGAGAGCAGTGGGAGCTTGTGTCGGCAAGTGGTGGAGTGGGAGAGAAGGTCGTGCGTGGCTGAAATTAAGGTGGAAGTGGTGCCCTTCGCCCGCGTGGTTTTATGGTGGAAGGTTTTGGCGGTGGTGCGCTTCGCCGATAAAAGACCGTCAATTTTTTCTATGGAAATCCGACCAAAAACACCACCACTCCACCGCCGGCTGCCACCACACTGCTACCACCTCTTCAACTCCCTTTAGCCGGTGATGCATAAATCATGGTCGGAGTATGATTTCAGAAACCCACAACCACCATCGTCCCTGTCGATTTTAACAGCAAGACCCAATCAAGTCCAGTTGAGGTAAACGGTAAACTAAGGCGGCTTGGGTGGCGGTGGCTATGATGGTTTACTACTGCGACAGTTGTGTGACGATACCTATCACCGGAAATTGAGGTCTTGGGTGATGGTGGAGTGGTTATCACTGGAAAATGAGGGAGGGGAAAGGAAGAAGAAGGTGGTGTGGTGCAAGCGGACGGTGCTGGTGAAGTACAAGGGCACCAATTTCGCAAATTTTTCGGGTGGTGTTAGATTGCTGCATTGTTATGATGTTATAGGTATGTTCGATGCCATGATCTTTGTGGCCCTGGTTTGATTGTAGTTTTGAAGAAAGAATTACAGTGATGCCTAAGCGGCCAAGCCATCAAGACTTCCTCATCATGTTTAGGTTTGCTAGATTGCTGCATTGTTATGATGTTATAGGTAAATATAAAAAATTTATTCTATACAAAAAGATAAATTAAACTAGCAACATTATCAGATAACTTTCAAATGAAAATATCAAGTTCTCAAAACAAGTGCAGACTTCTACATTTTCAGAAAAAGAACAGATTGGGATTGCTTTTCATCGATAGAAATTGCACAGAATATGGTTGTTGAAAATCTTTTGCATGTTTTGGATAATTTTTAGCGCATTAAGCTGCAATTTAGGTGAAAATTGACCAAAAAAGAAAATTAACATATATCAAAGCATACTTAGGTAATTTGTGGATATCCTAGGTCCTCTTAGGTGTTATTACTGGATATCCATTTAGTCCATTGGTAACTCTTATTTTGAATTCTAATTAACTATTTTTTCAATATATTATATATATGATGCTTTTAAGTGCTTTAATCGATTGTTTAACTGCATATAGGTAGAAGCGATGCAGATGCAGAGAAATAATTGAGGAGGTTTTATTTGACCGTTTTGGGTCTGTGGATTTGGCTTGCACTTTTTCAAGTTGTGAAACAGATTTAGATTGATTACATTCAAGTTATAATTAGTGGTGGTTCTTTATATACTCAAATATAGGGATTAGATCTGTCAAGTGCAGCGTTACATTGAAAAGTCAAGAACTTGACACCCGATTTTGATTTATGTATTTATCTTCTTCACATTAAAAGGTCAACAACTTGATGCAAACTATTAGTGGTGTTTGTGTTAATTTCAACCCATGTTATAGTGTAACAGGTTTGAGAAGGCGGGCCTAATTATGTGATCTATACTAATTGGGTTTTGGTTTTTTAGGTAGAAAATATTTTCTAGAGCTTTTGAGGAGATCTCAATAAAGCCACGGTGAGTATGTTTGATGCCATGATCTTTGTGACCCTGGTTTGATTGTAGTTTTGAAGAAAGAATTTGGAATGATGACAAGGTAACAAATTTAGTCATATATTCTGTCGAATAATCAAACATTCTTTTGCAAACAGAATTAGGCTTTGAAGGTCGTTCTTTCATGAAATGTTATTATTGATTTAAATGGTTACTTTTAGTGTGTAGTATGAAGGTTTATATTATAAGCAATAAAGACATTATAATCAAGTTTTTGGTGATTTATTGTGATCATAATATTATCTATGAATCGTGTGGTTATTATTTTAGGTATTGGGCTGTGAAAAGATTGTCAACATACCCGACTACTACATTTTAGCAACCGATGAAAAAACAAACAAAAATATTGATCTCATTAGGAACTTCAAGGTACCGTCCGCTTTTTAGAAACTAGATTTTATATTTTATATTGTGTAATCTCATGTTTAATGGATGTTAAAACAAAATTGATTATGTTGGCTTTCCACGATAATCTTGACTATAAAGGTGTATGCCATGTTGGTCATTGCACATATGATTTGCAGTTTAAAACATATAGTTCTTATTGTTTAGATCGCAGTTACTGCTGTGAATATGGTTGTCAAGCCAATTAAACATGCCTAAGTTGATTACTTTTACTATGTTTGTATATACCTAAAGCAACAAAATGAATCATCGCCGCAACGGCCGAAGTGAATCAACCTAGTAATATGAAAAACCAAACTTGATGAACAGTAACTATGCACAAGTTTTAAAGCTTAGGGTACAGATGAATAGTAGATGTACAAGTTGTGAAGCTTAAGGTACAATAGTACCTCCTTCTAGACATATGGTACAACTCCTCAATGCCTGCTTTGTTTTCTTTATTGGACATGCTTTGTCTTTTTTCAATATGTCCTACTGTTTTGGAGGTGTTCGGGTGTCTCGGTTAACAGTGGCGACGATGAGCTGCGGTGGCGGAAAGTGGTGGTGGTAGGAAATGATGGTGACGATGACAAGCCGGTGGTTGTTTACGCCTTTACGATGGTGGCGGTGCGCGGCGATGGGTGTGTGTGGTCAGGGTTTATGGTGACGTTGTGGTGGTGGTTGTGATGATTGTGCCATCATGGTGGTGGTGGGGATGATGGCGGTGTTAGTGGGCTGCGGAATTGTAGATTTGAGAGAAAGAAAAGAGAGAGAGGGCGTTGTGCGGTGGTGGTAGTGGTTGACGCATGCAACGACAGCTCCGGCGGTTGGTCGTCTGAACCGTGGCGGTGGTCATCGGAACGACAGCTGTGGTCGTCGGATACAGTCGGCAGTGACGGCTCTACTGGTGGCGATAGTGGTCGGATAAGGGTTGTTGAGATGGGAATCTTGATTTGGGGAAGATGGGTTAACGAAAGCGATGGTGATGTGGTCATGTGGATGTTTATTAGTCAAGATATTTATCATTATATTTTTCAAAAAATTCAATGCTCATATCAATATATTAATTATGTGTTATTATAGATAAATTCAATGGTCAGTTGGTCTAAATCCTCTTATGATTCATTTTCATGACAGTGAATGGCAACAGAAGATGATTCATAAGTTATATATAATCTGAAATATTTAATTAATTTAATTTTAAGGATATGTGTTTTTGTAAGCATTTTTCTATATGAAGATATTTTTTTGACATTTTATATAACATCTTTGAAAATAAAATACATTTCCAATTAAACACGTTAAAAACTAACATATTTAGACTTTCGTAATTCTATAAAGTTTGTTATGTCCTATATTCTAAACTACATAAATTATTTATATATTTTTTCTTTGAAATTTGATCTTATTTATAGCCTAGATAAGCGTTTTAAATTTGTTTACATATCGATATAAATCAGCTAAAAATGATCGGGTCAAATATAATACGTTTGCATTCAACATATAATTTCAAGTTAATTTACGTTCTACGTAAATTTGACTCGAAAACAAATCGGGTCGATTATAACCAGTACTTTATCACGCTAGGATGCTGCCGATGCAACGCATGGCGAGTAAATAACTAGTTGCCATTAAAACTAAAGATTTTGTTCTTGACCCGGTTTCTCTAAAGCAAAAACAATAGCCTACTCGCATAAACCCACGCGCGTGTGTAATCAGATAAAGCTCGAGTTCTGATATTCGTGTCCCATCTTCTCTACAAACCTCTCGATCTCCATATCGTAAATCCCCTTTTCTCTGATATATCTAACGCACACTTTTGTGATTTCCCTCAAAGCCATCTTCATACAACTTCAAGAAATTCAAGGTTTTGATTACTTCATTTCTTTCATTATCACATCCCCACTTCAAAATCACATTCTAACTTCCTCTTTTCCCCTTTCAATCCTTCATTGATTTCCACAGAAGTAACACACTATCTCCTCTTACTCTCGACTTTACAGGGTATCATGGGTATCGAATTTCTTGTCCCAAGAACGTTTCTTGTTTTGTGAAGCTCTAATTGGTGAATTTAGGAATTAGGGTTTTGTTATTGAGACGAAGATTGTTCTTAATGGGGAATAAGCTGGGTAGGAGACGACAGGTAGTGGACGAAAAGTATACACGGCCTCAAGGGCTGTATCAACACAAGGATGTAGATCATAAAAAGCTTCGGAAGCTTATACTTGATTCTAAGCTTGCTCCTTGTTATCCTGGAGATGATGAATGCAGTTGTGATCTTGAAGAATGCCCAATTTGCTTCTTGGTTCGTGCTCTTGTTCAAATTCGTTCTAATTTCATCTATTGAAGTAGGTTTTAATCTGTGATGAAGATTGGATAGTTGTATCTTGAAGTATAAGGATTCCATTTAGTTGATAGTTGGATGATAACTGTTGATTTGGATATGCAATTCTTTCAATTATGTAATTCTGATGCATTTTTGATTTTTTTCACTTTTTGAAACTTTTTCAGTATTATCCAAGCCTAAATAGATCAAGATGTTGCACGAAAGGCATTTGTACGGGTAATTCTTTTGGTTGAAATTTAACTGTAAATGATGTGATTATATGTTAACGTATTTGCTGTTCAAGCAGAGTGTTTTTTGCAGATGAAGACACCGAATTCTACACGTCCTACACAGTATCCTTATTTTTGTATGATTTGAAAACGTTACGATTATATTGTTTGTTTATGTTTTCTTAACTATGCTAAGATGTCCCTTTTGTAAAACTTTGAACTATGCTGTTGAGTATAGAGGTGTGAAGACTAAAGAGGAGAAGGGGCAGGAGCAAATTGTAAGCACTAAACTAATGCAAGATGCTTGATTTATACATGGTTTGTTGTTGTATTTTATATTTTTTTGGGCATATGCTCGTGTTTATTTCAGGAAGAACAAAGGGTGATAGAAGCAAAAATAAGAATGAGACAACAAGAAATCCTAGATGAAGAGGAAAGAATGCTAAAAAGGCAAGAAATGAGTTGTTCAAGCAGTGTTATTGAACCGAGTGATGCTGGATATTTCTCTAGAGCAGGTATAAACATTATCATTTTGTAGTTTACATTGGTATTTTGTTTGCAATTTTTTAGGCCTCAAGTGTTTTAAATTATTACAGCATTCTTGCTATGTATACTTTATATCTTTTTTTTATTTTATTTAGTAAGTAAGTTTGATTTATGCAACAGCATCTTCTTCTGAAGGTGAGGAGATTGTTTCTGTTTCGAACCACTCAACAATTAGACATCCGTCACGCACTAGGGAGAACAGGTGTGTTAAATGCTTTTTCTTATGTGGTTATGTTATAGTTGTATTTTGCAATTTAGAATCTATTTGAGCTATTATATTCCCTCTTTCCCATTTAATTGTTCTGTGCAGACTTTGAAAATTGGTATTATTACTTACTATAGACCACACCTATCTGATATTGTAATGTTGCTATAAAGTTCTTGAAAAACAAAAAAATATGTACTAGGTTTGAAGTTAAGAATGGTATTTTGATTCTGGAAGTTATAAGATGACAATTTAGTAAAGGATGTTCTATTTGCGAAACTTATAAGCCTTTTTTTTACCACCAAAGAGCCGAACGAGTTAAACTCTTCAATAGGCTGATATTATGAATCACATATTGCATAATAAGGTTATAAATAAGGTCTATATTCTATTTTCAGGTTTTGGGTAACATAGTTTATTTGCTCTTAAAAAGGCTCAGGCTTTCAAAGAGTTTTCATTTAGTTTAATCTTCTAAGTTAACTGGTTTTCAGACGCCTTGATAGGAAAAACATCAACATCGCATGGTCAAAGGTTGCTATTGGGTTGTGGAGCCTTTGGGCCTTATTATAAGTAGAATGGTAGGCCTTCGTCATTCCTTGAGCACTGAAATTTTGAAACCTAGTTGCAGCAAAGTGGACATAGGTCAGATTAGACTGAACCACTCTGAGTCTTGTGTGTTCGGTTTCTCCATTTGATTTCTGTTTGTGTGTGATTTACTGTTTTGGTTGTGATTTGCTGATTAAAAGATACATAATAACCGGTATCGGAGGTTCAAGCTCATGTTCTTTTAGTTCTTACCACCTGTACGCAAATAAAAAATTTTCTGGATCAGTTTAGAGATCAGGTCGAAGATCAATGCAAAAACTCGAAGAGCAGTTCAACGAAAGTTTCCGGCGCCGTCGGGGTTTGAGCAAAGGTATTTACTTTCAGACAAAACATAGCATTTCAGGTATTTTCAACCAAATTTTCAAATGAAAATTTTGGAAGAAAATTCTTAGACGAAAGTTTTCTAGGGGTAAATTTTCTGGACGAAAGTTTTAGGCAAAAGTTTTTTGGGTAAAAATTTCTGACCGAAAGTTTTACTGTTTTGGGAAAAAAATCTACCGTTCCAAGCAAATATTCTTCTGTTTCTTCTACGTCAATTCTGTTTTGTTGCTGGTATCATAGCAGAAGAAGTGAAGATTGAAAAGTTTGATTGGTAGGATTTTGGGTTTTCAAAGATGAAAATTGAGGATGTTCTTTATCAAAAAGACTAATACCATACGTTACCGGGTGAGAAAAAAGATAAGATAATTGATGCAGATTGGAAGATTTTGGACAGAAAAGCTTTTGGGGTAGTCAGGTTGTCAATTGTCATTGGTAAAGAGTGTTGCTTTTAATATCGTAAACGAGACAACTACGCATGGGTTAATGAAAGCATTGTCAAACATGTATGAAAAACCCTTGACATTGAACAAGGTCTATTTGATTAGACAGTTGGTAGAGAGGGTGCTTCAGTTGCAGCTCACATCAATGACTTCAATTCTATAATAACTCGGTTAGGATCAGTTGACGTTGAATTTGATGATGAGATTCAGGTGTTCCTGCTGAATTGGTCTGGCACAGTGACGCTATTAGTAGTTCATATGGGGCTTCTAAGCTTAGTTTTGAAGGTATTCATGATCTGATTCTGGGTGAGGCCATCAGACACAGAAGTTTAGGGGATACTTTGAGTTCACTGTTGAGTGTTGAGTACCGACGGGATACTTAAAATGGTAGGCCTTTGTAATTCTTTTAACGTTGGAATATTGAAACCTAGTTGCAGCAAAGTGGGCGTAGGTCAGATTAGACCAAATCACTCTAAATCTTGTGTGTTCGGTTTCTCCGAGTGATTCCTGTTTGTATGTGGCTTACTGTCTTGCTTGCTATTTGCTGATTCAAAGATACCTAACAGTTGCCAATGCATAAGCTCCCATTTCATCAGTTTTGACATTACCTTAACTCACAACTTTTGAAAGTGTATGGTGATTTATCTGGGTTTTTGGTGGCTAGTTACCTTTTAATGGGTGAAAACAAAGATGATTGATACCCCAAACAAAAAATCAACCAAAGCTGGCAATATGCCTTTTTATGATTTTAAAATTTTAGAGTTAAACCTTTTTGTTTGAAAATGTATGGAATGCAGAAGATTTTTATCACAAATTGAGTTAGGGACATCTAAAGATTCAACTGTAACTGAGTTAGAAACACAAAATGACAATAACTACCCAAATTAGCATGGGCCATAATGATTGTAAAGGTAGAACATATGTAGTTTTATCTGTGTATGATTTTGATTAGCTTTTCTTGCATTAGCATGTTAGCATCTTAAAATATCACCACATATGAACTTAAATTAAGTAGAGTTTATGTGATCACAGATTCACATCTTTAATATATTTCATGGGCTGTGTGATGTGAGTGCAGAGTTGCATTAGCATGTTAGCATCTTAAAATATCTCCATATATGAACTTAAATTAAGTTGAGTTTATGTGATCACATCTTTAATATATTTCATGGGCTGTGTGATGTGAGTGCAGAGATGATGAGTTTGATCTTGATCCTGAAAACATAATGCTCATGGAAGCCATCTGGTTGTCTTTTCAGGTACCGAAAGACTTTATAATTAACAAATTCATGGTTATTTACATCCACACATTTAATTTCGATCTTAAATTTCTTAAATTTATCTAGAGGTGGCAAAATGAATTGGTTAGGCAGGTCGGGCAGTGGGTCAGAACGGGCAATTCTTGGTACTTGTTGAAATGGGTCAGGCTGGCCTTGGAACACTTTTGTCCAAATTTTGTAATCTTTAAAGACGGTCAAGGGTCAAAAATTATTACAAAAATATACTATTTTAATAGTAAAATTTTATTTTTTGAATAAAATTATTTAGAAGATATTATTCTATAAAAATACACTGGGTTCCTTTTAGGCTATTGTTTTATTTGACCATAAAGATAAAACATAATCCGGATCGACCCATTCCTACGTAAATGGGTCGAAAACTTGAAATTGACATCTAATTTTGTATATATTCATTATAAGATCTTTGTTGGGTTCATGATTATTGGTGATTATATAGGAGGATAACAAGCACAAACGCCATAATCGTAATTATGGTGATGCTGCCCAATTAGCAAAATACGCGACAGAAGTTCGTGTTTTAGCATCCATGGCCCCACAAGCCTCATCCTCGTCACCTTCTGGTGGACTTGCATGCGCATTAGCCGCCCTAGCTGAACGCCAGCAAGCGGGAGGTGAATCAACAACTAATCACAACAATTATGGTGGGAATTTATCAACATACAACGTGCATCCTGATCATAGCCGAACAGGATTATTATCACTTGATAACCATCTGCAACTAAATCATGATAATTCAGAAGAAATGCCTCAAACTGGATACGGATATGATGATAATTTGAGGACAGTAGATGATTATGCAAACAGAGGACGGTATGGTCAACGTGATGAGGTGGAAAATGGTTACGTTGGTGCAGGGAACATAGTTCCCGAGAGCTTTGAAGAGCAGATGATGCTAGCCATGGCGGTTTCACTGGCAGAGGCTCGAGCGAGGACTAGCACACCAGAGGTTGCATGGAATTAGTGTGTTGTAAGGTGTTTTTGTATGTTAATACAGTATGCAAAACAGAAAAAAGATAAGAAGTGTAGATTCTTGGGTAGAGCTTTGAATCATGAAAGCATACAGACACTCAATCCCTCTTTGAGATTTAAATTCTTGTATGATTGTTGTTAGTGGGAAATTTTAAATTTGTGTTTTGAAGGTTCAAAGTCAACTCCTGCTAGATATAAGCCAACAACTAAAGATAGAAGACTCTTGAACCAAAGAGAATTCTTCATGAGTAACATTATTAGCATAGAACTTTTATTAAGTTTTTTAATCAAGATGGACAATAACATGTTTTAGGCTGGTTTAGACATGTTTTTATCATTTTTTAGATGTTTCAGACTGGTTTCGACCTAAATCCCTGCCTGAGCACAATGATGGACGCAAGGTGGTATGGTTGCGCATCTTTGACAACATAAGTTAATAGAAGATATGCTTATCCTCACTTGCATAGCAAGTAGTATTTGTAATTATAATGCATCAATTATATATAATTTGTATTACAATTTAATCTTTCCACCACACATCATGTTCCTCTTTCTAGCTCTTATGCTACACACACATCATGGTTCATGTAAGTATGGTTCCAAGCTCAGATCATATTGATGCTCGATCAAACCGGAACCAACTCGATCTTGATGTCTGAAATGGTAAGGTCGTCGCACCCTATCCTTGGCACCAATGTCACTGTTGCGTACTCTTCCGCTTCAGTGTTTGTGTCCTCCAACAACTCTGTTAACCCAAACCTTGCTGCGCTTGACATCAACATATTTTTCATACCGGTGTGTGGAATTTGGGCAAAACCACCAGCGTATTCAGGATCACATGGCGTCGTCACTTCACCTTCTTTAAGCTTATCGTTCACAAACACATCAAACTTCACATATTTCTCACCGTCGAATTTAATCCCATTTATTAACAAAACCTCATTAGCTTTCGCCTTCTCCTCATCAGTCCTGTTCACTGCAGGCCTCTTCACACTAACCTTCAGGATCCCGTCTAGACTCACAGGAAACTTCAACTGTTCCACTGTTTTCACATCACCTGATGTTGATGCTACTTGTAAGTTTTTACTACGTTTAGCGGGTCGACTCTTGCGCCAAGGAAACACAGACTTTGACTCTTCATAATATTTGTACTTGAGCTTATCTAGCTTGATGCAGTCCTTGTTATATACGCGTACAAGCTCCTCATTCTCGTCATAGAACACATACGATGCATTTAACCAATCCGGGTCAGTCGGGTCCGTATGCCCCTTAATGCCCAAATCCTTCCATAGTGTCCACATACGATCAACATTCGAATGGTGTGCGTAGAACAAAGGGTCATACCCAGAAGAGTACAAGTTACCCATGTCCTCAAAGTTAGCCTGAGTCGAATCACCCACCCATCTGTGTATAGCAATGTGACAACCGGCTTCCACTGATCCAACCGACTTCGAGCCATTGGCGACAGGGGCGTCCCCTGCTACATACTCACCCCCAAAGAAGCTTTTTGTATCACCTCCATTTCTAACCAAATCGCGATACACAGTACTGAGATTGCAGGCTATTTGTATCTCCCTTGTGGTGTCTCGTTCCCCGTCCCCGTAGTCCAGATCAACTATCTGTGGCGGGAGATGACGCGCATCGCGATATATGTCAAACAGCGGGTTTGTATTGTCCTCACTGTCTTGAAAGATTGGTGGAATTGTCATTCCTGCTGGATTGTCCCAGTTCCAGTAAGGTAAGGCGAAAGTGGGATCGTTAATTAACTTTCCGAGTATTCTTTCGTAGAAGTAAAGGTACCAGCGGTGGTAGGGAAAGAAGAGCCACGAGTTGTGAATCTGGATGTCGATATCTGGGAATCCGCTATCGACTTGAGTGTAACCACCATTGCAGTATGCACAGTGAATCTTTGCTTGCTGAATGAAGCTGTGTGGGTGGTCTTCTGGGAGATCTTTCATGGCTTGTATGGCTTTTTTATACTTGTGCACTTGCTCTTTAGACCCTTTATGTGCAGGCCATCTCACTCGGACCGTTTTCTCGTTAGGAAACACGAAGGGTTTAACCGTCTTGTTGATGTTAGGCGGGCAACATTTTCGTGACCTAACAGTGTGTTCTAGGTCCTTGATGCCTGAGTCTGCTTCCTTGCAACTCGACGTGATATCGGGAGTTGTTATTGGATCGGCTGATGCTGTGGGCATGGAAGTGAGGTTAACCGCGGTGTAGAGCCCGCCTAGCCCCACGAGTAGGTTCCTACGGTCTATAGCGGGCAGTATGAGCTTGTTTCGATTGTGATCATCATTGGGTGCAATGTTGCATGAGACTCTGAACCCATGGGTTTGGTTTTTATGAGTCTTGAAGGCTTGTTTGGAAGTTAAGGCTAAGGTAGTTGGTGTAACCAATGAAGAAGACATGATTAACTGCTTAATGAAAGGGGTGCTTGTGAATTATATGTTTTGAGCTACTATTTATAATAAGAAGTTCATGCATGAAGACAATTCTATAGTTACCACTTGACTTGTCAAATGTCTATATATATTTAATAATAAAAGATACATGCATCCTGAATTGAACTTTTTACAGCCCTTAGTACTTATAATAATTATTTTGTTATGTAAATAATTTCTTGTAAATATGGATACTCTTAAGACAACTATTCCATGATCCATTGATTAGAGGAGTTCCTTTGGTTTTCTTTGTGAAATAACTTACTTATATCAGCGATTAGAGTATTGCTTTCGTATGACGAAAATCACTTGTTTAAATCCAATAGTAGATAGAAGTTGGTAGATACCACGGTTAGTGATATCTAGTAAGTTTTTCAACCCATTTTATTTTAGTGTTATTTAAATCGTATGTTTTCTATATGTTTATCGTTGTATCAAAATAAATACGATTTGAGCTTGATTCTAGCTATCTAATCGATAGATAAAGGGCTACGTAATGGCCAATTGAATTTTCTATCAGTTGGGCATCTGATTTTCTTACTTTGACCCCTAAGTTTATTATCGGTAAAGGAGTTGAAAAGAATAATGTTACCTAATTTCACATTTTTAGATTTACCTTTTGTTATTTGTGATTATTATAATTATAATTTTATTCTATTTTATTTCAATCACACCAACTACACTCACATTTTGACAATAAATGTAATTATAACCATTCCTAATGAAAGTGGCAAATCATGTCATCAATTAGAACTTTACTACATTATTAATATTATTTTTAACTTTTTTGCTTAGCCGCCTAAATATTCAACGTTGAATTTTCAAAATAAGTTGCAATTAAATTTCGGGCCTAAACATCCTACGTTTTATTTTCATTTTGTATACTCCCACTTTATAATATATATATTCGCCTAGCCACCTAACCCCCCAAAGTTGAGTATTTAAAACGTAAGAATGCAAAAAAGGAACAAAATTCTAGAAAATATTGGACATTTCCTATAAGTAACGTGACACAAAATTAATTTGAAGAAAATCTAAAAATAAACATCAATACTTGCCCAAGTAATTTTCTATAAATCAAGCCCACTTATGTTATTTTGATTCCTAATTTTAATTTTGCACACAACAAACATAACTAAATTGTGAAACGTGACAATGTTTGGAACCATGTTTTCATCAGGGTTGATTTTCTTTATTTAATAAATATGCTTAGTTGTCATAATTTCTTATCATATATTCATCTTTGAACTACGTCAATTTGCATTTTTTGATGGCATGTAACTTATATGGTTAGACCCTTTAACACCCTCAAAACTTATGTATACATAGAGTACGTATTATTATTATTGTTTGGTTGTCCACATCACCACTTAAAGTTGTCTCATAATCTTGAGAGTTTGATATTGGAGTAAATTGTTATTTTAGTACGTGGTTTTATGTTATTTTTGTTATTTCAGTACTCGTGTTTCATATTTTGCTATTTCAGTACCCGTGTTTCATATTTTGTTATTTCAGTACCCGTGTTTCAAAATAATTACTGAAACAACCATTCCGTCCTAATCAAAAGATAACAACAGTTACCACTACGGGAAAAGTCATCATTACCTCTATAACCACTACATCATCATTTAATTAAAAGAGAAAAACACAAAACCCTAGATCCATTCCACACTTCCACTCGTTTCAGACATCTAGCGATTCTAAACCCTAGTTGACAAAGTTTTCATCACCAATTTATCTTCTTCTTTGAAACACATATCGAAGAAGGAAACCCTATGTCTACTTCATCACAAAGTTGTACCATCCACCAAAGAAATCATTGCACATGCACCACAAGCACAACAATTTCTTTGACTATTTGTTCTTGTGGGTCGAAAACCGAATTCCAAGTCCAATCCTTGAATCATATAATGATAATATACTAATTGATCATCCAGATAACCTAAAGTCCAATACATTTGACCTAATGCAAAAATAGAGAACTCATTTGCATTTACTCCGTCAAAGTAGTTGATTTTAGCGCTTACATAACTCTTTTTGGTCAAATCAACAAGATTACCTCCATGGTAGATTTTTATGATAAACCATGTAAGGTTTTGTGCTGTAATGAATAAGAAACATATACCTTTTAAAAAAAAACAATTCACATGCAAACAAAAACAATGGAACAAGAAAATTGGAAAGAAGAACACTTACAATAGATTACATAAGGATCAAAAGTATCATGGGGATGTCAACCACGAAGTTCCCACTGGAACTCCATACAAGAAACGATGTGCAGATAAATATGAACGAGGGTTTGGAATTGTCAAAGTGAAAAGGTGAATGAGGGTTTGGGTTTGTGTTTTTTTATATTTTAAAAGATGTTTTTAATGTTTTATAGAGGAAATGACGACTTTTCCCTAGTGGTAAGTATTGTTTTTTTTATTTAGATGGAATGGTCGTGTTGACAATTTTTTTGAAACATGCTTAGTGAAATAGCAATAAATGAAACATGAGTATAGAAATTGATAAAAGTGACATAAAATCAGTGACGAAAAAAGTTTTTACTTTATTTTTCGCTACAATTTAATATCAATCTTTTACCTAACATACATGTAAGGCCCAAAACCAAAAGACTCAACAGTTGGCAATCATAGATCATCAAAGTTCTATGGTAAAGATTTGAACTTTAATAATTGCTTGTTTCCTTTTAAATTTTATCACACGTGACTCCTAATGAACATTCTAGATATGATGTAGAATAATTCATGTAGCATTCTTCTGCTGATGCACGATAAATACTTTGGTTACTAGGCCAATTTGTTCATCACATAAACTTGTTATTATGCATGAAACTCAACCCAACAACACACATTTTAAGCAATAGATGCAATATACACATCAAAACCACGCAAATGTTATCACAACGGATCCTAATTACCGAGCGTTTTAGACTCCTAACCAGCAAACCCCTGACTGTTTAGGTTAAACAATGGGAACCAACTCGATCTTGATCTCGCCAATAATGAGATTGTCGCACCCTTCCCTAGGAACCAATGTCACTGTCGCATACTCTTCCCCTTCAGTATTCGTGTCATCCAAAAGTTCATTGAGCCCAAACCTCGCAGAAGTAGACACAAACATGTTTCTCATTTCATTATGTGGAATCTGCGCAAAACCACCTGCGTACTCAGGATCACAAGACGAAGTCGTTGTCACTTTAGCTTCATTAACCTTGTCATTTACGAACACATCAAACTTCACAAACTTTCGGCTGTCGAACTTTATCCTTTTTATCAATAAAACCTCGTTGGCTTTTGCCTTTTCATCTACGGTCCGATCCACACCGGGCCGCCTCACACGAACCTTTAGGACCTTGTTTAGCAGCCTCGGGAACCTTATTTGTTCCACTGTTTCCACATCTCCTGCCCATGCAACCCGCGATCTTTTGCTTTGTTTAGCGAGCCGACTCTTGCGCCACGTAAATACTTCTTTAGAGTCTTCAATATAATCATACTTAAACTTCTCTAAGTTAATAGAATCTTTGTTATACACACGTACAAGCTCCTCATTCTCATCATAGAACACATAGGACGCGTTTAACCAGTCGTGATCTGTTGGATCTTTATGTCCTGGAATCCCCAAATCCTTCCATAGTTTCCACATACGGTCCACATTTACATGATGTATATAAAATACAGGGTCATACCCTGCGGAATAGAAGTTACCCAAGTCCTCAAATAAAGGCATTGTTGCATCACCAACCCATCTATGCACCGCGGTGTGCGAACCTGCTTCCAAGGACCCAACTGACGGGTCCATGTTAGGGATGGGTGAATCCCCCGCTACATATTTTCCACCAAAGAAGCTTATTGTATCACCTCCATTTCGGACCAAATCGCGGTACACCGTGCAAAGATTGCCTGCTATTTGTATCTCATCAGGATTATCCTTATCTTTACGATCATAGTCCAAATCTATTACAACTTTGATATGTCTTGCATCCCTATAAACATCATACAATGGGTTTGGCGTCCCGTTAACCTCTTTGGGTACGAATATCTCGGGAATCCGCATTCCTTCGGGTTCATCCCATTTCCAAAACGGTAACGCGAAAGTCGGATCGTTAATCAACTTTCCGAGTATTCTTTCGTAGAAGTAAAGGTACCAACGATGGAAGGGGAAGAAGAGCCACGAGTTATGAATCTGAATATCGATATCGGGGAATCCGCTATCGATTTGGGTGTAGTATCCGTTGCAATAAGCGCAATGGATTTTAGCTTGGCTGTTGAAACTATGCGGGTGATCTTCGGGGAGATCCCGCATGGCTTGAACAGCTCGCCTATACTTATCAACCTGTTCCAAAGTCCCTCGATGTGCAGGCCATCGCATTCGCACAATGTGTTCATTAGGAAACACGAAGGGTTTGATCGTCTTCCCGATGGTTGGAGGGCAACATTTTCGTGTTCTTACGGTTTTCAAAATATTACTAAATTCTGTAGTCATGTCCCTACATGTGGACGTGATATTAGGAGTTGTGATAGGGGCGGGTATAACGGACGGAATGGATGTGAGGCTTGCGGCTGTGTAGAGGCCGCCGAGCCCCACGAGTAGGTTCCTACGGTCTACATTGGGTGGTTTGAGTTGGTTTTTGTTGTGGTCAAGTGGTTCACCGGTGCATGAGACTTTGAACCCTTGAGTTTGGGTGGTTCGAGTGTTGGAGGGTCGATGGGATATGGGTTGGGTACTGGTGGAAGGTAGGGAAGTGAATGTGGAGGTAAGAGAAGAAGACATGATATAATTAAGGTTAGTTTCACAATGTAGATGGATTTAAAGCTCCCATTTATAAGGTATTCATGTGGGAATTGTGAATTGTTACAAAATATGTGTGAAGACAAGTAGTTGGTACCATTTTGTTCACGATTTATTGGCTAGTGACTTCATAATTTATATTATAGTTTCGATTAAATTACACAGATGGTCCTTGTGTTTTGGACTAATATATGAATTTGATCCCTAAACTTCAATTCTTGCAAATTTAGTCCCTACTAGCACTTTTCACTTGCAAAAATGGTCCATGAGCTTACACATGTTAGTTTGCTGGTTAGTTTTAGGGGTATTTTGGTTCTTTTATACTTTAAAAAATTTAAAAATTATAAAGAGTAAATTACAAAGATTGCCCTTTATATGTATGTGTGTGTATATATATATATATATCTATATATATATATATATATATATATATATATATATATATATATATATAAGAAATTGCATGATATGTCCTCACACTTTAATAAGTATACTAACATGCTTTTCTTTAAAATTTTGCATGCTCACTATCCTTTGAACTAACTTCCATCTATATCACCTTTAATTCCAACATGTGCCCCTCACGTGAAGGAAAATGTAAAATATTAATATCTTAAAATAGTTAATGGTCGCACCTTTTATCTTTTCTCCTTATCTCTTTTTCTCTCTTTTAACTACCACCACCCCCACCACCACCATTAACTCACCTTGATGCACATCACCATGAAACCACCACCACCACCACCACATATGTACCATAGATGAACTCGCCATGCTTTCGTTTTACCTGCTACCATGACTTCCCCTTCTCTCTCTACTCCTAAGTTATTGGTCCATCTCTACCATAACAGCATCAACCTCCACCACTAGTCATCTTTTACCATCACATTCCATGTTCTTTGTTCCCCAATCCTAATCCCTCTTTAATGTTCTTTGTCTCCTTGATTTATCTTGGAGCAATTAGCATCCTAAATCACCCTAAAAATTTAGTGGAAAACTTAAATCCTAAACTGTTTCTTCCATTGCTGTCTCCACTGCCCAAACACAATTGTAACCCTTAATTTGTTTCCTCCACCGCCGATGCCACCTTTGATGGGTTGTTGTTTCATGAGTGTCAAATCCTATATTCCCATTGATGAGGTCGTTGAAAGATTAAAAAATGAGCCATTTTAGGGTGTAGAAGATGCACATAGATGAGAGAGAGAGAGAGAGAGATAGAAAAACAGAGAGAGAGAGAGAGAGAGAAAGAGAGAAAGAGAAAGAGAGAAAGAGGGAGAGAGAGAGAGGGATTATATCCATAAAAATGCCTTTAAAACTAACCAACTAATTTAATAACGTTAAGTCCACGGACTATGGATAAAAGCAAATAGTGTTATTGAGGACTATATCCATAAAAATCAAAGTTTAAGGACTTATTTTATAATTTGATCAAAACCATAAGAACCATTCATGTTATTTTTATAACAATTCATGTTTTGTTGAAGAACGTATACTATTGTTCGATTGAGATCTACTTTTGACACGTTTTGTTTTATTAAGGTCTGTTATTTTTACGTTCAAATACCTCAATCAAATAAAACATGTCAACAACAAACCTCAATCCCACAACAGATCTCAATCAAATAACGGCACATATTCGAACAAAACGTGAAGATTAATTGAAATCTCACGGCAAACCTCAATCGAACAACATGGGTTAGAGTTAATCGAAGCTTTTAAATCGAAGGGTCTGGTCTCACTAGTCATTTCATGTGTTTTTTAGTTTTAATTGAATATTAATTAATCAATTTGTTTTAATTAGATAATTAGGGTGTTCAAAAAGACTAAAATACCCTCATATTTAACGGAGTTTTATTGAAGTTTTAATGGTGTTAGTGGAGTGGATGTAAATGAAAACATTTGGTAAATTACAGTGACTAAAATGGCAAAAAAATGTTTTTGGATTGAAATGACAAATTTAATAAAACGTCAGAGACAAAAATAACATTTTACTCCTTTTTTAACTTGTGCAAGTTTATATGTATTGTAGTGGTGATGTTTATAGCTACCGACATTAGTGAGATAAGTAGAAATTTTAAATATAAATTCAATTGATGATTATATAGGGAAAATGAGGAAATGGGATGACACCCTTAAAAATAAGAAGAATGAGGAAAATAGAGGAATGATGAAATAACGCTTATGTAACATACGAGAAAAATAAAAAAATGAGGTAAAACACTCGCGCCTAAAAGTTAAGGGTGGTTATAACTTTCTTATTTTCCTGCACTATTCTCTTTTAATATAATAATATATTTTGAAAATTTTGAATTATTACTAAGATGTCATTTTGATTACTAGTTATTAACGAAATCTTAATCTTATGACAAAATTTTTCAAGTTCAAACAAAAAATGAGAGTTTTGAAATAATATCTCTTAAGAGATACGCTCGCGCACATACACACAAATATGTGGATCCTGTGATACTCGTTGTTGACTAAAAGGAGTAGGACGCTATAAGAATGTGTTGCGTGCATGCCATTGGTTCAATAGGCGAGGAGTAATTACATCCATTTATGCGCGTAAAAAAATAACACAATTATATGAAATAATTATGATGATTTACCATATATAACAATATTGTTATACCATATAACTATGTTGGTTTAATGTTATAATTTCACAATAGTATTGATAAAACAACACAATTATATGAAAAGAAACATAGTTATAATGGTAAAACAATATAATTATAAATAGAAAATCAACACAGTTTTTACACATTTCATTCTATTTTAAAAATTCACTTGTTATTAAAAATTTCATATAACAATGCATATTTAAACTAAAAATAAAAAATCCTTAATTTTATGGTATAATAAATTTAAATAGATATTGAGTTGCATTTTTTTAAAAATAAAGGAAGAAAATAAAAGTTAACTATATGTTTCCTCTCATAGCCATTAATAGCTAGTTTGATAAAATCAAAGACTCATTATAAATGAGTGACAATTAAATTAGTTTGATCAGACTTATATGACATAGTTATGATGGTTAATTAACATTTATAATTATATTGTTATACCATATAAATGTAAACTGTATCAAGATATTGTATTTTTTTGTTTGATGAATTGTTCATCCAAGAACTCAGGTTTTGTTCTTACAAGACGAGTTGCTCGCCCATGCATAACGTGTTTTGGTAGAAAAATTTTTCACATCCTTATAAGGAATGCTTTATTCTTTCCCTCAGCCAATATGGGACTTAGTAGATGTAAATCCCACATCTTGAAAGGCTTGGTAGATGTAAGTCCCGTCTCGATGGAGTAGGAGAACAAAGTTTTCCTTATAAGGGAGTAAAAACTTTCTTTACCAAGACGCATTTTACCTAAGCGATCAACTCGTCAGGTAAAAACAAAACCGTGAGTTTCTAGATAGAAAACTCATTGGGGCAAAGCGGACAATAATAAGGGTGGACTGGATCCGTGTGCCAGCAAGGACGTTAGGCTCCGTAATGAGAGTGGAGATTTAAGTCTCAAATCAATTGAGGGAAAGAATGAAGCATTTCTTATAAGGAGATGAAAACCTTCTCTACCAAAAAGCATTTTGCCTTGAAGAGCAACTCATCTGATAAAAACAAAACTATGAATTTCTGGATGGACAACCCAATAAAAACAAAATGAATTATATTTTGGTACGGTTAACATAAGCTATTACACTATTGGTTTAATGAAATAGTTTCACAATAATAATGATATAATAACATGATCAGATGTAAACCAACATAGTTATAATAATTGAACAACGCAATTATAACTGTCAACATTGTTTCACATAGTGCATTATAACATAATTAAAGGCAGCTTGTTATAACAAAAAATTGTTATCAAGTACTATATTCAAATTAAAAAGCGTTAATTGTCATTTTCATCCCTGAGGTTTGATGAAAGTTGTTTCTTCTTCCAAGTTTTTTACTTGCTTACTCTTTCATTAGTGCTTTTTTACTTTCAAGTTAAACTCTTATAAAATTTGTATAAAAATTAACTATAAGGAATAAGTATTATCCATAATAAATATGACAGATATGTTGGAAAGTTCAGTAACATCCATATAAATTGATGCAAACCCTATCAGCATATGTTTCTAAACAAAAGACTACACATCTTATAAATCTACATTTTCTCATAACCCCATAATTAATACAAAGTGGTGCCATCAAGCCATTGTCAAAGGGCACGACCGATCAAAGTCCATCAACGTCGGAGCCAAGACAACCTGGCAAGTTAAAATCGTGGGGCAAGAAAGATAAAGAAAGCTTGAATTTTGTGTTGTTCATGTATTTTGATGCTACTACTAAGATGGTGTGATTTTTTCAAATAAGCCGAGCCTGTTGTCAGATAATCTTGATTTGTACGCGGATTTCTTATACTCGAACCAAGTGAACTCCTTGTACAAGCTGTCTTCTTCTCCTTGCATGAGTGATGGCAATGGTGCAATTTTTTCACTCAATGGAGGTCCACCAAAGTATATCATCGACACCCTACTCTTTTTACCGTTTGCCAACACCCTGTGCTTCACACTCTTGAATCTTCCATTGGTCATCACCTATGCATCAAAAGCTATATTTTTATAATCAAAGTCTCTAAATATAACCATTTTATTAAATAACCTTCATCTCAAATATACAACTTTTACAGTCAATATATTTTCCTGAAATACTAAATAAATTATGTACACGATCAAATTTAATATATATGTGCATGGCTAAAGATTTTTTCATTTTACTGACTAGTTTAGAAACCCGTGCAATTACACGGGCTAAATAGAAATACTTAATTAATATTTAAAAATTATAAAATAAGTTTTTAACATATATAAGATATAATTAAAATCACGTATAGATATTTTAAATAATAAAACAATAACAATATTTTCTAAAAAACTTATTTTAAAAAAAAAAAGAGTTAATTTTAATTTTGCTCCCCAAGGTTTGACAAAAGTAACTATTTTCCTCCAAAAGATTAGAAATATCAATTTACCTCCAAAAATTTCATAACTTGTTTCAATTTTATCCAAAAGCTTCATTATTTTGGATTTAAATTGAAATAAGTAATGCAACTTTTGGACTGAAATTGAAACAAGTTATGAAACTTTTGGAGGTAAATTGATGTTTTTAATCTTTTGGAGGAAAATAGTTATTTTGTTCAAACCTCAGGGAGGACAACCGAGCTTAACTCAAAAAAATATTTTCGAGCAATGTCATCTTTTTGAAAGTTCTTTGTATTAAAAAACTTCATATTTCATAAAAAAATATTTTTAAAAAAATTACATTTTTAATAAAAAGAAACAAGTTTTTAATTTAAAAAAATTGTCTTATAATTGAAAATGATATAAATAATATCATTTACATTTAATATTATCATTGATATGTTTATAACATGTGACAAAATAAATATTAAAAGATAACTGTGGCAAAAAAAATATTATATTTGTTAGAGAAGATTCTACCTTGTGTTAATAAGAACGAATTGTAACTTAAAATAATTTTCTTGTCTGCTTATTATTTTTAAGAGAAACACATAAAAACTCTATATCAATCAGCAAGCATAACATAAGTGAATAATCTTAATAAGTAGTTTTATAAAAACTTTACTTAATAAATAGTTTACAAATGTCTCGGAATGTACAAACCCTAACCCACTAGTTAGAAAAATAAAGCATAAACGAATAACCTATCAAGAAAGTTATCTAGAACAAGAAAAAACAAATGTGTAATGGATTGATAATAATACACGAATTATAAAATCACTTTTAATGTAAGCTATCGAACTAAAATAACTTTTATTACTTGTGAAGCTCAACGTATAGTATTGTATTTAAGAAGTATGATTATGACACTAGAAAAAGGAAGTTACTTGTTGGACTCGAGAAAAAGATTGATTTTGACCTAGGAAGTGGACACCACAATACGATAGTGATGCAGAATCTACACATATCCATTTGATATCTTTTTTCGTTTTCTATACTAGGTTAAAAATCAAAACCAAAGTCTAAACACACATTTGAGAATTAATCATGCATTTGACAATTGCACATTTTTGTATGGGTAAAACTAATAGCCAAGTTCCGATATTGTATCAATGAAGTGACTAATACTTCTTTTTTTTACCGGTGATTTATTTTAAATTATCACACCTTCGTTATACAAAATTTGAACTTACTATTTTTTGTTTACTATCTTTTAAAATATTGATATTATTGTTTAATTACTTATAGTTTTACTCATATATAATTTTAGTAATATCTTATTTTTTAAATATTATTTTAATTAATAAAATTTTATTATATTTAATATTTTATTTATTTAACTCATGTAATACACGTGTTTACTAAGCTAGGTTTATATTTATCAAAATCAAACTCTAAATATTACATTTATCAAAATCAAAATATCTTTTTTATTTATTTTTAACATATTTTATAAACACGATATAATTTATTACAAATTTACCTTAATTTTCTTAGAACCTTTACCCATTCAAAATCATATATCTACTGCATTTTTGTTCGGTTTTTAATAATTTTTATTTTTATAGTAGATTTTTATTGCTTTATAATTCATTTATTGTTTTGTAGCGATTTTATTGATTTTTACAACAATCATATCGATTTTTACTACTTTTTCGGTTGACTTAATATTTAGTTGCGTATTATCTCTAAAGTACTTATAATAACCCATCTTTGTTGTATAGCACCAACTCCATAAATTATTAGCTTTCTAAAACAAGTTTATCATCACATTTTAAAAGTTGGGTAGTGGGTGAATAAAATTACAACTTTTATATCCAATTTAACTCATAGAAGTAAAACCAAATAAAAAAAAAAACTAGTGTGAAAATATCCTAAAAAATAATATTCAATCGAGTTCATGGGAAACATAGAAATAAAATTATTATAAAAATTAGTAAAAACACTATAAAACTAGTAAAAGTTGTTGTAGTAAATACTATAAAAAATCAATACTTGAAAAAGTAGTAAAAAACGAAGTTGTAAGAAAGACAAAAAGAACTCATAAAAAGATAAGTAAATATGAAAATTTAAAGTTTCAACAAAACTATGAGTAAAATGGTTATATTATGAATTATTTTTCTGAAATAAGTTTATATATATATATATATATATGATATTTAATTATTTTAAAAAGATATATATATGTGATATTTGGTAAGTTTTATAGGAGAATATATTATACTAGATTTAGTAAACTCGTATATTATACGAGTTGAATATATAAAATATTAAAAAAATTTAAATTTATTAGTTATAGGAAGATATTTTAAGATATAATATGATTGAATTATAAATGAGTAAAAACTATAAGTAATAAAACATTGATATCAACTTTTTAAACATTTTTTAAAAAAACATCTTGTTTTAAAATAAATCTTTTAAACAAATATCACTTTTTAAAAATGTTCTTATTAAAAATCCTAATTTTAATTATTTTTAGTTTATAAAAGTTGTACCTTTTAAAAACATAACTTTTAAAATATTTTGAATTTAAGAAAGATTGATGGTTTGAAAAAATTTCTTATGTTATAAAAATTTATTTATCTAGAAATAGCATTATTAAAAAGATTTTTTTTAATTTATTAAAAAATATTTTTAATCAAAAAAAATTAATTAATATAATTATTAACAAAAGAGAAAAACGGGAAAACTTGGTGAGTAAAAACGTGATAATAACATGTGTCACACTTAGTTAGTATTTTATTAGAGTAGATATTAATTTTTGTTTGGATATATATATATATATATATATATATAATATTTAACTAATTTTATAAGAACATATATGAAATTAATCTTTTTGTTTTGAAGTCGATTTAACTGAAATAGTTATAAAACTTATTATTTAGTATTTTTCTATATTTACTTCCTTTTTAAGATCAAATAGTAATTAAATATCTAAAGTTTTTTAAAGTAGATGATATAAATGGAAGATATATATGAGCAATGCTTCCTATTTATTATATTTTTTTAAGTCGACTTAGATAAAATATTTATAAAACTTAGAGTTAATTTTAAGTTTGCTCTCTAAGTTTTGATAAAAGTAATCATTTTAACTTAAAAAATTTAATATATCAATTTAACTTCAAAAAATTTATAGGTTGTTTTAATTTCAGTCTAAATATTTTGTTATTTTAGATCAAGTTAAAACAACAAATAAAACTTTTTGAACTGAAACTGAAATAATTTATGAAACTTTTGAATGAAATTACTACTTTTTTTTAAGAAAAAATAGTTATATTTGTCAAAACTCATATAAATAAACTTAACTCTAAAACTTATTATCTAGTGATTTTTTTTAAATTTACCCCTCTTTTAGATTAAATAGTAATCAAGTACCAAGTATCTATACAAAGTATATATTACTTCAGTCATCATATGTTATGGTTTTTGTTGTTATAAAAAGATAAACCAACATTAGTCAAAAATGGTTATTAGAGCACATAGTGTGGAACTCGAAAGGAAGTGGTGAAAACCTGGTTCTGGGTGAGAACATCAAACTAATTCCAGTGGCCAAAAACAATCGTAAACGGGAGAATGTTCTTCAGTACTCATCAAATGAATTTGTGGGTTGGGAGTTGTACCGTATTAGTATTACAGTGGCGGAGCTTGAATTATTTCATAAGGGGGCGGGGGCGGGGGCGAAATTAATTTTTTTTAGGATGGGCGAACTCGATATTTATATAAAAATTACATTAACTGACCAAAAATTTACACTATCGGACTAAAATTTAACAATACTGGCGAAAAAAACAGGGGGCGGCAATCCCCCCGCGGCCCTAATAAAACTTCGCCAATGCCGTCTCATAAACACAAAAAAAAATGTAAGGAAAAATGAAACGACACCTTTTGAACTAAAAGATACTAGAAAAAAAAACCTAACGTAACATTAAGGTGTCATATAGAAAAACCCGAGAAAAACAGAACAACCCCTCACCCGTATTGATAAGTGAAATATTTCAATTTTTACAATGCAAATTACCTGTAAAGAATCCCCAACATTGACGAAGAAAGATTCAGAATCAGGAGGAACAGACACCCATCTTCCATCTCTCAACAAAATCTCAAGCCCACACACGTTGTTCGATCGCAAAACCGATATGATTTGGGGGTCCGTATGCTCTCCGAACCCCACCAATCTCCGGCCACTTTCTTGAAACTCCGGCGCCGGAGGGTAGTGATTCAGCCGGAAAACAGAGTCACTCTGTTCATCCATCAACAGCTTACTGAACACATCTCTCGGCTGCAATTTCATCTCATCAGCCAACAATTCCATAATCTCACAAGCCATCTTCCTCACCAATTTCACATAATCATCAACAACACCACCCCTGCAACAAAAAGATTGTAATCACAAGCATATCATTAGAATTTAAAAACAGAGTGTGAAAAACAGAGTATTTACTGTAAGTTTTCGGGGTAATTTGATTCGGGTTTTGTGTTGAGGAGAAGGTATTCGACCCAGCCCACATCGCCATTTCGGCCAATGCTCTTGTTCCCGTAGCCAAACGGGTCGGGTGGACCCGATTTTTGTTTGATGGAAAGAGGGGAATTGAAGAACTTTACAGCTTCTGATTCGAGTTTATTGATGAATTTTGAAGGGACTCCATGATTAACGACTTTAAAGAATCCGAAATCTTGACAGGCTTTGACGATGTGGTGTTTTGATTCGGGTTTCGAGAGGTCAATTTGCGGGATGTCGGGGATGATCATTGGGTTTGTGTTTGGCTTTGATGGTTTCACGAAGAACTGTTCCATTGGAGGATTTGATAGAACCACCATGGTTGAAGATTGATGAAGGTTGATGAAGATTGAATCTTTGAGAGAAGAATGATTTGGGTGTTTTTGGAATTGGAAAATGATTTCAAGAAGATGAAGAAACGATGAATAATGAGAGGAGAAGAGGCTTTGTAAAGCAATATATATACACACAGGCTGTGGTTATTGCAGGGAGTTTAGAGGTGTGCAAATTATAAAATTATAATGTTGAGCCGGTCGGGATCATCTCGCTAAAAGCTCGAAAGGATTAGAGGTTTATCCAATCAAGCTAACTTAAGATACATGGATCGGCGAGCTAAAACTTTGAAATGAGTCGAGTTTAAACGAGCTCAAACTTATATTATGTCTCGTTTCATAAATGAGCTCTAGCCTCATATTATAGCTCATTTCATAAACAAATCCGAGTTTCATATATCGAACTCGAGTCAACTCATGAGGCTAAACGAACGTTTTATATGTACAGTTTTAATTTAACCTATTAATGTTTAAAGTATCTTTAAAATTATGGTAAAATAATTAAATTAAATAATATATATTATGCTAAAAATAAAAATTATAGCATAAACATATATAAAACTAGGTTTTTCTAACCCGCATGTTGCGCAGGGAATTTCACAATAATCTCGAATATCAAAACGCGAATACAACAACACGTTGTGTCGACATTGTACGTGACGTGATAATGTATAGATTAACAATCGACCAGATTTGCCTTGGACTAAATTTACGTCAAACCATAGAGTAACTCGAATTTTTACCGTTGAACGGAAACGTGTTATACTTTAGCTGGCTCTTTTCCAAACAAAATTATGTTGAAACGCAATCCAACTCAAAACGTATATCATCTTAAAATGTATATATAAATATGCACGGTAACGTTTTATACCCGACTCGTACCGTTACGTAAATCCGGAATTTTAAAATTCTAAAGTTTGCCATTTTAATAAACAAATTCTATATTTTATTATCATTTAAATATTATTATTATTATTTTATTAATTTTTTTACTTTAGAATCCTTCACCAATTTATAGATATATATATATAATTAATTAATTAATTAATTGTAAAATATAAAAATAAAATAATTAAGGGTATTGGATTTTAATAATCCCAACTTTCATTTATTAGCCGGGATAAATCCCAATTCAGAAAATGTTTACAAACACTCTCAACTTTAAGGTTATTTTGCTTCATCTATCTCGTAACTAACTGTGAGTTACACCGTTAGTTTTTGATGGCGTTGACTATTTATATAACCAAAACACTAATTAAAAAGTTGGAATCAACTATCTAGTTAGTCAATATAAAATTTCTGCACACTAAAACTTGTTAATTTGCACCTCTTAATCTAAACCACTAGACTCGTTGAAGGTGGATTCAAGTGACGATGGATGCTATGCACCGGAAAACGAACCTTATTGACTTTATCAGTTTTTGACTCTAAAATTAAAGTGTTATTCTTTTTCTTTTACCGACCAATGTACACTTTATTATACACCAGCCCTGCTATCAAATAATATTTTTAAGAACCAATGCTATTCATCCACTAGTTAATGATAAAAAAATAAACAAGAACTATCTACTTCAGAAGACGACTTTGGGCGCATGAAATACATATGCGTATGCACGAATCATTTATATGTGTGAGGTCGGGTTCATATAAAAACAAAAATATATATATAAAAACCAATAAATCATATAAAACATATATTTGTGTGCGAGTTAATTTGGAATTTAAACATCTATTTAAATTTATTCTCGAAGGCGTTTCACTTTTATATAATGAACTCATGTCAATATATAATCCCTAAGTTCGACACAAGTATTGTAAAACAGGTTGCGGTCCAACCTGGATTTGAACCGGCTAGTTTGTTGTGAAGCAGTTTACGACAAAGTGTATGTTTGTTAACTGCCAAATTAGATTTTAATAATTTTAAATTTTACTAATTGGCCAAGAATAATCCATATTATTTATTGATATGTGACAATTCCAATTTTCATTTTTATTATCAGTTGGCAAATATCAATAGTATAATTATCGTAAATTCACACTTAGTTTACATTTATTTTTTGACCGATTTCGTTTGTATGTTACTTCATTCCGTTCATCAAGTGCAAATTAAGCGTAAATCTTTAATAATTATGTAATTGTGACTGATAATGGTAATAAAAGTGAAAGTTGGAAGTGTTAACAGACAAATTAAAAGTATTGATTATTATCGGTCAATGCGTAACAGTTTAGATTATTATTTATTAGAGTAAATTACAAATTTTGTCTTTTATATATGCTCAAAATTACGAATTTTATCCTTAAACTTTAATAATTACACTGAGTATCCTTTATTTGAAAATTTGTAACGCTTTTTGTCCTTTTTACTAACAGGAGTTAATTTTTTCTGTTATATTTTTGTAAATACTCATTTTGCCCCTAACTCTCAAAAGGACAAAATGTGTAACTTTTATAAATCTTTTATTTTCTTTCTTTGTGTGCTTATTTTATTAACTTTACTTTTCATTATTTCTTTATTTTTAACCACTTTTTATTTTAAATACTTATCTTAAATATTATTAACTAGTATTTTTAATCATTCAAATATGAGTTATAATTAGTTTTTTTATTATATTAAAATATACAATAAATTACTATTCTACTTTAAAACATTCATGAGACGGCTAATATTTATTTTATAATAAAAATATATTTTAAAAAATCCATTTTCAATAAAATTTATATAAAAATGTTTAGAAAAAATAAAAAGATTATGTATTAAACTTTTTTATAAAAGAAGCAAACGGTCCGGGAAAGAAATTCAAGCCTTAAGTATGCTAATAAAAAATTAAAAAAATATATTGTGAGGTGTTAAAATATTATTGACCCAATCAATTTTAGAAAAATAGAAAATAGGGTGGCAAAATGGGTCAATGGGTTGTTTTACATGTCGGGTCGTGGCTTCGGTTTGATTTTTACCATTTTTCTCTCTCTCTGCTTTTTATAAAATAGCGACCAAACAACCATCTAAAAGTTCATAATAGTGACAAGTGCAAACAACAAATTCAAAGTTTTAATTAAACAAAAACACAAATGTTATTTAATTAAACTCACTATTAGTTTGGGTTTTTCTAAACGGTTATTAATGGGTTTATAAACCACTAAAAATTAATATGAAAGCGAACTTTACAATAAGAACAATTAAAGACTTTATAAATTAAGCAAAGCCTAATCATATATAAGACCTAACATAGAATAATTATAACTACGTAAAATAAAAAGTCATGGCCCAATTTCATACGATATTTGATATGTTTCTAATATAATACGTAAAACAAACTGTTTGATATAGTTGAAATTTTTATACCAAAAGGGTTAAAAAGCGACGGTGTAACAAACCAATTACTAGTTTAATTTTTTTCTAATGTGAAATAACTAAATTAAACAAATGAAAACAATAGATAATTTAATAATCTATAAATAAAATTTGAATTTAATATAATATTTAAATTAATTAATTAATAATATTTAAGATAAATTTATAAAACAAAAATATTTATATGAGAGAAAGAAAGAAAAGTTAAATAAAGTAAATAAAAACATAAAGAAACAAAATAATATGTTAGTGAAAAAACTATTAGGTGTTCTTTAAATTTTTCATTAATCGGTGTTATTTAAACCCATGTATGTTTTAGTTTATGTTTTAATCACATGTTTCATTAATTTCTGTAAATTATATTTTTAGTTTATGTTATTTTTTATTTCTAGAAAAAGTATTAGGTGTTCTTTAAATTTTATTTGTTCTAGCAGAAAAGTATTTAACTAAATTTAACATATAACAAAATTGTAATATATTAAAATCAATAAATGAAATTATTTTTTTTACAGTTAAAATTAATTTATTAATTATATTTAAGATAAGTTATAAAATAAACGTGGTGAGAAAGAAAGAAAAAAGAAAAGTAAGTAAATAACTAAAAGAAAGAAAAGAAAATAGATGATTAGTATAAGTTACATATTTTGTACTTTAAAAAACAAGGGCAAAAATATCATTTACCATAAACTTAACAGAAATATTTAACTTTAGTTAGTGAAAAGGACATCCAGTGTAATTATAAAAGTTTAAGGACAAGATCCGTAATTTTAAGCATACTTAAAGGACAATATTTGTAATTTACTCTATTTATTAAAATGCAATTTGTCATGTTAAACTGTCATTAACCTTCGTAAGATACTTTGTGAATATTCAATTTGGATTTCAAACTTCACGCTTTCAGGTTTCTTCAAAAGTCAAATAAGGTTGATTTGTATTATCTACATGTAAACTTGGAGTTCTAGTGCTAAAATAAGCATCCAACGTCTTTTCATTGAAGCTGACGACATGATAAGTACGATCGGAAACATATAAGTTAACCCCATAACTAGTATTTAAAGTGTTTGTTATAAACATGATGACAAATATGACGTAAAGATATCCCATTATAGAAACCAGAAGTTATCGTGATCCTCTTATCCACAAGCTCTATTGATACACGTTGATATTCAACATTAGTGTGACCCCTAATCGTCGGGTAAATCTTTGTTTGCTTATTAATATAGTTGGAGCGCCGTATACGAAGGACATTTATGTTCATAAACGTATCATATTAGCATATATAATTGCATACCTTCATTGGGTACTAAGATGAGGTTAAATGTCATTAATTTGTGACGAGGATGAACTCACTTCCATCTTTTCAAACAATTAAATAATTTACTTTGGCTTACCATAAACATAAGGTAATGTTACTCTTGCTCAAATGTGTGAATGCGTTATGTCTCGGACACATGCAATGATCATGCAACGTGTGTGTATTTATACCTAATCAATGTTAATATATTGTTTTATAGTTGGAATTGAACTTAGACATAAGTGATGGTGAGTTCTTTTCTGAGATCAACATTTTTCCGAATGATAGAATGAATTATATCGTAATCAATGAGTTTATGTGGGCTTAACAAAGGTAGGGTCGATTATCATTTAACATTTATGCGTATGTGATGGGGTATTTGTTAAGGGTCCTAATATTGAGACACCCCGTAGGATAAATCGACACCCGCCTATACGTCGCGTATGGGTCCATACGCGGCGTATAGGGTCGAAGACACTGAAAACGAGAAAAACGCGTCAGAGGGTTATACGCCCCATATAGGCCTATACGACCCCTTATACGACACATATAGGGCTATACGACGCGTATAGCAAATTTTAACACTAACTTCGAAGAAAAATTCAGGGGGTTGTAAGAGGGGTTATACGCCCCGTGTAGGCCTATACAACCCCCCTATACGATGCGTATGGTGCTATATGACTCGTATAGAAATCTGGGGTGTTAATTTATAATTTTGGGGTGTGTCAGTATCCACGCCCTTTGTTAAAGATACTTATGGTTTAGAGTTAATTACATAGATGGTCCTTATGGTTTATTCAAAGTAACATGTTTGGGTATTAAAAGTTTTTTGTAACAGGTTAAGGTATTATGTTTTTAATTTTGTAAAAAAATAGGTATTAAGACTAACGGACGTTAAGTTTTCTGTTAAATTTAAATGAAATGACTAAAGTACCCTTGGATTTATTATTCCTACGATTATATATTTCTCTTTTATCAAGGGACCATTTGTGTAATTATAACACTAAAATACACAGCCCTTCCCCATCAGCATCATCGACCCACCATCACCACCATATATCCCCGTCAGCCACCATCACCACCAGCCACCATCACCACCATTTACCCACCTTCAACCACCAACCCTCATACCCATCGGCCACCACCCAACCCTCCTACCCCCCCACGTCCACCGAACGCCACTGAAATCATCAAACACCATCGTAGCCACCACCCAACACCCACAAGCACCCAAACCTAGATCTGAACCCCAATGCTCGTCACAAGATCTGAACCCAAACCTAGATCTAAAACACCACTGAATCATCAAACACCCACGCGTGCCCTAGATCTAAAACACCAGTGAATCATCAACCACCATCGTCTAAACCCTAATTGAATGGTCGGTGGTAGGGGGGAGTCGCCGGTGGTGATCAGGTGGCAGTGATAGTAGTGGCGGTCGGTGGTCGTTGATGGTTGGTGGTGGTGGGGGTCGCCAGTGGTGGTGGGGGTTGGCGGTGGTGGGGGTTAGCGGTGGTGGTGGTGAGAAGATGTTCAGGCGGCAGTGATGGTGGTGGCTGCTGGTGGTCGTCATTGGTCGGTGGTGGTGGGAGTCGCCGGTGGTGGGGGTTAGTGGTGGTGGTGGTGAGATGATGTGCAGGCGGCAACGATAGTGGTGGCAGCCGGTGGTCGTCGTTAGTGGGTGGTGGTGGGAGTCGCCGGTGGTGGTGGGGGCCGGGGTCGGTGGTGGTGGTGGGAGTTACCGGTGGTGGACTGATGGTGGTGAGATCTATTCTACAACTTATATATGTATATATATGTGTATATATATGTGTGTAAACACAAACACACAAACAGTCCTTTAGATATGTTAAATTACATAAATAGTCCCTTCAAGATGAAAAGACTAAAATGCCCTTAAGTTTAACAGAAAAGTTAACGTTTGTTAGTGTTAATACCTTAACTTGTTACAAATTGAAAACACAATACCCCTACCTGTTACAAAAAACTCTTAGTACCCAAACTTGTTATTTTGAATAAACCACAGGGACCATTTATGTAATTAACTCTATGGTTTAGTATAAAACCATGAAGTTATTTAGGGGCTGTTTGATATATCTTACCCGGTCAGAAGGTGGTGACCGGGTAAGAGTTTGTTCCAAAACTGACCGGGTAAGTGAAAAAATAGGCATGGGTCAGTGGTGTCGGACCGGGTTAGACGCGAAAGAATGCAAATCAAACACGCTGACCGGCCAAAATGTCTGACCTGGTCAGTGGGTCAGACATTTTGACCGAATCAGAAGTAAATCAAACAGCCCCTTAAAGTGATTATCAGTTTGGTTTCACGTTCAGTTTCTTTTAATAAAATTGGGATGGTCAGTTTTGGTATTTTCAAATCACATCACATTATATGGCTTACGAGTTATACTTAAATCCGATTAAAAAAACCGAACCTCACAATATAACTTTGATATAATATATTTTTACTTGCCCTTTAATTATTCTAAATTGAACTATACTTGCGATTGGATTTTGCTTAAAAACACGATAGAAGAACAGTTTGTAACAATTTCAAATCTTATTTTGACTATAAAGCTAAACTAGGATTGAAATCCCCGCGCGTTGCCGCGTGGATATTTTTATGACGACATGAAAACCATATTAACACAAAAGAGTAAGAAGTCATCAACATGTTTTCTATGTCAAAATATTATAACTGTTTTAAATATAAGAGTACATCAATATTATATATCAACCAACGATTATAAAAAAAGATGGTTTGGCTAGATATATACATAAATTACGTGATAGACCAACCAATGGTTGTAAAAAACATATGTATCAAATTTCGTAAAGTAAATAGTAGTTTAATTCCAAAAAGAACTTTTAGAGAACGTTATTTAAGCAAACCCGTTAAAATTTTTATGTTATTTTTGTTGTGTATTATAAAATTAACTCTAAGATATGCTACTTTTGTGAAGGTGAATAGTATTGTATATGCATATATGTGAGTAAACTAAGTTGTGCTTATTTATAAGTTATTAAATTTAGGTGGTCAAATTTAAAAGTTCTAAAGGTTTCTTGTAGAAACCCACATGGTGTAATAATATATATATATATATATATATATATATATATATATATGATCAAAGCCAAAACGAACTTATACTTGTTTGGTTTGGTTCAATGTTAATTCTTTATGGTTTTCTTTTCGTTTACAACGATCAAAGTTGTTACTAACAATTTGATTAACGGACTCATAGTTTGACTTGATTTCTTTTTAAGAATAACAACTCACACATGTCTTTATTTCTACTCTTAAACTACTTTAAATTCAAATATAGAAACAATAAATTTTGAATCATGATCTTTCTCAGATTCTCTTTGACTCTAAACGTTAAACTAACGACCTAAGAACATTAACAGTAAGTTTTTTTTATATTTGTGAGTGTGTTTCATATATTATATGGAATAATTGAGAGTGGGTTTGAGTGGATAAGAAAGAAAATATTATTGTTAATATGTATATTTGTTAAGACACTGTTCATTTATATTAATTTTTTAATATTTTTTGAAAGAGATTATTAATGGAGAAGAGAGTAAAGATAATCTCTATACCCTAATAAAAAGCTATCTAGAAGGACACATATCAACATTATATTTCTCCTCAATAATTTTTTCTCACTTATATCTCCTATTTAATAATCACATTAATTACTAATAATATTATTTAATTTTTTAGATTAAAATAGTTTTTTAATAAATTAAGCAATAGATATTTTTACTAATATTATTTCTAAGTAAATAATTTTTTATAAAACTAGAAAACTTTGTAGAAAATCAAACTTTTTTAAAAATACAAAATATTTTATAATTGGTGTTTTTAAAATGTAAAATCTTTATAACAAAAAATAATTAAAATTGAGAGTTATAGAATAAAGTTTTTAAGTATGATATTTATTAAAATGTTTTTTTTAAATAAAATTTTTATTTTATTTATTATAAGAAAATTTTTAATCATATCTTATTTTTAGAATATATATTTATAATTAATAAATTTTCATTCTATAAAATTTTTTTTTTAATTCAACCCGTGTAATACACGGGTTTACTAAAACTAGTAATAAAAATATACAAAAATATTATTTAATTATAAAGAAGAAAAAATAGTAATTTTTAATATAATTATAAGATTAAGAATAATAAAACTAATGTAAATGTTCTAAGATTATTCATTATAGTGACTTAACTCAACCCAACTTTTCATTAAAAAATAATTTATTTATCTTCCCCCTCAACAACCAAGTATAACTTAATTTTTCACTCACATTCACAACTTAATCCAACCAAACTTTTTAATAAGTAAATATACTTTATGACTATATTAAAAAATAATAGAGTAAAAAATTACATGGATGGTCCCTATGCTATGTCCAAATTGTGGTTTTAGTCCTCGGGTTTGTAAAACTACAAGTTTAGCCTAACAATATGCATAAATATAATATATTTAGTTTTAGAGTTGGATGGGGTTACCTTTTTCTGTTAAATATTTTTAAAATAACCAAAATACCCTTAACCTAAAAAAAATTAAAAACTTAAAATTTATTGATAATTTTCTCTAGATATCAAAAGTCAAAACCCATCATGAAATCACCACCACCACCACTTTGGCGAACCCTCTCAACCCACAACCATCACCACCATCGAATAGATCTATCGCCTCCACACCAGAACCAAAACAAATTGATACGCGTTTTATCTCTACCATTTTGTCTCGATCTTATCCTCCTAAACACCATCAGTATCACTTGCATTTTATGTCTTCCTTTCCTTGCCGGCCACCATCACCATCATTACACACATCATAAGCTACCATCACCATCTCTGGCCAGCGACCATCATCATCTTCTGTCGTAAGAAAATGTAATCGAAAAGAGAGTGAGGTATGACTATGATGAAAAAAATTAAATATAATAAATTATTAAAGAAAGCTATATTAATGGTAAATCTAATTCCAAAAGTTAACAAAAAGAAATTTAATAAAAAAAATCCTCTAATCATAAAGTGACAACCGGAAAGAAAAAAGTAAGGCTGCAACCTAGATTGATTGACCAACCAAATTTGATATATACTAAGAGATATATATTAAGATTGGGTTGTTACTTTATTTAATATTTTAATTTCTTTAATATATATATAGGTTTTTTTAACAGCAAATGTATGATTGATTATGTTTTAAAAGATATGTGTTATATTAATTGTGCACCTATTTATTTCCCAGTCAGTATCGCACCCTCAACCCTTTATAAAAATAAACTCATTACTAAAAAAAACTATCAACTTTTTACTCAAAGTAAAACTTAAACATACAACTTTTTCAATATAATTACATATATTATAAGTATTTAACGTTAACGAGTTGGGCTATAATATTTTATTTAACAACCCACTTATAAAAGTGGTGATTATAGTGGGTGGTCTAAAGCGGCAATGTTTTGAGTTAAACAGCGGACAGTTGAAAGGTTGTTGTTGTGGGCAAGTTGAGTACGGGAAATCATAAATGCGACAAGTGGCAAAGGAGGATTGAGAGCTACGTTGTAAGGTACGAATATTAGGAGGCCACGTGGTGGCCATCTTTTAACACGTGATGCCCTGCAAGCCCTACATTCTCTTCTGGTGTGCATCATAAATTCAATTCTCAGTGTAATTTAGGGCATGACTATTAATTGTTTTCACTTTCACGCCTACCTTTTCAAATCAAAAATGATATTTTATGAATCAAAACTTGCAAAATGTACATTTATATTAAGAATAATAATATTCTATTAATAAATCGATGATGGTTTTACAATCAAACACAACATTGTTTTTTATGTTTTTTTCGATTTGCATTTTCTTCAATAGTTTTCTAAATCACTTACGGATTAAAGTGTGTTTTTAGTTATACATATTCTTTAATCGGATAAACAAACTAATTTCTAAAGAAATGGGATGATTAATTCATGTGAAGTGGTGTGTCCACATCGAACCGAATGGTTTTTTTATTTTATTTTATATAGAAGTATTTGAACCATTGCAACGTTTCAGTTGAGATTATTTGTTGGTATTTATATGACACTTACAGTAACATGAACTTTATTAATAGTAACATAGTTACTACCGGATACATGTCCATTAGGAACAACTAGATAGTGTTTATAAGTTACTATCCATTGTCCAAGTTACTATACATAATCTTAAATTCTTAATTACTATTAAAGTATCAGTTACTATCTAAGGACAAAGTTGATGATTTGTAAGTACTTACTACTAGTTAACCATTTACTTCATACAATCAAATTCATGTAATTTTTATTCCTTGTAGATCAGATGCATTTACAATGACGTTTCTATAATGAAAAATAAGAATTTCTCGTATAAACTGGGGCTCTATCCCTTGGACTTATTGGGCACTGCCCTAAACAAGCCACAAGATGTTGCCTCCTAAGACCTCCTTTGGTATATGGGTTTTTATTCTTCATACTACAAAAGTATCTTGAATCAAGAAATAGAGCATTTTTGAATACATGTGCACTTTACACTTCTTAACTTATATAAATGTATAATCTAATCCCTCATGTGGTTTTAAATAAATTTAATTATACTAAATTATTTTGATGACACTAAAATCACTAATAATAAGCATATATGATAATTTAATAAAGAATATACATTAACAAACAACGTAACATTAGTATTAGGAAGTGGTGTTTGAAAGTAAAATGCAAAAGGAATGGTAATTTAAGTACATGCATGAATTCTTGGGGAAAACATAAAAGAGAATTAAAATATTAAGGTGGTGGGGGTGCCCATGTCACTCTCATTACACAATACCACATCACATATCCAGCAATTATATAATATCAAGTCATATCACACCACATCACATATTTAGTTTGGTTGTATATATGCATTTTTTTACAGTTTCAATAAGCTCAAATCGTAAAACTTGGTCGGAACCAAACCACTAGGGTGGAGGAGACGTACGTGGGTTAATGTCTCGGGTTCACACGGTTGGGTAGAAACACCGCCGCAATCCCTTCGGGTAAGCCAATTGGATTCATGAACGAGTATCTGAAGACACAGAAGAAGCCAATGATATTTTACTTTTTAAAACATTAGACAACGTATTCTAGTAGCCGTTGAAATATCTAGAAAAATTAAATCACTATTCTTATACTATAAATTAACATTCTTATTTCAATTTTCTCTCACAAATAGTTAAACTTTCCTTCATTCTTCTACTCAAATTTCTATTACTCAAATAGATTCAAATAAAAAACCTACCTCAATTCAAAAACTAATCATACCAAATAATATCTAACTAGTAATTCCGAAAATTAGAGAAAAATGAGTTTATGCACTATCGCCGCCTTTATGTCACATTAGAGAGGATATCACGTGTTAAGAGAATGGCAGCACGTGGCCTCCTAACGTTCGTCCCTTAAAACGTAGCTCTCAATCCACACTTGCCACTTGTTGCATTTATGACTTGTCATACCCAACTTGCCTTTGTGTTTTTCACTTTAGTTTCGCACGCCACCCTTTTCAAATCAAAATAATATTTACTCACTAATAATTGAAATATGTACATCTACTATGAATAACATTTGTATTAATACATGCAACATATTATAACTCGGTTAAGAGCATTCATATTTCATTTGTTAAAAGTATTTAAGTGCAATCCTTATATTATATGTAATGATTTTGAGTGTTTTTAAGTGAACAACAGAGAAAATGTTATTTTTTATTTGTAAATTTAAAGATTTACTGTTTAATCCTTATAAATTTTTTAATATTTTGAAAATGGTTGGAAGTTGAGAAGAGAGAAAAGTTAATAATAAAAGGATTAAAAATATATTATTTAATTAAAAAAAAAGAGAAAATATAGTGATTTTTAATGTAATTATAAAGATAAAAATAAATAATAAGATTAGAATGTTCTAATTTGAATTGTTTCACAAATTCTGAATTGAATGGTTATATTTTAATTTTATTTAAAGCTTTCACAACCCATTTCCTAAATTGATGTGAGAGTGTATTCCTTAAACTATATGGTATGGTTATAAATGGTTGTGAGTGAACTGTTCAATCTGTATTTTTGGGAAATACTGTTCAAAATCTATAATTTTTATAATATATTTTAAGTGGTTGTGAGTGAATAAGAAAGAAAAAGTAATGATAAAGTTGAAAATAAGAGAGAAAAAATAGTAATTTTTAGTGTAATTATATGGATAAAGATGATAAATGGGTTGTGAATGCTCTTACATCAACTTTCTGGATGAAGTGAGATTTAAGACCTAATGGTTATGTTAAACAAAATTTTGAAGCGTGTCTAATGAGCAACCGAGTTCTATAAAGTATTAAAAGCAAGAAACTTATGCAAAACAAGAAAAAATTACAAAAATGGTTATATAAATACGTTTATGTTTGGGAAAAAATAAGAACATTATTAGGGTTGACATGGGTTGGGCATACGGTGATATATATTTTAAAATATTAAGTTAGCGTCATTTTGGATGATACAAGTATAGTTTATTAAAAAGAAAATTTTTATTTTAGCAGCTTCAATCCATAAACACCCCCCCCCCCCCCCCCCCCCCCAAACGACGATCAAATCAGGGTCAATTGGTACGGATTTAGACAAAGAAATCACTTTTTTCTCAACAAAGGCTGGACAATTGTATCGTCTTACGTGATCTTGACACATCTCTTAATCTGATTCGTTTGTTACATTTTTCTAAAAATAAAACCTGTCATTTAAAATTCTAACGCTAACTTATTAAAAATTAAAGTTATCAAAGGTTGTAATTTCTATTTCTCTATAAATATTGTATAATATTGATATATTTTCATATCCACTTCTAGTTTATTTGTCTCAAATCATTTTTGTTTTTGTGTTTTCTATCATGAATCATTTTTTTTTCTTAATGAATAATAATTACGTGTGCAGCTTGCTTTATCTTCTTAATTAAATATATTTAATGAAAGTATTTTTATATTTTTATATTTTTATATTTAAAATAAATAATTTATTCATTTCAAAAGTATGAATTGTGAATAAAAAAAGTTGGATTGGGTCGAGTTGTAGTAATATGTGGTTGAGTTACGTAGCTAATAGAGAATAAATTAGTTTTTTTTAATAAAAGATTGTATTGGGTTGGGTTTGTAAATGCATAATTATGTGTGAAATATCTCAATTAATGATAAGGATGACAGTCAAATACGTGTATAATAAAACATCTAAAACCCAAGACATCTGATATGAGTATAGAGTCGGGTAAGTTGGAATGAAACGAGGTATGAGATTACTTATTATTATTTTCACGGGTTTGATATTATATAATGTACCCACTATCTGAACGAATTAACCGATTAAACATACTCTTTTACCTGATTATATATAGTTGATTTTTTTGTTTATTTTAATAGTATTATATTCATTTTAGTTATTTTAACTATATTATATTATCACCAAATTGCTTAACTTCATTCTCCCTCCCCGTCAATTATTCATCTAATTTCTTATTAGAGTAACTCGAAATCTGACTTTTGATTCTCCTTTGAATCCTAACCACGGTCTAAAAGAGTCAGCAAGACAATGACGAATAGATTTAGCCTAAGAGTGACAATGACAAAGAGATTTGAAAGAAATGTTGAAGATATATATACACGACAGGTACACCTAAGGTGTAAATTTTATAAAACTAGCATGTATAATCAATTAACTGCAAGTATGCTTAACTAACCGTGCATTGCCGGATACACGGCGAGTAAATATCTAGTATATAACCGGCAAGTTTTGAGACAGGTAAGGGACAATTTTTTAATCAAATATGGGGTTAGAATTACACATAATCATCCTAAAAGCTCGTACATCAGTCCGTCTACATTACTTCTAAACCTAAGAAAACCCCTAGGCCAACTTAAACACCTTTTTAAATAGATCTTGAACCTAAAATATTTTTATTTTAATAAAATCTTGAGTTCTCGTCTTAATCAGTTTTCTTAAATATCATTTGCCATTACCATCACTAGTTAATGAGGAATCATTCTACTTTTCATAAAGAGTTCTCTCAAGACACTGTCACACCGATAAAAGTAAAGCTTTAATCATTACACACCATAAGTTTGGTTGAAAGTGTTTTACACTAAGAAAGAAACAACAATAACTCAATAACACATTAAATTATGTTTATTTTTCTCGAATAATATATCATGCTGAATATTACGAAACTAAAATTAAGACCCCGTGTTGCGGCGGGGCGTAAAATCACGCCAAATAACATCAATGTCATACCACCATCAACGACCAGCAACACTAAAGTTGCGGTGCATTAATTCGGAGAAATTAGACCGAAATGTAAAACGTAGAAAAGTTTAACTAAGTCGATCTAGTACCCGTGTGTTGCGATGAACTTGTCAAACGGGTAAAAATAAACATAAAAATGTTGAACCAAACATGCACGTTGCGCCGTGTTAAGTCATAAATTTAGAACGAAACGTAAAGCGAGGCGTAAAAATGTTGAATCACACATACCTGTTGCGGCATGTTAACTTGCAAAACTTAGACCGAAACATAAAATAGATTTTTGCGAAAGATGAAAAGTATAGGGGATTAAATTTGAAAGTAAAAATGTTATAAGGTCAAATTACAAAAGATGAAAAATTTTGAGTCAAAAGTAAAAACTTAATTTGTGTAAGGTTACATTACAAAAATAAAAAGTTTTGGGTTAAAAATAAAAAAAGTTATTTTTTTATAAAACACTTTAAGCATAAGATATAACACATCATGCATAAAAAGATTAGAAAATTAGTATATTATAAATGTTGTTAGCAAGAATAATTAACAAACATTTTATCACTAAGATATGCATATATATGTTTAAACTAGCTTTAGTAAACCCGTGTATTACACGGGTTAGATAAATAAAATATTAATATAATAATATTTATTAATTATAAAATGATATTCTAAAGTATGATATGACTGAAATTACGTATAAGAAATGACTATAACTAATAAAACACCGATATCAACTTTTTAAAATTTTATTTTTAACCATTTTTCCAAAAAAAAATAAACATTTTCTTCTAAAACAAACCATATAAAATGTCATTTTTAAAAATTTCCTTATTATAACTCCCAAATCTAATTATTTTTGGTTTTAAAAAAATTGAATTTTTAAAAATACCAATTATAAAATATTTTGTATTTTTAAAAAAGTTTTATGGTTTAGAAAAATTTATTATTTTATAAAAAATTGTTTGTTTAATAATAACATTAATAAATAGATCTCTTTTTAAATTTATTAAATGTGAAAGAAGGTTAAATAATATTATTAGTAATTAAGATAATTATTTAAGAGGGGAGAGAGGCGGGAAAATTTTAGTGAGGATGATTGTGGTGCTGCCATGTGGCATCTCAAGTTACTCTTTTATTAGAGTAGTAAGATAAGATAAGATTAAACCAACCATAATTCCTCGAGCAAAGCAACAACCCCCAAAAAGTATAAATTCACGCATTGTTAGCTTTCTATAAAAAAATTTCCAAATCCCGCACGACACCCAAATAACATACACCTTGACCACTCTTAAATGACCTAGGTGTAACACTCGGTTTTAAGGGTGTAAATATCTTTTTTTGTAGTTAAGAATAACTAGTACCTTTACCCGTCGTACGTTGCGGCGGGGCCGTATGTGGCGTGTTATTATTACGTTAATGTTGTCTATTTTATTTGACCCGACTCGTTTCCGAACAAAATTTGCATTGAAACGAAGACCAACTCGAAACGTACATAAAAGTTCCGATTTGAAAAAGTATATTTAAATATAAGGCACCTGTGTTGCGGTGGAATAGTACGATTTAACGGCACGTTTGCGACACGTATGTGATCTACGTTACGCTCGTTCTGTCTAATAATTAGAAAAAGTAATCTAAATGAAATAAATATTAGAAAGTAAAAGTAGGAAATGTAATTTAAAAGGATTTTTACATATTTGCCCTTAATAAAACCATAAATTACATATTTCACAAGCTAAAAAATTAATTACATATTTCCCCTTCCTAAAATATATATATTACATATTTATTCATTTCATTAAACTTTATCTATTTAATAACTATTTTACCTTTTTTTTACTAAAGGATTTTTACATATTATTGTTTTATTATTATAATTGTTTAAAACTTTTGACAATTATATTTTGTATTTGAAGATATAACTTTAATTATCGGTTGTCGTTGTTTCAAAATAAAGTTTTAAGCGAGATGAAATTTTGTTACTTTTATTTACATAGAATACTCGAAGTTGAGAAACTATGTAATTGATAGTCGTTGAAAGTGAAATGTGTAAAAATAACTTAGTGAAAATACGAGTAATATAATTATTCAATAAATAATTTCAAAATAATGGGTAAATATGTAATATGTATGTTTTATGAAGGGGAAATTTTCAATTGATTTTTTTTATTTGGGTAAATATGTAACTAATGACTTTAGTAAGGGTAAATATGTAAATGCCCCTAATTTAAATATAAATAATGTAAGAAAATTAAAAAAAAAGGAAAAACAGGTAAGCACGAGAGTTGAACAGGCGACCTAATCCGGGTTTCAACCTTAAAAGGCGGAGGTTTGCCACTCCACCAAAGCTACAAGTTGTGCTTTAGTTCACAATATAATTATTTAATTTTAACCCATTTGAGAAAAATTAATATACAAAAAGTTGAGGTCCAATCAGGTGATGCCACGTGGCAAGACTGGTGAAACCCCCACCGACTTTTGTAAATATGTATTAGTATAATGTCATTCCCTATAACTTGTAGTAAATCATTCCATTAGTTTCTATCGTTTGTATTGTTCCACCTCTCCTGGCCTTTGGTAAGCACTATTTATGTTATTAGTAAAAGTGTAAAGCGGACCTAAAAATTGTGTGGTTGTCACAAGAGGTGGCCTATGCATTGTTTAATTAATTTACATTATGGGGACGTTTTATATCCGGGAATTAAAACAAATTTAATAAAATTGCAATCTGAATTTCATTTGTTATTGTTTTTGGTTGGTAGAAATTTTTAAAATTGGTATTTGAATTTCATTTTTGATGTGTTTTGTTGCGAAAGTAATTGTAATTGAAATTTAAATTAATTCCCTCAAATTCATTCAAATAAAAGTTTTCAAAATCCTACCAAATTTAAATGATTTCAAATTCCACCAACCCTCGCCTCCGCCACTGACTGCCATCTACCACCTCCACCCACCACCAACCAATGCTATCGCGACCCTTGCCGACGTCGCCAACCTCCGACCGACACCGTCGGCCCTCCGACCGCCGTCGCCCACCCGCCCCCAACCCCTGCCGCCGCCGCTGACCGCAGCCACTCTGACCACTGACAGCCGTCGATAATTTAAACTCGCCAAAAACCGATCGTGATGTTATCGTTTTCCACAATCGCAAGTCGCCGTTAATCGCACCCGTGCCTATAAACGGCTTTCTTCACCGACCGCGCCCGCAGCTGACCACCGAATGTCATCATCGAACCGGGTCGGTTTTAGACGCGCTTGACAATGACTATCAGTTTTCGGTAGCGTGCGTGATCGTTTGGCGGCGGCGGCTGGGTACGGTCAGTTTTCAGCAACAGGCGTTGCCCGTTGGGCACGATTGGAGGCGCGATTGAATGTCATTGGTGACGACGACGGTCGATGGTATGTAGCGGTGGAGATCAATGATCATGAAGATGGTGGTGGTTTGCAATGAGTGATAAATTACAATTCTTTATAAGTGTTTTGTCATTAATAATTCATTTAAAATTAAAAATTTTTTTATAAACTTAATTCTCTTGAATTTCAAATTCTTTAAAAAATATTAAATTCCAATATAATCTAATTACAATTCAAATTCCAATTCAAATTTCAACAAATTATACGAATCAAATGCACCTTAAGGCTCTTAAAAAGTTACATTTTAACTCCCTCAAGTTTAGCATCTCTGTAATTTAAATCCTATATTTATCTATTCGTTTTTTTACACAATTACAATTTTTGTTTACTTTTATTTTTATAAATTTTATTATTTAATGTTTTAAAAAATTTCTGAGTATACCTTGCAATGCACTTTACTATTATTTACTTTTTGATGATCATTTAAAAAAGAATTAGACGTCGTATATTATTAGTTATCATGCAAATACGTGTAATTTGTCAAAACTGACTTTAAGGTTTTATTTTCTTACAAAATTTTTTCCAACTTTTAAAATATGACTTTTGTGAAATTGTAAAAGTAATTAACCCCATCCAAAGTGGAGATCTTTCTTGAGACGATCGTACATACCTTTATACCAACTTTTTTTAATTTCCTAGAGGTAAAGGTTAAAAGTAAAAATATGCTTTACCCCAATTCATATTTTAGTACAATTAACTTCAATTATAATAAATTGAACAAACAATGGAGAAAAGAAAAAGAGAGCTTGAATAAAGTTCTTAAAAATCATCCAGTCCTTTTTTATATATGTGCAAATCCGGTTTTATACATGTGTAAAATGAAGTTCTTAGAAAAAAGAGTTTTTATTTTTTTATTTTTTTTATGAAAGAAGGAAATGCAGGAAACAATTTTATTTTTTTATTTTTTTATTTTTATGTTATTTTTCGTTTCATAGTTTTTTATCATGTTTTTATTATTTATCATTTTGTCATTAAAACTTGTGGCTCACATTGTTCTTAAAATTCTCAACAAAAAAATGAAGTTCTCATTTGAATTCTGCCTTATATATGGTTAAAATATTTACAGAACCACATTTATTTACAGTTACAAAAGAACCATTGATTAATATAAATGTAAATTTTAAACCATTGATTTAGATAAATGTAAATTAAGGCTGGTGATCTTTAGCTGCTTTACAAAGTTTGTTATCTATATATTGTATACATATATGTAAAACAACTCAAGTATCACCAGACTTAATTTACAATTATGTAAATCAATGATTCTTTTGGTTTTCGAGATAAAATGGTTATGAAATGATCCTGACTCTATAGTTGCGATCAAATGAAAACCAAGAGAAATTATGAAAACAAATCAACCAAATCTCTATGTTTTATACATTAAGATCAGTGACACGTATTTTTTTGATTTTTTGTGCACATGATCCTGCAAAAGTACATGTTATAATTGGAGAGATTTCTTGAAAACCATGTTATAATTGAAAACTATAAATACTATGTGTTACATATCTATAACTCATACAAGTTGTGTATACGTAACTCATTTAGTCATCTTCTTCATTTGTTGGGGTATAAATTAAAAAATATGTAATGACATAAAATAATAAGGTTTGAAGTTACTCAAACATACTTCAAACAATTAAAAAATTAAATAATTTATAAATTATTTGATTTGGTAGAGGTGGTTTTCGTGGTTTTAAATTAAATATATAGTTTTCATTTGATCCCTCCTATATATATATATATATATATATATATATATATATATTTAACCAATTAATTTATTTTACAAAATTGATTTCTCTCTAGTAACTTTCATTTGTTTATTAAAATAACTATTTTGTGTGCCTTTTTATAATTTTCTTTACGTCCTAAATAAATTTGTTAAAAACGAAGTTGTATTCAAAATAAAATACTTTTTCGTATAGTAGGTTATATCAATTGACGATAATATACTTTTATACGTTTCTCTTATGTACTTAACTACGTTAATGTTATCGTCACAATGTGCGTAATAAAGTTTGAAAACATGCAACATCGTTTGGACTTAATTTCTAGTACCAATAAAGGACAAAGTTTAATTAGAATTAAAAAAGTTTAAAAAACTAGATATTCAAGGATGGAGATTGGGTCTAATAGTTAAACCATTTGAAATTAGAGTCGTAAAACTCTTCTTGAGATCAAGAGTTCGAGCCCTTGTGTCTAAAAATTGATGTAGTAAAATTAGTTGTTAGTATTAAAATTAGATTAGATAAATTTTCGTGAGTTAATAAATAACTAAACATTCTGCGAGAAAACAAACGATAATGCAATACGTGGCATCAAAATATCTACTCAAAATGTGATTTGAAGATGGAATTGTGATATGACTTGAGGTAACTACAAATCATATATATATATAGGTGATTCTCCAATCAATCTTTATTCTCAATTTTGGCAATATATGAGAAAAATCATTAGCTCGATGTAGCATTTAATCGGAATTTAATAAAACATTTGGAGTCTACGATAATTTCTAAACATAATAATAAGATAAGAGGATATATGCTACATGAATTAATGAATTAATTGTGGATAAATATAATTTTTTTTTAATGATGTTACATATGGTGTTTGATTTGTATTTTATATTTATGATGAAACTGATTAATAACTAGTTTAAGTTTTTATTTATATACAAATAAAAGTATGTTCTCACTAATACGTCATATATTGATCCATATAAGTTAAACTTAAGATCACTTTTTGATATATGTAATTCTGTATTTTTTATAGGTTTTTTATTCTAAATCTACTTAGTTTTCACAATATTTTATGATAGTTGTTCACAATCAAGCACACTAGTACATGAAGAAGCAGAAAGAGATGGGAAATGAGATTGTTGATCTCGAGTTTAACTCATTTACTTTAATAGATCTCGACTTCAACTTGTTTTGAGCTATATGTATACAGTTAAAAGCTTGTCCGCAAACTTTGAGCTTGACGGGGATAATATATGTGTTATTGCGTATAAATAAGATCATTTTCCATACATTTACATTTAATGTTATTAATAGAATTACTTAATTGTTACACATAAATAAAATAATACTACAAAATATGTGAACATTAGTTTAAAACGTAAACGCATAGAATGCTATAGATTGGATGGATATCTTTGCTAGCTTTTGTGATCATGACTTGCTAATCATTATCAATCATGATTTGTTTTGTTTGGACGAAAACCAGATACGAAAATGAAGTAGTAGATTTATGTGAACGTTACTTTTTGTGATCATGACTTGTTGATCAATACGGGTCATGAAATAGAACCACTTCTAGATTATATAATTTGTTTTGTTTGGTTGAAAAAAAAAAAAAAAGATTTGAACCATGAAATAAACAACCTAAGGACGAAACAAATATAAATTTAATCATGCTTTTAAGAAATTAATAAGATTAACGTATACTACCACTTCATACATATCGTTATATGCATGATGTAAAACATTAAAACTATCCGATCTTTGTTCAACACCTCTCGGCCCCATCTCTCCCTCCCTTTGCTCTGTTTTGATATTGTTAAAATTGAATGTTGGAATTTCTTGATGTAAGTTTATATTATCAATATTATAGTAATTAAGCTAGAAACTCATGTATTAAACATGTTGTAGAAAGAAAGCGTTAATAAGTTAGTAATTAAGATTTAAATATTAGAACAAATACCATAGAAAACTAATATTCTCATAAAAATCTTTTAACAAATACAGAATAAAAACTAATCTGTGTGGGAATCACTACGAAATTAAGATGGATATGAACATAAGTGAAGAAGAAAGAGGAGATGGGGAAATGTGACGAGCGAAAGATATTTGAATGGAGTGGAGGAAAACCAAAAATAAACTATCAGCACGTGAACGCTTGGCGGGTATAATACTAGAAAGACAGATGTGGACACGTGTACGACCGGGATCGGGGCCCATGCACTCACACGTGTATACATCAAGGACCACACATGATATTTGAGACACTCTAGTAGGCTGATATTGTAATTTAACCCATAATTACGGTCATGTCAATGCAAGTTGAGAATTATGTAAGCACAAGTTAATGAAAAATAAATACAAAGAAGATTAGAAATTAATGAAGAATGTTATAATCTATTATTCCTTCCCTAGAGAGAAGAAACAATAAACTGAGCGGACCTGAAGAGGTATACTCTTAAGTGGGCATAAAGCCCACAAGATGGGCTTAAACGACAGCATGCCAATTAGTAAGCCCATAACAACTTTGGAAGGCGAAAGCCCTTTGGGAAGAGGAATACGTAGTGGGAAGGAATATTCGTTAGGTAATAACCTACTGCATAAAGGAAAGGATCAAGGAGACGGCCATGCAATAATGTCGCGAATAGAGACGTCCCTCAGCATTAATGAAATGTTGGCAACATACTCAAAAGGACAGGCTCAACAAGGGATAGACCGGAAACATGGGACAACGACCAAAGCACCCAGAGGTATCAAGAAATGATGATGTGTTGAACAAAGAGTGACGAACAATAATGAATGTAATGAATGTTTTAATTATGATTGCAAAATTAATTAAATAATCATGAAATTAATTAAATGATGTGTTGAAGAGTGACGAACAATAATGAATATAATGAATGTTTTGATTATGATTGTAAAATTAATTAAATAAATAATCATGAAATCAATTAAATGATTGTGTTGAACAAAGAGCTACAAACATGTGTTGTTGTACAATTAAACAATCGATTTTGAATTGTGATTTTTCTAGTAGAATCGAATTAAAAAATGATAATCTAGACACAAACTGGTTGCTTTGAGCAATTGAGCTGCGATACATAACGCTATTTTTTCAGTTCCTCCTATGTCGTTTCGTTTTCTTGGGTCCCTCTGTTCTTTTGGAGTCTTGTTCATTAGTTTATTAGGTTAAATCCAATTAAGTTTATTTTTAAATATGCCACATAAGAAGACAAAAGAAATCTATTAATCACAGTACAACTGGTTTTAGGTCTTTTATAAAAAAATCCCAATTATGTTCAAATTCAATAAGTTGAAGGACTTTAACATGTAAATGATTGTTAATAGATTTTTATGAGGATAAGTAAAAATTATATTGGTTTTTTATGGTATTCTTCCTAAACATATATTAAATGTTTTTAATGTCAGACAAAATCAAATTGTTAATTTAATATTTAGTAAGTCATGTAACTATAAATGTTAAAAACTTAATTTAAAAACATATTTTAATAATAGAATTTAGGAACTTATCGTCTACGGAGCAGGTTCGCATGTAATTTTTTTTAACGATTTATCTATATCTATACTTTTATACTATATAATATAAAATAAAAGAGTTAAAATAGTATCACGTGTCATCATGTGGTGCATCTTCACCATTATTATCCCGCCAAATCTAATTACCTAATTTAAGCAATAAATTAATAATTTCATTACTTTTTACTTTATTTTAGAAAACTGGATTGAGATTTTAATTTAAGCAACTCTATTATTTTAATTAAAAATATTAATAATTCGTTTCAATTTTATTTACATATATTTTTATTTAAATTTTTATCATTATCAATTAAATTATTAAATCATATATTTTTAAAATTCTATAAAATTTTATCACTGCTAAATTCGATACATATTTTATAATTATCTCTTCGTACTAACTATTTAATTTAATATTCTGATTTAATACGTGTAATACATGAGGTTTTGAGCAACTTACAACACAATTTCAGGTTCAAATCCTATGCACCTCATTATTGTTAACGAGTTCTTTGGATAATTTGAACAATAACAAATGTTTTAACAGGGAAAATCACCCAAATAACTATTTTGACCAGTCTAATGACTAAAATAATCATTTGACTTATAAACTTCACCTTTACACGCATATTGTTTTCCTCTGGATCAAAGTATACAAGCATAGATACCAAAATTCAAATCAATTAATATATGGTATCCTCCAACTAAAATGCATCATTACTTCATTGGCCGATTGAGAAAGGGCCATCGTTTCATTCTAATTGGATATCCAATGTCATAAAGAAAAATACAAAACCACCCAGACTAAATCTACGGTTTGCTTTTTTTGATAGTTTAAAACTTAGGGTTTAAAACTTAAAATATGATAGGTTACTTTTTATATTTTTTCATATTTTATATAAAAAACGAATTAAACGCTCCAATTGTCAACATAAACGTGGATGCTACTTGCTAACTTTGTCATGGCGGTTAATTTGAGAAAATAAAAAACTTTGGTGTCCACTTACATAATATCCATTACTTTACTATAGATCCTAAGAGGGCGTTTGGTTGGAAGGAATGAAATGGAATGGAATGGAATGGAATTGAGAAACTAGTATAATTTTCAAATAAAATTGTGTTTGAGTGAGCAATTAAAAGTAAACCCAAGGGAATGTTTCACCTCAAATTTCATTGGTTGTGGGATTTCAAAATCCTTCCACCTAGAGAAGGAATTTGAAATCCCACAACCAAGGGAATTTGAGGTGAAACATTCCCTTGGGTTTTACATTTCATTACCCACTTAAACATAATTTTGCTTGAAAATTATGCTAGTTTCTTAATTTCATTCCATTCCTTTCCATTCCTTTTCATTCCTTCCAACCAAACGCCCCCTAAGTTTCTAAATGTTAGTATTGCAATAGTAGTGTTTTTTTGGTTAACTTTGGTTACTTTTTTGGCAGTTATTTATTATTATTTTTTTTTTATGTGTTTACTTTTTTTGTTACGTAAACTAAGATTAAAAATTTATTTTTTGTTTTTTTTCTTTTAGTATTTAACTAAACCTTTACAAATCAATAAAATAATTTATTGGTCTTACCCACACCAATATTATTTTTTTGAGATTTATAATCAACTATTATGACTTTCTTATTAAACTATGTAGCATATGCCTATCACATACATGCATTTCTAACCCACCAGTAAGCGCAATATATACGTATAACGATCCTGACACATAGCCTTACCCATAGTTGAGTGCGGGACAACTTCCTAGTTTATATATATAAATCATAGAGAAAATAATGAAGAAAACTATATAATGTTTCAAATAAAAATTGTATGCTTATTAATTTTAGATAAAAGATTTAAATAAGTAAATAATTTTAATTTAATTAATCAATCTTATTTAATAATAAAAGAGAAATAAAAATATGAATAACTATTTATTTTCCCACGCGCGTTACGCGAGAAATTCGATCACATTACAATTGCTAGTGAAACTATTGTCACACCCTCAATTTTCACAAACGGGGTTTTACCGTTAGGCACGTGACATATCAGGATCTCAGCCGATAGTTACACCAAACGACACAGTAATCACAAAACATAACATTTAATATTTTCAGATAATTCCAAAATATAAATTGATAATAAGTTTAGGAAAACATTGCGGAAGCGTAATCAGTTAAACATTTTTAATTTCAAATAGCGCAAAAACACGCGCAACCCAAATAAATATAATTCGCAGAAAATATCATTTGACCATTTCAACAAATCAGAAATGCATGAAGTGATGAGATGCTCCTAACCGTGCGTACCTTAAGAACCTGAAAAAAACATGCTAAAGTGTCAGCACAGGATTGGTGAGTTCACAGGTTTTAGTAAACAATAATGAAAGCAGTAAACAGATCTAGTAACAAAGTATATCAAGTAGATAGCCAGTTTACATAGCAAGTTACATAGTGTATGAAGTTCGCAACTGAAGCTGACATGTAATGAATGCCTCGGTTGTGGTTACCAGACCACAACAACAGAAATTAGGTCAATTAAACACCCGTTTGACATGCATTCGTGCTAGCGCGACTAGCCCGGGTGGGGTTTGTCAAACCTAGTAGATCTACTCAGAATTATCTCGCTAAAGTACATAAATTAACGGTTCGAAAGTGAGGACTTAAATTGGTGCAACACTAGTAAACATGTGTTCATACAGTATTACTGATCTAATGAATGAACAATTTTGAAAAACACGTTTCTTTCCCCAAAATAGTAAATCAGAGAGGGGCTGTGAACTCACTTTAATTAGCACAGCAAATCAGTAAATGTAACACAAAAGCTTAGGTTTCCGAATAACCTGGATTGACATTTAATGTCCAATTAATATAAAATCTTAAAATTGGAACTGTATAGTTTCGCGTTCACGGTACGGTTACAATGCAAGCCAACGACATTCCCCCCACTCTCAACCAAGCACAAGCATACACAATTTCACACAAGCATAAAACCCAATCATTCACGCATACTCCGGCTCATTCATAAAAGTACTCTTTATATATATATATATGTATATATATATATATATATATACATATATATAATTATAAGACTTTTTATTATGAAACTCATACGTCTAATACACACAAACCCACCCGTAAATAAAATGCATGAAACTAATGCAAATGATACATACATAAACCACGCACCATAATACTTAATGATCCAAACTCAAGATATTTATAACAATATATATATATATATATATATATATATATATATTTATGTGAATCCAATACACACATGATAATATATATATATATATATATATATATATATATATATATATATATATATATATATATATATATATATATATACACTGCACATATCACAACCATATAATATATACACACTATTTAAAACCATATAATATATATATTTATACTACATAACACACACACACATAAACATTCCACCACACACATACATCGAACACCTTCACTGCCCCCATACATGACCCATATAAAACAATATATATACATGCAATCACATATAATCTGCATGAACAACCAAGGAAACATATATACATAACCTGTCGACACCCACAACCACACACATACATTCACAACTACTTGTTTATAAATATACGTATATGTAGATGCATATACCCTAACGCATCACACATACCACTCGACTCACAATAACCCGGCCGTCACGGCTTCACACCACAGCACACATCTCAGTTCCCACCAAGATCACCCAACCCGAACCCAACACAGACGAACCGAGACCCAACACACCCCATAAACCAAGTCTTAAAGGTTGGCGCACGACTGCGAAACCGTAACCGTAACATAAGTTAACAACAAATTTCAAGATTTAAGAGTTAAGTCGAACATAAAACGAAACCAAACGATCCCGTTTACTGCCACTAGCGAGGAAGAAAGGTCCAAGAAGAGAGGCTGAAGACGTCGATGGTGAGATGGAGAAGAGAAGTTTGATTGTTCTTTTTTTTTCTTTTTTGTGAGGAGAGAAAGAAACCGAGAGATGGAGCAAAATAAACAAATAAAAGGTTTGGGAAATCGTGCTTGGTGCCGAGAGGAATGCGTAAGCAGTTGAGGGAAAGTGGGTTGGAGGGTTTTGTTGGTTGATAAGTTGAGATAAGATAGCAAGAGTAACAATTTAAACGATTTTTATTTAGGATTTAGATAATTTATTTACAATTTCTTATTATAAGTCTGTTTAATTACTATCAAATCTAATTGAACACAAAGTAACGGATGATGACCAGATAACAGAAATTTTGATTAAGGTGTTAACCTGGAAATTCAGGGTATCACATCATCACCTTGCTGAAGAAATTTTCATCCCGAAAATTAGAATGTCATAGTCGACGACTCGGTCATCAACCTAGAACAAAGGCAAATTTTGAAACAAACCCACACGAAAGAATTGTGAGAATTTCATTACTGGCTGTGACAACTATCATGTATACAAAGTTACATATAAAAATACTACAATAATCAATATGATTTTTAACATGTGCATAGCAAAAATGATTATTTGATTGTTGAGCATATAGCTTTCTGTTTCAAAAGAAAATTTTAAAATCAAGCATATATTACTCCTTTTCACCTCATTTCATACACCTTCCACCATATCACATTTTTGTTGTTAAAAAATTGCTAAGAAAAAAGATTGTTGTTGGAATTATATATCTAAAGAAAATTTTCACTTTCTAACAAGTAAGTTACAAAAATATATACCTTTTAATAGATAACTAGTTTTTTACTTGTCGAGTGTTTCAGCGACAGCATACGCGACGTGATAAAATATAGAATACAATCGAATAGGCGTAGAGTATTCGAATTTATACCGTCGTATGAATATATATAATATTTGACGTGACTTTAAACAAAATTTATGTCAAAACGTATATTAAAATAAACATGTGTTGCGGTGCGGTATGTGGCAAATATAGAGTAGACTACAATTCATGTTCCGACTCATTTGCAAACTAAATTTATGTAAAAATGTACAATAACTCGAATTTATACCTTTACATGAAAACGTATTATATTTGACCTGATTCGTTTCTTAATAAATTTTATGGCAAAACGTAAATCAACTCAAAAGATACTTAAAAATAAACACAAAAACATTTTATACCTAACTCGGTTCATTTACGAATAAAATTTACACTCAAACATAGACGGATCCGAATTTATATTGCACGTATATAAAAATAAGAACGTAAAATTTAGTTTTTATTAGATAAAAATGTATAGGGAAAACCAAAAATTTTAAGACTTGAAGAGGATAAAGTGATAAATTTTAAAGTTTATAAAAAATTAAAGAGCAAAATTTTTAAAACATAAACTGAAGGGGTTGTAATGGTCGGTGGCCATTAGATATACCAATTTCAAAGCACCCTTCAAGAGGAGCATTTAACATCCGGCAAAGCAAAAAATCAAAAATATATAAAAAAAAAGAAGATTAAAATTAACTCCATGTAGTATTTAGTAAATGTAGATGGAGAGATATAGAACTCTAAAGATGGGTTTCATCTAGAAAATGATAGTTTATTATGCAACAACAATAGCTACTTATTGATAGCCACCCATAACATAAAATTGTGAAAAATGGTTAATTTTATCAATATTCTAAAATCAAACTCCTTAAAAACTTTAGAAAACTCACTTCTCTTCTCTGAACAAACAAAACTAACTCCCATTTCCATGACTCAAAAAGTTATGAATCAACTGTAATGTTGCAGAAGGGAAAGGAATAACAATTTACTTTTGCCATAATTAAGGTTATTTCAAGGGTCTTATTATTTAGACACACACCCAAATAAATTGAAACCTCTTATACGACGCGTATGGGTCCATATTCGACGTATAGAGTCGAATGCACTGAAAACGAGAAAAATTCAGGGGGAGAGGGGTGTCAGAGAGCTATACGCCCCATATATCCCTATAAGACACATATAGGGCTATATGACGCGTATAGCAAATTTTGACACTGACTACGAGGAAAAATTCAGGAGGCTGTCAGAGGGGTTATACACCCCGTATAGGGCTATACAACCCCCCTATACATGGCCGGCCCCGAGGAGGGGTGAGATGGACGCCCGTTCAGGGCCCACTCGCTCAGGGGGCACAAAATTTTTTTAAATTGTTTTTTATATTATATATATATTTTTATATAAAAATAGTTATAAACTATAATTCAATCATAAAAATTAACCCAATTATATTTTATACCCAATTTAATTTTTTAAGCCCATTTTATGAACCTAATTACTCAATTAAAGCCTCTTTTTTTAAAAATAAAATATTTAAATCTCATGTGTCATGGTTTATTATTACTTGTTTAATTATTTAGATGCAAAATTGAGCAGTCAAAAAATAAATGATTTTGTTATATTATATTTATTGTAATATTTGAAACTCATGAGTTATCGGTGAACAATTACGCTATGTCATTGTAATACTATGATTTTGTTATGTTTATTTTTAAAACGTTTGTTTTTATTAAAAAAAATTAGTTTATATAATTCAATTCGTTAGAGCCAAAAAGTCTTTTTTTTTTCGGGCTCGTCCTGGGCACTAAAATCCTTAGGACCGGCCCTGCGGCCCTATATGACGTGTATGGGGCCATCGACCCGTATTGAAATTTTGGGGTGTTGATTTAAAATAATGGGGTGTTCAAATAACCAAACCCTATTTCAAACCATATCATAACCCAAGAATGATTTGCTAACAGTAAATTGAATCATAGATTGACATATTGATTAGAGTACAAAACCCTTAACAAATTAGAGGTGGCATTTATACTACTAAATCCTTACTTGTAAAAAGGACCTCAAAGAAGACGTTTGCAAGCAATCTGAGAGATCTCTCTTGTACATCCTTAAATACTTAATCTTACCCTGTGCTACATTTAATTTTCTATATAAAAAAGTCAGCTCTGATATAATCCAAATATCTTTCAACTCTACTCAAACATATAACACACTTGACCAACATAAAGTAAACGATAAAAGCACTTGTATATATCATGAACCAACTGAACACACACATGAAATTAAAGGTTCAATTGAGAAATGCAAAGCTGAAAATAAAGAGGGTCAATCTCAACTTCCATCTAACTTTCGTTTTCTCTAATCTTCCTATAGCATTCGGTAGTTTAGTTTTTTTTTTTTTTTCAAAAGTAGCAGAAGAAAAAAAATAATTAGCTTACATGTGACTTGGTTCCGCTATGTAGCCGTGGTTTTGGAATGACATTTTAGATCTTTTCGATTGTAGTCAATTGTCTACGCGTCTTATACTTGCAATGCATGTGAATAGATAGCTCAAGGTTTTTTTTTTTTTTGTTTTTTTTTATTTTTTATTTTAACATAAAAACTTTTCAAAAGTAATCAAAAATGAGAAATAGGTATGCACTTCATACTTGTCTGGTCTCAAATCTTAATTTTTAAGATAGCACGATGCTACCCACAACCAAACAATCTATACGCAAAAGAAATATCGAATACCAAAATAATTCTTAGGATTTCAACTTATCAAACCATATAAAATCATGATTTTTTGGATAATAAAATACCATCAAATCATAAAATAATCAAAAAAAGACCACACTCATCAAAGCATACTACATACATAAGGTAAATAGAACCAATATGCAAGTGATAGCTATTAGAACTACGAACTTACCCTAGTCCAGTCTAGTGCATATTGTCTACGGTCAGACATGCACCAGCTTCTTATAAGAGTGTTCTAATTCTTGAAAAGTTGCATACTCAAGATCCATAGGAAGCAGGTGTAGAATGACATAAATCGATACAATATACTGCGAAATGGTACAAATCCTAAGGAAATAATATGATTCCTTATATGATATAATCCTACAGAGCGTAAAATGATATGAGATATACAATATTGCACAATCGTTAATTGGGTCATTCGATACATAAACGGGTTTGGTTGGGTTGTCCCACCATCATTTTTTAATCAATAACTAAATTAGTTTAAAGAATTAACCCGCTTAGAGTATTCACATCAGTTTTCTTATTTTTATCCTTATAATTACACTGAAAAACACTATTTATTCTCTCATTCTCAATTAAATAATATTTTTAATACTTTTATCATTACATTTTCTCTCTACTCTACTTACAACCATTTTAAAAAATATTAAAAAATTTATAAAGGCTGAACGGTGATTACTCAAATATACAAATTGAGCAGCAACTTTTCTTTTTCCTCCATTACAACCATTACTTAAAATATAAGAAACACACTCACATAAATATAAGAAACTTACTGTGAATGCTCTTATATGGGTAGTATATACATTGCATGGTCATGTTCAATGAAGGTTTTAAAATCAAGATCCTATCTTATTCATTCAAAAATCAAGCAGTATAAAAATTTTATAGCTTTAGCTTTTTATGATCCAACTGTTGATTAGACACAAACCTTGAAAATTTAACCCGAAACATTGAAGAAATGATATACTTAAAGACGGCCTAACTAAAAACAGATCGGTAAACTTGACTTGTCCTTGAAGAACACAGAAAATCCAAAATCAATTGCCTTTAGAGTAGAATTTTCTTTTACCCCATTTTCATGGCACCTCTTTCAATATAAAAGTTGTTAGTCTGTGGACAGAAGAACCAAAAGCTAATGGAAGATGGAAGTTAAATCGGCGCTAGCAAGCTGAACAACAAAGATCAACAAAACCACACAATCGAATCCCTTAAAAATATAATAAAAGCATCATAATCGGTAACCCTAAGCAGTTAATAGGTCACCCCCACCTTATTTTTAAATTTTTTTATCCTATATGAAAAAGCATCATAATCGGTAACCCTAAGCAGTTAATAAATGACTTTTGATATTGTCAAACATTTTTTTTCAACTTAATAACTTTTAAAAAGTTAACAAGTCAAAAATTTCTTGAAAATAAACAATTCCAAACACCCACTCTATATATGTCTTTTGTACAAGATGCCACCATAGGTAACCCTGGCCACACAATAGTGTCCACTGTCGATAAGAAAATCAATGGCCCAAATGTACAAAACCACTACTCATTAAGTTTGTTTTTGAAAATATAGAATAACAATATTAAATTCAAAAAATTATGATACTGTGATTCAACCATTTATCTATTTGTTAGGTGTAGAGACTTTAAAACACTTTATACAGTAATTTTAATATTTTTGCATATAGACATTTCAATACATCTTTTTCTCTCTACCTTTTGATCCTTGTCTCTTCATCAGACTTATTCTTCTAATGTTGATATTCTTTTTTCTTTCTTTCATATTTGTTTACTTTCATTTTTACTCATTCTCCTTTAATTCCTTACTCGATAAGGTTTGGGTAATATACTCATATAATAAAATAAATATAATTTCTTTCTAGTAAAGGGTTGTAGGGGTATTTACATGTTCTCATGTACATTCTTTACAGGGGCGATTACGGTATAAAGTGAGTTTTTTGTGTGAAATTTAAGAAGTTTTGGGGTAATTATTTATCATTTTTTTGTGATTATTTCACCCTTAATTTCATCCCTCTTGCGTGATGATACCATCATTCCTTGATATTTATTATGCAATTGTAAATCTTACTTGTATGATAATTACATCCTTAGTGTCTATATATCGTACTAAAAAGGGTTAATGGATTTAAATACTTCCAACTACTGGGAATTGGCCGTTGTCACCCCCAAGTATCATTTTGACGAATATAACTCCCAAGTAAACACTTCGTTGTCTGTATCACCCGACGTTTGTCAAAACCCTAACAAATGATATAAAATATATGACACAATGAACGTATATGACATAATGGGCTGATTTATTTGACACAATGACTAAAATAAATCAGCTCATTTGTTAGGGGTTTGACAAACAGCGGGTGATACAGACACCGAACTATTTACTTGGGAGTTATATTCGCCAAAATGATACTTGGAGGTGGCAGCGACCAATTTTCAATAGTTGGGAGTATTTAAATCCATTAACCCTACTAAAAAAACACTTTATATTCTAAACTTTTTCTACTCTTTAGATGAATTCTTTAATTAAGTAAACTACTCTTTTACTTATTTTTGTATTTAAAATTTCTTTTCCAGCGAAATTCCTTCCATTGACCTATTTTTGTAAGGACTTACATTCTTTTCTAAAAATCCTTTTAATATTTGTAAAAGTTATTAGAGGTACGTATATATATAGTACATGTTTAGCAGAAGTTATATATTTTGAAGATTTAAAACAATCTAAACATATAGGTAAAACGTTATTTTAAGATACATATATATTCATGTAATATGCCTCTCATTTGCTAATAGAAGCAAAATCAACTCAATGTAGCATAACTATGAAACGGTCGTTACAAATTTAGACCATGAACTGAGCTGAGCGCCAATCCTTTGGCCAAGATCAATCAAAATTGCGTAATAAAAAAGTAGACAATTTGTTCTAACAACTATAAATCAATCATGTCGGTATATACTGAGCCAAAATGAATATGAGATTCTCTCTTGAGTATAATTATACAATACAATATCAAATTTCAAATTAAAAATCAATTATTTGTTATACTCAAAAGTTTTAATAAAATGGTTGCTGGTGCATATACATTGTAAAGTACATTCCTATTTTGATGATAATAAAAATAAAAACATGTGACATAAATACGAAATATAATCGTTTATATATGTTCATATCACTTATTCTTGAGTCACAAGAATGATGTCCAAATGATCAATATATGATGCGGATTAATCAAGAAATTCTGGACAAAATCATCTTCGTCGATGTTATGGTTGGACTACGCATTGAGCGTCAAAAGGACACTCAAACATTCAAATTTATAACTAAAACTTAAGGTCAAAGAAACAAAAGACCAGAGGTTGATGGCATGATCAAATGGTTGGTTGATCATGTTACTTGTGCCGACTTGTAAATGAATCAAACTTTCAGTGAATCATTCGTTTGAAAATTCATTATTTTTCATTTCTTTACTAAACAAATGATCATGAACACAATTTAATTTCATTTAGTTAAACATATTATCATGAACGCAAAACCGTTCGTAAAATTTCATTTATGTCCATGCATTATGTTGGTGAACGCTCATTTCTATATTGATTTATATTTGTTAATTTATTTTTGTATTCAATCACATTATGTATTACTAACAAGTATTCATACCCCCTTGTTGCAGCACATGGACATCACAAAAAAAAAAAAAAAAAGGTCTAACATTTGGAGAATCGTACATTACAATCTTACCTATAGCCTTAAATACTAAAAGTAACGTATGTATAAAAGCTTTATGCAACGTTAAAGTACACAAATAACAAAGTTTAAAATATTCTTAATGCTATTAAAATTACTACCCAGTAAGCTTTCTTGGGGATTGGTGTCAAAGATTTCTTAAGGGTCGATTCTAAAATTTCATGAGGGTGGGATTCAAAATTTTATGAAGATTAGTGGCAAAATTTCACGTGTCTTGGTAGGTATTAGATAATTGCTAAGAAAAACCCTTTTTATATAGGATGTGGGCAACCTTAAGTAATTCATTTGGGTCCGGCCCTGTATAAGCATTCAAGGTCTTAATAAGGTCAAAGAAAAGCTAAGTCGGGTGGGAAACAAACTTTTTTTTTTATCATCAGTCGTTTCATACACAATCACTATATTCTTGATGAGTTATATGTTTTTTTCTTTAACGTAGACAAGCTTTCAAATTTGATTAGATTTATTTTAAACTTAAACGACATTACATTTTTAATCAAAAGTTTCTTTTGGGAAAAAGAAACTTCTATATTATACATATACATATATAGTTAAAAACTAACAGCCATTAATGGTAGGGACTACCTTGCAATCATCTCCTATCATATATTCTTGATTCACGAGAAAGATTTTCAAATGATCAATATATGATGAAGCGGATTAATCAAGAAATTCTAGACAAAGGCATCTTAGTCGATGTTATGGCTGGACTACGCATTGACTGCCAAAAAGAGATTCAAGCATTCCAATTTATAACTAAAACTCAAGGTCAAAGCAACAAAACACCAAAGGTTGATGGCATGATCGAATGGTTGGCTGATCATGTTACATGTGCTGGCTTGTAAACGAATCAAACTTTCAGTGAACCATTCGTTTGAAAATTCATTAATTTTCATTACTTTACTAAACAAATGACTATGAACACAATTTAATTTCATTTAGTTAAACAAATTAACAAGAATGCATGTCTTGTTCGTAAAAGTTCATTTATGTCCATCAATTATGTTCGTGAACGTTCATTTTCATATTGATTTATATTTGCTAACTTATGTTAATACATTTTTATATTTAGTCACATTATGTATTACTAACGAGTATTCATACCCTTGTTGCATCGCATGGACACCACAAAAAAAGGTCTAGCATTTGGATAATTGGACATTACATTCTTAACTATAGCCTTAAATACTAGCAGTAACCTATGAATAAAAGCGTTATGCAACGTTTAAAGTACATAAATAACAGATTATAAAATGTTCTTAATGCTATTAAAATTACTATCAAGTATGATTTCTTGAGATTGGTGTCAAAGTTTTCTTGAGGGTTGATTCTAAAATTTATTTAGGGTTGGTATCAAACTTTTATGGAGTTCGATGGTAAAATTTCATGTGTCTTGGTTGGGATTATATCATGTATTGCTAAGAAAAACCCTTTTTATATAGGATGTGGCCAACTCCTAGTAATTCACTTGGGGCCGCTCCTGTATAAGCATTCAAGGTCGAAACAAGGTTGAAACAAAGTTAACTCAGGTGGGAAATAAATCTTTTTTTATCATCAGTCGTTTCTTACACAGTCACCATAATCTTGATGGCTTATATGTGATTTCCTTTAACTTAGCAAACTTTTAAATTTGATCAAATTTATTTTAAAGTTAAACAACATTACATTTTAATCAAAAATTTTTTTTTTGAAAAAGAAACTTCTATACATATACATTTATAGTTAAAAACTAACAAACATTAATGGTGGGGCCTAACTTGCAACCGTCTCCTATCATATATTATCTATTCATTAGAATGATGTCCAAATGATCATTATATGAAGCGAATTAATGAAGAAATTCTAGATAAAAACATCTTAGTCGATGTGATGGTTGGACTATGCGTTGACAGTCAAATTAAAGGACATTCAAACATTCAAATTTATAACTAAAACTTAATGTCAAAGCAACAAAACACCAAAGGTTGATGGCATGTTTGATTGGTTGGTTGATCATGTTACATGTGTTGGCTTGTAAATGAATCAAACGTTAAGTGAACCATTCGTCTGAAATTTCATTAATTTTCATTCCTTTACTAAACAAATGATCATGAACACAATTTAATTTTATTTAGTTATAATAATTAACAAGAATGCATATTTTGTTCATTCGTTTATGTCCATCCATTATGTTCGTGAACGTTCATTTTATACTGATTTATATTTGTTAATGGGTAATTGATTTTAATAATCTCAACTTTTATTTATTGGCCGGGATTAATCCTAACTCAATAAATGTTTACAAACACTCCCAACTTTAAGCTTATTTTTGTTTAACGATCCCTTACTAACTGAGAGTTAATAACGTTAGTTTTTTGATGGCGTCGACTGTTTATATGGCCAAAACACTAAGATGAAAGTTGAAATCAACCATCTAGTCCGTCATTCTGAAACTTCTACACTCTAAAATCCATCATTTTTCACCTCCTGATTTGAACCACTTGACTCGTTGGAGCTAGATTTCAGTTGATGATGGAAGCTAGAAACCGAAAAATGGACATGATGGAGGTTGGGTGACAGCGGAGTTTAAAAGTGGGTCAAAGTTGGTACCATTTCATCAAAAAACTAACTGGGGTTAACTCTCAGTTAGTAAGGGATCTTCAAGAGTGAAGAGAAAGTTGCCATAGCATTCATCAAAAGACAAAAAGTCTTGAGTTGAGTTTGCCTTTTGAAATGTGCTTCCTTGGAGGTAGCTTTCCCTTGGTGTCTCCGGGAAGGTGATGAAAGGGCCATTTTGTGAGTTGTCTAGGACTCTAGGTAGCATAGAAGATGATGCTAAGGTTCTCTGCTACCCTTTTTAACCACATGCAGGGCCGAACTCTTGGGAGTACTGGATGAGCTATGGGATGGATTTTGCATTTTTATCTCCATCTGGTAACAACTTAAGATACCATGCAGCTTAGTAAGGGTAAGAGTAGAGATGTTTTCAGTTCTTTTAATGGTCACACAGTAGTGTGTTCATTCTCTAGGAAGAGAGAACATGAACTTTCTCACAATGTCCCTATTTTCAAGTTTCACTCCAGTATCCATTAGAGTATCCACAATCTCAACATACCTAAAGTATTGTTGAGTTATTGTCTCAACTGTCTTGAAGGTGAAATTCTTAAACTCCTGCTTCAGGATATCATTCTTGTTTTCAGTTCTCTTAACGCTATTAAAATTACTACCAAGTAAGCCGTCTTATGGATTGGTGTCAAAATTTTCTTAAGGGTCGATTTAAAAATTTCATGGGTGCCAGTATCAAAATTTTATGAAGGTCGGTGGCAAAATTTCATGTATCTTGGTCGGGATTCATGTATTGCTAAAAAAAATCCTTTTTATATAGGATGTGGGCAACCCCAAGTAATTTACTTGGGTCCTCCCCTGCATAAGCATTCAAGGTCTCAACAAGGTCTCAACAATGCTACCTCGGTTAGGAAATAAAAATTTCTATCATCCGTTGTTCTTACAAAGTCACTATAATCTTGATGAGTTATATGCTTTTTTTCTTTAACTTAAACAAACTTTCAAACTTGATCGGATTTATTTTAAAATTAAATGACAATGAATTTTTAATCAAAAATTTCTTTTTGGAAAAAGAAACTTCTATATTATACGCTAGCCTATAGTCCCGTGTACCACGGGTTGAAACAATAAAATTAGTTTGATTTGTTGAATAATAAATATTAAATTATGGGTTTCGAATAAAATTTATCAATACATATAAGAAAGATAAAATATCATATGTTATTAATTACAAAGTCAAAGTTTATTTTACTAATTTAAATGGTTAAAATGATCATTTATTTGATTTGTAAAATAGGTTTTGGGCGAGAAAAATCAAAAGAAAAAACATAAGAAAATGACAAGTGACATAAAGGTGTTCTCATATTATACCAAGTATTTAAGTGTTAGTCTTTTATTATATATATATATACAGTTAAAAACAAACAAAACAGTGGGGACTAACTTGCAGCCGTCTCCTAAATGTTTGGACTAAGTTTTTAACTTTTAAAATCTGAAAACCAAACTTGTAATATCGTTAAACTACAAAACTGGTTTTGTAATTTCTCAACCTTTTTTTTAGATATAGAAACTTCATGTTTAAGGAAACAAAAATATTGTATATTAATAAAAGAAGTAGTTATGTTGTTAGATATTTTAGTGTAGCTGGATTGAATATTTGATTAATATGATCATAATTCACCAAACAAGTCAAAATGTATCGAGTGCATGCTTGTTTAAGATTATTATGATCTCTCATAGGTTCTTAGGGGAGAGGAGAGAACGCTCCCTTGGCTGGGGTCTAGGGGCAACGGCCTTTATAGATGAGTCCAAGGGGTGGCAACTCTTGGTAGGGTCCAAAAGGTAGAGCCCTCTGGCTACGGTCAACTATGAAATTCCAAGTGAAATGCTTCATTAAAAATTCTGGTGAAAATGATGCAATTTTTATTCAATATATTAAAACTTGATTTTTCAGGGGAAACTAATGAAATTCATATATAATTTCAATTCAAACGAAAATTACATTTGGTAGTTTTTTTTTCTGCCCCATTCTCAAGAAAATGATTTGATTCTTCTTTGGTCATTCATACTTTAGGTAATTCACGAAAAATACAGACAAAGATTCATACTTTGTTTTTGATTTACACTGAGTTTTATCTTGTTGATCTATTCAGATTGAACTATCGAATAATTTCAATATGAAATTGCAAACCATGCCTCTCAGTTTCATCCCAAGTGTTTGATTATCTAGTATTACGAATCCCTTACAAAGATTAAATTTATTTGATTTTGAAGTTGACGAACAATGTATTTGCAAATGACATGTCAAGCAAGTTTGCGGAATTAAACAAGTTTAAAACATGATTTTCGAAGATGGTTGAAGATGCATTTTTAGTTGACCAAAAATGTATGTTTTGAGTACCCACATGCTAGATTTGATGGAGAACAAGACCCTTGAACAAACAAAGAGGCGAATAGGCGATGCAACTGGAGAACGATAACTACATCTGTCATAATCACATCTTAAAAAGGTATGTCAGATTTGGTGTTAATATGTAGCAGAATGTCAAATCTGCAAAGAAATTATGAGATTCCATTGTATTCAAATCCATGACTAAAGATTCTTTTAACAAAGAAGTTTCTAGCTTCTAGGATGGTGAATTCAAGGCAGATCATGAAACAATATAATAAACTATTTAAAATTAACATGATATGAAGATGGATGAATCATCTTGGCTTTTAGCATCATTGATAAACTGCTTATTTCTTATAAAGATTTCAAACATACTTTAAAGCATAAGAAAAAGAAACTGAATTTGGTCTAACTTAGTAGTTACTTCAGAACTAAAGAGTCATTAACGGTTTAAGAAGGTGACAAAGTTAAAGACAAGAATGCTTCTCATTTCTTCATAAATTTCTTTAGTTAGGTATCTCAAATACATTATGATACAATTAACTAGGAGCATTTGAGGTGTCAAAACGATTGAATGAAGCTAACTCAGGTGGGGAGCAAGATCAGTTATTACAACTGTACGTATGTCATCACTAAAATCTTTTTGAGGTGTATGTTCTTTTAAACTAGACAAGTTTTAAAATTTGACCAAATTTCATTTGGTTAAAAAAAATGCTAAAGCTATAATCATAAACCACAATAGTATCTATGGAAGCATTGGTTTATGCATTCCTTCTCAGTCTCGATTCTAAGGATAATTTTTTTTTGGCTATCTTTCATAGAGAACCACTGAAATTTTTAACTAAAAAAGATTAAAAAAAAGCTTTAATCAAAACTTTTCTTAAAAAATAAACCCTCTTATTTTAAGAAATGAAAATCTTCTAAAATAAATCTAGTTACTCGAATAAAAAATAACTAAAATGACACATGTCAATACCACATTCATTCTTACCAAAATTTTTTCGTTTATCTCTCTTATTAAATAACCACATTAATTATTAATAATATTATTCAAATCTTTTTAGATTAATAATAATTTTTTAATAAATTAAGAAACAGATCTTTTTATTAATGTTATTCTTAAAGAAATAAACTTTTATAAAATAATAATTTTTTCTAAAACATCAAAATTTTTAAAAAATATAAAATATTTTAGAATTAGTGTTTTTATAAATTAACTAAAAATAATTAAAACTAAAAGTTGTAATAACAAAATTTTTTAAAATGCTATTTTTTTAAAATGGTTTGTTTTGAAACAAAATATTTAATTTTTTAAATAAAACAAAAAAGTTTAAAAAATAATATCATTGTTTATTATTTATAGTTTTTACTCATGTGTAGTTTCAATCAAATCTTTTCTTATAATATCGTTTTATCATTACTAAAATTTTATTTTATTTAATATTTTATTTATTCAGCCCATTTAATACACGGATTTACTAAATCTAGTCTATCTATACTTACAAAAAAAGGTTTTATAGAAGCCACATGGCACAATTCTAGACCACCTAAATTTTATTTTACCGCTTCTCTCTCCTAATAAATATCATATTAACTAGTAATGATTTTATTTAATTATTTTTCATATCATTTTTTTATTAAATTAAAAAAGAGATATTTCTACAAATGTAATTTTAAAAGAAATAACATTTATAAAATAAGAAATTTTTTTAAAAAAAATATCAAACTTAAAAAAACAATATATTTTAAAACCTGTGTTTTTAAAAAAATAAAATTATTATGAAACAAAAATAATTAAAATTCCAAGTTTAAAGAAATTATTAAAAATGGCACTTTTATTAAAATGGTTTTTTTTGGAACAGTTTGTTTAAAAACTAACTTTTTTTGAGAAAAGAAAATTAACAAAAATTTAAAAAATGATATTGTTATTTTATCACTTGTACGTAATGTCAATCATATGTTATATTAAAAGATCATTTTGTGATTCATTAATTTTTATTAATAACTATTAATATTTTATTTATTCAACCCGTGTAATACACGAAATATTAACCTAGTAAACCGAGAAGGCTTTTCTTAAAATCCAATTGTACAAAAGATGCATAATGTTATATTTAGGTATGTGTAAGTTTGAATAGGGTAAATGGGTAATTATGTTATTAGCCCTAAAGTTTGAAATGGGCTTGGAATTTGGATTAACAATGCAAACGAATTCACTTCGCTTCAATTTAAATTGAAAACCAAACTTTGACTTCTGTTCGGTTTTAAAAACCCTGCCTGATTAAAAAACTTTGTTTGCTTCTATTATTTTACATTATGGTCCGAATCGAAGCCCATGGACCTAGTCTATGCTATAGATTTAGGGGTATAGGGAGGCAAATGGCCTAAACCGGTGGGTAAACCTGAAACACGAAATATTTGAGACGGTTATTTAGTTACGGGTGTAGGAGGTGTTACCCGACCCGATATCCTAAAACATTCAAATATGTGTGCCCGAATTATAACTATAAAATATTTTTTTTCTTTTGTATTGCTTTTGTCTTTAAGTAATAGAGTAATATAATAACTTACTTATTTTTAATTTTCATATATTTTATTCCCTAGGCTGAAAATTATATAAAAATTAAAATTAGTAAGAAATGTACTTAGAAAACTCAACGGATAATTTTTAACAAACGAACGGGCATTCATGGTTCCATATGAGTAATGGGTAATTGAACCTCCAACGGGTATAGAAACATGGTGTAAGATATGGTCTTACAATCGCATATAAGATTTAGATTATCAATACCCATCTTATTATCATCTCTAGTTAAATGCGTCCAAGGACATGCTTGGCTTTCAGTCTAATGGTGTTAGATCTTCTACGATTAACGGCTTCTTGTATGATTTTGTTTTCGCGTTGTATCATATGATCTTATGTGTATCCTTTTTTCCAATTTAGTATCGTTGAATGATTTTGCTCATATTCGTTTTTTCTTTTTTTTATATTACCGTTTTTATAGAGTTTTAATATGAATAAATTAATGGCTATGAAAAAATAGAAAAAAGAATCAAATCAATCCATTAAAACCAAACCATTTTGTTCAATCCGGCTGGCCCATAGAGCTAGGTCTTTATTTACATTTACATTATAATAAGAAAGAATTTTGGCCCCCTTAGCGAATTCAAACCAAATTACTCTACAATTTTCATAGTTATCTACAACAATACAGTTCAAAGAGATCACATTGTAGTACTTAACAAACCCGAACCCCAGCCCCCTTTCTCAAGACTCGGTTCTATAGGTTCTTGATGAGCCACATCGTAAGTCGCATGAACCCCAACAAGAACATAGTAAACCAACATCACGCCACTACATATAAAGAACCTCTTGAACGCGATAGCACCCAAAGACCCAATCAAAAAAACGTTCATCAGAATCGACAAAGCAGGTAACCATGGAACCAATGGAACTCCCCAAACCTTTGGAACCCTTTGCCTTTGAACCAACATCATTCCACTACTACCCGCGAACCAAAACCCACCACACACTGCATACCCAATCCACCCCTTTGCGTTTACACCCCAAAGCGCGGTTATTCCAACAGACGAACCGATTACAACAACTAAACAAACCATAAACTTAACCATATCATGTTTAGGTGTTTTGTCCTTAACATAATACCGCCTAACAAGCAACGCAACAGCCATGAGCATGAATATGAAAAGAGTACTAAACGATAGCACACTCGACAAAACATCAAGGCTCGAGAACAAAGCAACTATGCAGCTAATAGTGGTAACCAGCAGAGTCGCGTATATAGGGGTTCCAGTCTTCGGGTGGACCAAAGCGAACCAGGGTGGGATCATATGGGCTCGGGCTATTTGAGTGGTGTATCGCGCCTGACCCATTGACCCAATCAACATACTTGTAAGCATTCCCTTCAAAGCACATAAACTCACAACATACTTAGCCCACTTCATCCCAATCACCTCAAATGCAACTGAATAAGCTGCATCGCGGTCTATATCAGTGTACTTCACCATCATAGTAAGAGCTAACGCCATCAAACAGTAAACCACACTGATCGTCGACATTGAACCAACTAGACCTAAAGGTATATCCTTAGCCGGTTTTCTAGTTTCTTCAGCCATATTAGCAACCATATCGAACCCAGTATACGACCAGTAAACAACGGCTGCAGCCCTAAACACTCCCTCAGGCCCGTACGGAAAAAAAGGTTGCAAATTTGAGGCTTTCGCGTGTACAAACCCAACGATTATTATAAAAACTATGATCAAAGAACTTATCATCGAAAGGATCATATTGGAAAATGATGTCAATTTGGTTCCTCTCATTGCTACCATATTGGCAGTGAACAAGACTACAACAGCAATAGGGTCTAACAAATTGAAACCCTCTGCAAACGAATCAATCTTGATACGAAGAAAATCGGGGTTAGAGCTGAACATACTCGCAAAATATGACGAAAACGATCGAGCTAAACCAGCTGCACCAGCAACAGCCTCAAGCAGAATGTTACCTGAAGAACAAACATCAAATTAACGAACTTTACATATGAAATCAAAGGGCAATTTGATGCAATTTGATGATTATTGTTTACCAGCAGCAATAAAGGCGATGAAATCCCCTAATTCGATCCGGAGAAAGGAGAAGGAGCCACCGGCGATGGGAACTTCAACGGCGAACTCGGTGTAGCAGAAGACGGAAAAGAGGGCGGATAAGCCGGATAAGGCGTAGGATAGGACGATGGCCGGTCCGGCGTCGTCACGGGCTTCAAGTCCGGTGACGGTGAAGATGCCGGAGCCGACGACGGAGCCGAAGCCGAGCCAAATTAGGTCAATCCAAGTGAGGCACTTCTGCATCTCGTTTTCGCTTTGTTTTTTCAGTTCGATGAGCTCAGTGGCGTCGGATGAGCGGCGGAAGCAGCGGTCTTGGAGGCGGAGGAGGGTGTGGGAGAGGGCTGATTTGTAAGCGGTGAGGGATTCGAACGAGGGTTCGGGGAAGAAGTCTTGTTTGCGGAATCGCCAGTAGGGTTTAGGTGGTGGTGGATCCATGGTGGTGGTGGTGGTGGTGAGAGGTGTGTGGAGGGTTATACGTGGGTCGTCGGAGGTGGTGTAGGGTTCCGGTGGCGGTGGAGTCGCGATTCTCATCGGATTTTTCGCACCGGAGAGAGGTGGTGGTACGGTGGTTGGTGGAGGATGAATCGGGGATAGGTGGTGGGATATTTGATTTGGGTAGACTTTTTATTATTTTGATATTGTCATTAAAAATAATAGTGATGTGTAATAAACGCACGTGAGGCATGTTTCAAAATTTTCATATTACAAAATATTTTAACTTAATGTTTTTAAAAAGAAAATTATAAACAAAAAATAAAAAATTGTAAGTTATACTATGAAAGTTTCTAAAAATAATATTTTCTTAAAACATTTTGTTTTGAAAAAAAATATTTAATTTTTTTTTGAAAATAAAAGTTTAAGAAGTTGATATTTTTATTTTATTATTATAATTCTTACTCATATATAGTTTCAATTATATCTTAATATAAAATATCGTTTTATAATTAACAAATTTTTATTCTATTTAGCATTTTATTTATTCAGCCTATTTATACACGTGTTTAATAAAGCTAGTAATATATATATATATACATATATATATATATATATATAGGGGCGAGATCAAATGAAAACCACATTTATAATTGAAAATAATGAAAACTACTTTCAACCAATCAAATAATTTTTATTTATTTTATTTTTTACTTTTTCAAAGAGCAATATAGTAAACATACACATAGTTAATTTAGGAAACTATTATTATGGATATAACTCATTTTCTTATTTAACTTTTGTAACTCTATTTACATTTGTAACCACATTTCACTAATTAATTTACAAATCATTTTTAGTACTTTTTCATTTGATTCATATATTCATTCTTTTATCGTTTCATCTTTAAATTCTTGATTATAAGGTGGGTTCAGTAAGTGTAGTTTATCTTGAGAATGTTACGTATACGTAACAGGTGCCGTAACAGGTGCTGTTACGTATACGTAACATCTGCTGTTGTGGAAAGATATATGGTATATGTAACATCTGCTGTTACGTATATGTAACATTTGCTGTAACATATATGGTGGGTTCGGTAATGGTATATGTAACAAGTGTTGTTACGTAAAGGGGTTCTGTATACGTAACATATGCTGTTGCGTATACGTAACATCTGTTGTTACGTTGTAACATATACATATGTAACATTTTTTATTTTTTTCAAATTTATATTCTCGTGTACGTAACTAATACGTTTCATGTATAGGGTCAGGATCTTTTCAGAACTACTAAAGATCGCGAGAACTGCAAGTACTCATACTAGTCGCATTGATTAACATAGATTTTATTTTTAATTTAATTTATTGATAAAGAGTATTAGAGTATTTTTATATTTACACATTAATTGTTTTCCTTTTTTTACTTCATTTAATTAGGTAACTAATTGACTTTCATACATGGACCACGATTACAAGGAAATAATTTAAGATTCTTATTTATCCTGTATCATCTTTACCATCCAATCCTCAAAATCAAAATAAAACTTCTTGTAAAATCAAAAAAATTCAAGAATCATGCTCATCATATTATCATCTTCAACGAAAAATTCATCATCGATTCTCAAAATAAAAAAAATACGAGAATCATGTTCACATATCACCCCGATAAATCGATTTAAGATTAATAAAAAAACCAATTGAAGATCGATATTTCGATTGTTGTTTCAGTAGCCTCGATCCATCAACATGCTGTTGAATTGGTGTTGGAAACATTAATCGTAGATACAACATTGTTATTATGAAGAACATCTAGCTTGGCATAATGAAGAACATTGCCATAAAAAAAATAGGTCCAAGAAGTGGCCTTTGTAGCTAGGTGATAAATTCACTCTTTTTATTGTTAACAATTTGAATGTTTTTTTTTTTTATTTTCATGATGTTGTCAGCTTGATAACCCTACTTAGGTTTGTGCTTAATTTACGATTTTGGTTTTCATTATGCAGAAGATTTTTTAAAACTTTTGAACATTATGAAGTTGTGCCACTTACAGAGATGTATACAGACTTACGTATGCATAAATATATATGTAAACTCTTGTACATATACGTAGATAGCATGTTTATACATTTGATTACTTATATGTAAATCAAAGTACAATGAAATTTGATTATTATTATTATTGTTTGGTTATATTATTTTATTACATATACATCAAGTCATTTTCATGTATGTAACTTTGTAACCTTCATATTTGTTAACAGATATCTTTCAAAATACACGAACTTAAATATATGTAAATAGCTTAAGTTTGTGTAACACCCACTGACGTATACGTAACATGTTATCATGCATGTAAGTAAAGTTACACTATTTGTTGTTGAGTTGTTACATACATCTAAGTTAATACTACATAGCAAGTTAACATATATCTTTTAGACTATACTGATTTACATATATTTAAACACTTGTTTTTCTTTGTTAACATATATGGTACTTTTAATTTTTGATGTTGTATAATAATACAATAATATATTAACTTACATTTAAAATTCAAATTATTAACATATATCTTGAAAATCATATTGATTTAGATATATATAAATTTCTAAAGATAGAGAAGATAGAGAATTAATTAATAAATTAACAACTAATTGGAGAGAGAAAAAAAAATATATTTACTATTATACCTTTTTTTCTTAATTTAAACTTATTTAATGAAATTGATTTTTACACTATTTACCATTGTTAATCATAACCATTGATCAAGTAAATCAATAGTTGATAATGGTTCTCGCAGTTCTCAATTTACAAGGAGTCCTGCAAACGTTCAAACTTATGTAGTGGCAGGTTGCAAGGAACAAGCTAGATAATAATGCATTTCACATGATGAACGCTAACTCATTGAAACATATATTTAGGGGTGCAAACGAGCCGAGCCGCTCGTGAGCTACTCGAGATCGGATCGATAAAAAGCTCGAAACGAGCCGAGCTTTATCGAGCCCTAGCCGAGCTCGAGCATGGAAAAAAACTCATTTAATTATCACGCCTGAGCCCGAGCTTCTCGTATCGAGCTCGCGAGCCTAAACGAGCTTTTTATTTATATATTATTATGTAATTTATTTAATATATTATATAAATAATATCTATTATATATAAAGTTATGATAAAAAACAATTAAATAATATGAATAATGTTCTATATAAATTATATAATTATATATATATATATATATCAAAATTAAATATAAAAATATTAAAAATAATATTTAAATAAATAAACGAGCCGAGCCCGAGCCGAGCTTGAGCTTGAAAAAGTATTTGTCGAGCCGATCTCGAGCTTTAAAAATAAAGCTTGAAACGAGCCGAGCTCGAGCTCGAGCTCGAGCCCTCCTAAATTTTCACGAGCCGAGCTCGAGCCCATACAAAGCTCGGGATCGGCTTGGCTCGGCTCGTTTGCACCCCCTACATATATTACTTATATTAAGCTCGATAAGAGTCATAAGTTTGTATTAATTTTTTTTTGTAATTTTCATATACTTAGAACTATCACAACCTCATAAATTAGAGTTAGGTTATAGTCAAAAAAGGTATTTAATCTAAAAAGTTTAAAAATGATTGTCAGCTTGGCATGTGTCTTATATTGTTTAATAAGGATATTTTGGTCATTGTGTCAAGTGAATCAGATCGTTATGTCATATATGTTTATTGTGTCATATATTTTACATCATTTGTTATATATATTTAAAATTATAGTTTACGTTTTATATCATTTTATGTTATTATTTTTATTGTTTTTATATATATTATATAAACTTGTTATCTATCATTGTGTTTTGCAGTTAAAAGTGCATAATAATATACTTTCACCAATATATCTATCAAAACTTATAGTGTTTGAAAATAATACAATATGATATTTTTGTCATTATTTTTTATACATTACATAAAATTGTTGTTGTTTATCATTGTATTTCATAATTAGAAGCACACCATGATCTTATTTTACCAATATATTTTTCAAAACTTATAGTGTTCAAGATTACATAATTACGATAAAAAAACACAATTTGACATTATGTTATTTTGTCATTGTGTTTAATTTATAGATTAATTAGTTATTAATTTATTATTGTGGTTTACATATTAGGATTACACAACAATGTTATTACATCATTACACTTTTTTAAAAGTTATCATTTCAAACAAAAACATAATACTATTAAGAAAAACACAATAACTACCAAAAAAACACAACTAACTTTTTCTTATAAATTAATAGTATTTCAACAAAAGCGAATATTTCTAAAATACCCCTCTAAAATGAAATATTAGTCGGGGACCGTTAAGCCTAACCCTAACGGTGCGCAATCACCTAGCGGACCGCTACCGCGTTCGCCTAGCGTATCGCATCCACCAGGGGCGGATTTATGTTTGGGCCGGGGGAGGGTGTGCACCCACTCAAATGGTTTTGGGCTTATAAATTTTACGTAAATGTTCAAGTTGATTTTGAAAAGGCACCCATAGATTTCTAAAGGCACCCAAGGATTATTTTTAAGGGCACCCAATGACTCAACATGCAACAACCCACTTCAAGCCCATTTCAAAATTTTCAATCAGCAACATACAAACGTAATTGAATCTAAAGAATTGCAATCCTCGATGAGACTCTATTCCCCTTAACTCGCACATCAAGATCCAAATCCTGAAACCAAAGTTTTTTATTCAGGTTTGTTCAAATAGTTTCTCTATTTCTCTTTTGTGGAATCATAATATTTTGCTAGTTCTACTACAAGTCGGCAAAGAAATCAAAGTCACTGTAATCTTCAATAATTGGGTTTGGGTTTGGGTTTTCTTTTAAACCAATTTGATATTTGATTTTGGGATCTGGGAAAACAATTACTCTCTGTATTAAAGAAGAACGTAAATGAATAGCGGAAATTAAAATCTGAGCCGTGCTTTTTTACATCAACGGTTGTGTGGTGTTTTTATGCTTTTATCCCTGCTGCTGCCACGTGTGGGAGGTGATTGATACGTGTTTGCTCTATGTTTTCTCTGTCTGTGCTTGGTGTCACCGATTCACGTCATCAGGGACTGGTGTAGTAGTTAGGTTTTGTTTGCGCTCTTGAACCGTCTAGGTAGCGATGGTGTGGTGGTGGCGTGAATTGTTCCTGAGCCCTCTAGGTGGCGGTGGTGGCATGGTGGTAGCTTGGTGTTCCTCGAGCAGATTATACACCAGCGAAGCTTCATCGGCTTTCTATTGAATTTTTATCGGTTTGTCTGGGTGATCCCGTTGCTAACACCGATTAATGTTGCCAAGTAAGGGGTCATGGTTAGGGTTTTTTACCCAAATCAGATGCTCTGGAGTGGCGGTGGTGCCCTATTTTGTATGTCGCTGGGTAATGATGGCGTAACTGGTTTGTTAAAGGAGTGGGCCTTTTGCAAAGCATTGGTGTAACAAGTTGAAATCAATATCTTTACTGAAAAGAGATGAACAGAACCAAATCCCTTATGGAAATGAAGAATTAAGAGTAACAAATGATGAAGCACCCTTCGAAGCTACTAAGCAGAATGCTGAGAACTAAACAATATATAGAAACACTGCAAGTAGCAAATGAAGAATCTTAATGATCATAGGGAACGGTATGAGTTTTATTCATTCGTTATTTGGTACGACTATGGCTAATTAAGTGCACTCATTATCAAATTTACTTACATTCTAAATGAGGTTATGAGAGACGATTGCATTTGTCTACCGGTGATTTCAAATGACTTCCTGACTATTTGTTCTTTGAATGTCGAATAGGTTGCGATGATTAAACTCTAAGGGGGCGTTTGGTTGGAAGGAATGGAATGAAATGAAATGGAACTGAGAAAACTAGTATAAATTTCAAGTAAAATTATGTTTGAGTGGGTAATGAAATGTAAAATCCAAGGGAATGTTTCACCTCAAATTCCCTTGGTTGTGGGATTTCAAAATCCTTCCACCTAGAGAGGGAATTTGAAATCCCACAACCAAGAGAATTTGAGGTGAAACATTCCCTTGGGTTTTACATTTCATTACCCACTCAAACATACTTTTACTTGAAAATTATACTAGTTTCTCAATTCCATTCCATTCCTTCCAACCAAACGCCCCCTAAGTTCTTTTGCTGGTGTGGCGGAATCGGATGGGGGCAGGTTGTGTTCCTAACTTGCAATCTTTATTGAAGCCAATTGCGGAATAGATCTAAGCTTATTATTTGTTAAATATGTTGAACTTTTGCAAGATCTAGGTGATGTTTTTAAATGATAATGTCTTGGCTCCACAAAACTATTCATACAATTTTATATGTGCAAGAATGTTACTGGAAAGTTTGCAAAAGGTTATGGATTTTGCTAGGGTGTTGAGCGTGTAGTCTAGATTGCTTATGAGGCTAAGAAAAGAAACAAGGATGCAATTCTAAAGTGAGAATGTTGATCGCAATGGTAAAAGTTTAGTTATTGTTGAAATTTGAATATTAATGCCAATTTTAGGTTCATAATGATTAGCATAATATTTGTTTTCCTTGAGTTATTCATGTCTTCAAGCCATACTTATAAGGCATTTCTGTTAATACTATTTGTAATTTTTTTAGGTGGTAGAACACTTAATGTTATCTTGGGGATTGATATAAAATTTGAGATCTTTGACTGTGGTAATTCCAATTCTGCATTAGGGTTATGTATTTAACCATGCATGTGTTGATTCTCTACTCCTTTGTTTATTGAAGATCAGAAAATCATCAGTAAGGTTTCGTCGCCGCCACCCTGTACAATCATCTCTAAACAACATGCAAGTCTCTAACAGGTACATTCATTGTTTTCTATTCCTTTTGGTCTATTTTGTTTTGATATTCAATGATTTTATTGAGATTTTTAGGTTTTTGTTTCCTAAACTGAAGTTAGGATATATCATGAGGTGTATGTTTCTTCGGTGTATGTTTCTTCTTTCTCTACGTATAATTTAACCAAGAGTTCTCTTTGTTGTTAAAATCTCTAGTAAATTAATGTGTTTTACTTTTCCCTTATCGAATTTAACATTATTTGATTTCTTCTTATAAATGCATATTGACTTACATGAAATATTTAGAATAAATAAGGCATTACGAATGCAGGTTGATTTTAGTTGTTGACAAGTCGGATTTTTTTCAAGGTTTAAATCTTAGAGGTGCTATTTTCTTAATTTTAAACTTATTTACCACAAAAGTTCTACTTATTGGCTTAACTTTTGATGCTTTTAAGGTTTAGAACTTAAATTCAATAAGAAAAGCTATCTTAAAACAAGACATTCATCTTTTTGACCTCAAAAGTCAAATATAAAAATTACCAACAAAATACCACTAGGCTACATAACTATAGTACGTACTCTAACTTCTTTTGAATGTCAGATTTATCCTTTCATCCATCGACTTCAACAACAAATTTTTGGTGTTTGTCTGCCGTCTCGCAATTCTTGCGTTTATGTTCTTTAAGGGATGTCCAGGTTAATTATATTTTCAAATCGGTCATGCGACTTCATCTTTGAATAATAACATTATCAGTGCACAATTGTATATCTCATCAAAGCGAGTCACAAAGTGATAATGTTACCCAATATAGGAAAATGAGTTAAAATGCTGAAAATGTGATCGGATAAATCATCACATCGAATTATGACCACGTGGTGGAGTTCCAATTTTATCATTGTTGATTTTATACATTTGCAACATATTGGTGGGAGATCTTACTGCACCATTGTAGTATATATATTGATCTTATAAGCTGAATAGGCATTGTTCAAGTCAAACAAAACAAATTGCAGGAAAGTAAATGGGAGGACTTAGCCTACACTGAGCGGCGTAGTCTACACCGGTTTACCATATCATACGCTTTCGTTATATTACAATCTTCACGATAAATGAATACTCGCGGAACGTCCTCGCGCAACGTGCCATAGGACTAAACTAGTTAATAATTGATTTTGGGATCCATGGCACCACTATTGTTTTTATTAAAATTTTGTATTCAGTGAGTAGGCTATATGGCAGTAGACATTCAAGATTGAATTGTAATATTATATGTATGTTAATTTTAATCTTAATATATATATATATATATATATATATATATATTTTAAATTACTTATTTGCTTTGTTAGTTGTAAATAGGTAAGTTTTGATATGCCACGTTGAATTGTATATTTGTTGTGTGCTAGGTACTATGACAAGATTTTCAAGCCAAAAACATCATTTTTTGGACGAGTTTTTTTCCCAAAAATGTGTAGTTTTAAAAAATATTTACCAAATAGCTGTACTTTAATTTAAAAATTATTTACCAAAATAGATGTTTTTTGTATTTCTTTATTTTTAACTAATGTATATTTTTTCTCTTTTTAACTTCTTCCAAACAAAAATAAGATCTTATAGCTAACTAATGTTTGCTTGTGTTGCTTTTAACTCATCATCCATATCACTATCAATTCTATTTTCTTCATCCACAATATGATCATGAGGGAATGAATACTACTAGAATTAAAATATGTAAATAGGACATGTCAATAAACACTTAATACATATATTAGAATCTTAAAGTAGTTAAAACATATGATCGTGAGTTAAAATATGCTTTTTGAGTAAACTATTACACACAAAGTTACTCGTAAAAAAAGTTATAAGAAAATCATTCCCATGAAATTATTGCAGCCAAAACGATTCTTAATCATTGTAGGCTATTTGCAGAAAAAGATTATCAAAATCAACCAATGAAAAATAAAGAATACCAACCTAAAAGCACTTTACTTGAATAACAAAAATCGGAAAACCCGATCAAACTCAAATTCGCAAATTCCCAATCAAATCTTAAAACAGCAAATGCAAAATCTAAAATCCTCATAATTGCATAATCAGTGGAACGTCAAATTGAACCATAATTGCATAATCAGTGGAACATAAAATCGAACCCGAGGAAAGGAGAACTTCACTTGAACAAGTCGGTGCAAAATCATCACTTGAATAGTTAGAATTAGGTCAATTTAAATCGTCTGAACCAAAGAATGTGGGAGGGAGAAAATTGGATATTGAAAAGTCGATAGTGAATTTGCTGTCAAGATAATTTTTTCAATTAAAAATAAAAAAGATATAAATACAAATTAAATTTACACCATTTTAGTAAATATTTTTCAACTACACCATTTTGGTAATTACTTTTTTTAACTACACCATTTTTGGAGAAAACTCCTTTTGGACTTAGTTTTATTGATTTGGATAATTTTTCTTAGGTTCCCGCCTATAGAAAAATAATTCTTAATTATCACCCGGATCAAAGAGATGAGATAAAGAGAAAGTATTGGGTTAATGAACTTTGCCAACCATGTGGTCATGACTTCCCAAAAATAAATGATAGGGATTAAAGTGCGATTAGTCCGACTTGGTTTGATAAGTATGGTAATTGGTTACTTTAAAACATAACGACTTTCAACCCTTATCATTCATTTTTTAAGTTTGAGGCATAGTTATACATTGATGGTGTGCGAAAAGATGATAGATTTTCTAATTTGAATGGAATTGTCGATCTTGCTCGAGTTATGGTGGCAAGAAAGCATATTCTCATATCCTTTGTTGTATTGATTATTAAAACCAAAACCAATGTTGCAATTGCAATAGTTGTGAGAAGTTTTTCGACGTGAAGAATGTAAAAACAAAATTGTGCAATCGGATCAATGAAGGTTTTTTGAATGCTTGTGTAGTTTGTAGCGTCGAAAAAGAGTCACTTAAAAATGTTATAAATGAACCTATAATAGATTGGTTTCAAAAGATGAAATCACGTCGATAACAATTGTATTATGTACTTGGTTTTTATTATATTTAATGAAACTTTATCGTATTATTTTTTATATATTTTATTTTACCCATTTTTAGGCACCCACTGAATAAATTTTCTGGATCCACCACTGGCTACCGCCTTCGCTTAGCGGTGCGCTATGAGACCCTCTTCTCAGATCGTGAACCTTACTCAATGGTGTACTCTTATGGCTAGCCACAACAATCTTCGCGGTCCGCTATGGTCTCTTATTCCCAAATTCTTAGGAGATCTACATTCTTAACCATTCTATTCACGTTCCCATATTCATATTCATACAACGGCTTGTTTATTGTCTGTTTAGACTTGTGAAAAAACTTAACATGGTTGATTATCAATTTGTTTAGACAATGCTCAATCATTCTTCAAGACTTGTACCACTTGAATCGATCAAATGGGTGACCATGTATGATAATTCTACATTTCCAATATCAATTTTGCAATATTAAATGTCTTCAAAACCATTATTAAATGTCCTATCTCCTTTCCAATATCAAATTTCATTTGTTTTCTCATCACTCCGCTTTCTTTTCAGGGTACTTAACTCTTCTTCTCCTTGAGAGAGTTTTACTGTCATGACTTTCATGGCATCAAGGACGTTTTTAGATTTGATGATCTTATAAATGATCGTATCTTTGTTGTTAGTCCGTAAATGAACATGTTGATTTCGTTTTCCTCAGGATTGATAAGATGCCGAACGAGTCTTGACATTACATTAAATTATGTGACATACTCTCAATAAGTCAATATGTAATATTTTTAAGTTCTAGATTAAGATATTCACCTTGTATTTCTTCCTTTTCACTGGGTGGATAAAAAACTTCTTGAATAATGTCAAAACTTCTTCCCATATCTAATTTACGTTCAATATATTTTCCTCTTGTTTGTAAAATAACATTCCATCAGTGCCAAACTTCTCCTTTAAATAACCTTGTTTTTCTGCCTATTATTTTTTCTCTTTCTTTGCCTTTTATAATAATTTTTTTGAGGTAGAAGAAGAATTTTCCTCCTATTGAGGTTCGTATATTTCTCGTTCTTTTACGATTGTCATAGCCTTTGTAATTTTAGTAGCAATTATATATATTTCTAATTGCTTGCTCATATATATTGTTTAGTTATTATGATCAGTTAGAGTTGTATCCATAATTGTGTTCTGACAATTTTCTCACATGATGTTAGTTTATTTAATTAGTAACTAATCATTTTCTAACTTCTTCTTGCTACCTGATCCCATCATAGTTAGCTTGTTGACCATTATCATAACATTTATAAACATGTATGAATATTTATGAGCTTATCATGTACATCTTATCTACATTTTACGTACCCGAGTACTCAATAGCCCTATGTTTAACTTTATACATTACCATGTATCAGTCTTAGGTTTACAAACCTTTGAGACCCCAAGGAAACATCTAAATATACTAGTACCATTATATTTATGTATAGTGCCTGAGTGTTCTACATGCAAAACATAATTCAAGACTTTATCAATTTCTAATTCGTTACGTGTATCTCGACTATATCAACTCAACCTGTAGATGTACGCGAGCTTCTTTTTGAGCCCTTGTTAATAAAGACAATATTTCAATCCCTAGGGTTGTCAACATCTTAATCGTATATCTAGGGTTGAGTCCTAGTAATAAATGACCAAGTCTAGTCACATATGATTAATACATCACACCCATGCATATTAATCTTTCTTATCATAGCTAATAATAACCAAGTAAGCTTAAGGTTAACAAAGTTATACCTTATGACCACCTCCCAGTACTACTCATGTTAGAAGATTGCTAGACTATCAGGAGTGCTTAATGTTAGGAGTGAGCACATAACTGATTTAACCAAACCATAACCGAATTAACCGCATTAACCGAACCAAATTGACCGAACCAAAAAATTAACTAACGATTCGGTTAAGGAATGGCCAATTAATCGCACTTTGTGATTTGGTTAAGGAATAGCCAATTAATCGCACATTGACTATTACAAGGTATAGAGTATACGTAAGCCCCTCAAAACATGCAAGATAGTGGGTCAACACATATTCGGGTCAAACATGTCATTTTTTTGTTTGAATTACTAAAATCTTAACTATTCAACTAATAAGAATTTCTAAAATCAACCGTTTATTTAACGTGTCATTATTGCCACTTTACATTTAAAAGTAATATAAAGAAAAGCATCATTAATCAACATTAATGGTAGGAAACTGAAATTCCTCCTGATTTGATGGGAAAAAGAGAGAAAGCATATATCGTCAACCCATAATTCATTTGTTTTTTGTAGGTAGAATGAGAATATATCACCACCTAGCTTTTACCCACAATTTATTAACTACGTTTAACAATTCTTCAATCAGATGCGAATTTGGGTGTCATTTCAATTTTCAACAACTTTAGAAAATAAAAAAAAAAGCATAAGATGCAAAGCATTATATTGAAGGATAATGGATAAATGCTTATTTGACTCGTACCTCACTTGCCATAGTAGATTCCCTTACGTACACCATGAACTTATTCCATGTATGTAGACTCTTACTTTTTATGATAAACATTTGTTAAATGCATTTCCGCATAAGTTACAAATAATGGAAACTAAATAATTGCAACACGAAATTAACTAGATTGTGACATGCGCTTTTCGGCAGGACGTAGGTGAGTCTATCAATTTTTTTAACTTATAGATGTAAATCACAAGTTGTATTTTTTGAAACATTGATGCAATGGATGTGGTGTTAAAGTTTACTCTAAACAAATAAAAAAGGGAAAACTAAAAAAAAGAAATTAGACAAATAAAATCAGGAATAGAGCAGGAGGGGCCAACAAAAATTAAAAAAAAAAATGAAAATTGGGAAAGAAAAAAAAAAAAAAAGAAATGAAAAGCACACTGAGGGTTGTCGGTTTCGAACCTGATGCAAAGGATGAAGAAAGCATGGCTTATTAGTATGCTACAACCATTTTTTATGTTGAGTCTCTCACAATTATCATTTTAAACACTAAAAATGTGGTTTAAGACAAATAATAATAATAATAATAATAACCAATCTAATAATGTCATGTGACAAAACCCACCAATTCCGATTTAGAACCGTAGATATCTTACAAAAATGTATACATGCAATTTAAATGTATAACATTGAGACACAACTTATTTAAGAATTGGCATACTATTAATTTGTTTAACGAGTTGGAAACGGATCCAAACTAAAATGAGCAAAACTTTTGATCATTGTGTGGTATGGCGAAAACTTTGCTCCTTCGATCATTCCAAGCCTCAGTTTTAACTTTTGAGTTTTTAGCATAATCTTTATGTTTTGTAATGGTTCCTTTTATGACCACACAAAAAACAATAGCATTTTCATTGACTTTGTTATATTCTACTTACAAATGAAACTACTAGTGCTAGATCATAAATTAAAAAGAAATCAAATGACAGTTATAACAGATCACAAGACCATGATAACTGTTACATACATAGGCAGTGTATTTTTCTTCGTTTTATGAGGTTTGTTTCCTAAACGTACATGTAAATAAGGATGGATTGAGGATAATGCATTAATTAGCTTTTTATATTAATATTCAAATAAATTGTTTACAATAGAGAGTGGCAGGTAAACGAACAATAAGTTGCGCCGCGACCCCCTTTTGAATAGCAAACCCATAATTACTAAAAACAAAGTTTTGAGACTTAAAGCCTGACAAATTAATATGCACGACCTGCTTAACCCTGTTTACAAGGTCCACAGCCTGAAGTGCGAGAAAACCAAACGTATATAAAGCAAAAGGGATAAACACGTGTTGATTCTCTAAACAAATTTTCTCATGTTTAGCAATTAGTTTATTATTTATGTGAGTCACAATAAATATTAGTTCATTATGTTTGTCTTGATTGAGGTATTTTAGTAGTTATTATTTGAGTTAACTAAAAATTGCTTGATTATTAATTTTGTAGTATAACTAGGTTAAGGGTTATTGCATTGTATGGTCTTTAATACTAATAATATAAAAAGGAGTCGTGATAGTTTCCACAACAATCTTTGTGTTCATCATATGTATGATATACGATTTTAACCAACAATCGGTGTGAAAGCTTGGTGTAGCTCCTACCCAGGGAAGAATGAAGCCACCAAAGAAGTCGATCGTGTGAGATGATAAAAAAGGCAACGCTAATCGTGTCAGGCAATCAAGAGGAACTCAAAGCATAGTGTGAGACAATGAAGAGGAACCAAACAAAGACGTGAGTAAAAGCTTTTGTGATTAAAACTGGTGCAACTGGACGGAAGAGATCTAGCTAGGTTGAAGACTGAACGAATCCGTGTGATACAATTTTGTGTGATTTGATACGTAACAAGAGCAAAATAAAAAAATAAAAAAAACCTTGGATTGAGGTTCCATTGTTAGGGCCAACGTTAGAGATGTATGATGCGACCATATGGAAGCGTGTAGGATCGTGAAGTAGGATTTGACGAACAAACAACTAACCGAAGGGTTAAGGTCACTCATCACTCGATCATATTGCTTATCATGAAGCTACATTATAAAGAAAACTGATCTCAATGTGATATATGTTGAGTTGGCAACAAAACATAAATTAATAGAGGACAAGATTTTAGAAAAAGAACACAACTGTGTGGAAAAGGAGTTGAACTCGATACGAGTCAGAATTAAATGAGAGACTACTGGAGTTAATTCCAACCCAAAAAGAGGAGTTGGATAAATAAAAATTGAAAAGATAATTATTCAAGGTGTTTATTGTTTATTTGCGTTAAGATTGAAATTGATTTATATGTTTAGTACGTTTATCTTGGTAGGAGAATGCGTCAAACAAGGATAGATTGAGTCATTTGACGATTTACTTTTTAAGTTAAATAAACTTTAATTTTTATAAGTTATTTAGTAGTATAAACAGAGAGCTAAGAATCATTGTATTATGTGATTATTTTTATATTAATAATACATTAACCAGTCGTAGGTATTTCCACAACGATCAGTCATGTGTTTAACGTATATGTGTAGATATACAATTCTAGGCCAAACATATTGTTTGTAGATGTTTAAGATACTCTTATTGTGTGAAAGATATTCCTATACATATGTTTAGAGCACCCTTCCTACATGTGCAGTTTCTTTGTAAACCATGAGAAATTGAAATAAAAAACCTTACTAGAGACTTATAAATACCTTGCCAACCGGATGAGATAAATTATAGCTTGTGGTGGACATACATCCTTCAAGAGACTATGATATAGAAGTAGTGAAACTAATATTCAAAGCTATAATTTCTACTAGAGGGGAATCAGACAGCTACCATCGCTCATTAAAGGTCAAGTTTACAAGGTTGGCATAGGTATGTTCCGTTGACCTCATTCGCTGACTGGTTTTGACATTTGAGCGGCATTCATTGCGATTTCATAAGCAAGTAAGCACGAGGCATTGAGGCAACATGAAAGTGCACACTTAACGAAACATACATATATGTACTAATGTATAATGTTTTCCTTAATTTTATTGTTTTCTTTGTGTTATTCTTAAATTTCTAGCAAATATAAAAATTTCAATTCAAAGTTCTGTTGAAGAGTTCAATTATTGTGTACATGCCATTCAAAAGAAATTTATTGTGTTCATGAATCATGATATAACTACGAACCATATTGACAAGATTGAACCAATATTATAAAACTACTAACATATTACATATTGCATCATTACATCATTAAGGCATATAATTTTCACCACATATATATAACACACTAATTTTTAAATAAATTATTTGAAATTTATAATTAATGTTGTTACACCGACTGAATTAGTTTTACGATTGATTTCAGCGTAAGTATAAAAGAGGAAAAAAGAGATATGAGGCTGTTGTTTTTATCACTTGTTGGGTTGGGTTATTTTGAAGGAAAGGAACATAGCTATTTTCAAAGCAAGTGATTTAAAGAAGTAGGTTTTTTTTTTTCTTTTTACTTTTTTTACTCAATTTCATAGTCCTCAAATCTTCGGATAGTTAACAAGAATTGCATAGTAAATGTCTCTCGGCTCGATTGGTAAAAACAAGTTCTATGTGTTAGATAGATTAGTATAATTGAATTTACTAGTCAACCAATATGATCATAATATCCATCAAACAAGTTAACGCGTGTGGAATGCACGTTTGTTTGAGGTTTGAAAGGAATAATAAAACTTTAAAAGAAATGATTAATTCTATGTTGTTCTATTCAGGTTAATGAAGGATTTTGTGGTGAGACGATGTTAACAACTTGTTATTTATTAAATAGAACTCTTAATAAAAATAATTAGACCACCTCATATGAACTTTGATACAAAAATTTAATCACCAAACTTGAGTTATCTTAAAGTTTGAAGATGTATAAACAGTATCTTTATTGGATATGCTTAACATTTCAAGGCTTATAGGATTTATGTCTTAAAACCTAATGACTATATGTTCGTAAACTTAGATATAGAGTCAACAGATGCAATCTTTGATGAAAAAAAAAATTTACCTCTGTACCTAGACCAAATGACATGACTCATAGTTTGAAGGTGTCTCAAATTGATAACACATACGGTAGCAACTCGGTTAATACGGAATATGTACCTTCCGCTACTACTGAACTCAAGAAAAGAACAAGTGCATGTAGAGCTAAGTTTTTTGGTGAACATTTTTAATTTTATCTGGTTGAAGGATCAATTAATGAGATTGAATCTCAATATCAACATTGTTTATCGAGGAGGATCAAGAGACTTATAGTAAAGCTATGGCTTGTAACGATGTTGTTTTTTAGAATGAAGTAATCCAAAATGAGATGGATTTCATTATGCAAAAAGAAAAAAGATACTAGAAAGTTAACTGATTTACCTTTTGGATGTAAGCCATTGGGGTGTGAATGAATCTTTAAAAAATAAAGGTGAATGATAGTATAAATAAGTTTAAAGGCAGATTGGTTATCCAAGGCTTTAGACACAAAAAAAAAAGTACCGCCTTCTTTAACACCTATGCTTCTGTTACTAGGATTTTTACTTTTAAAATGTTGTTAGCACTTGCAACTATACATAATCTTGTGATTCATCAGATGGATGTGAAAGTTAAATTCTTAAATTGTGAACTAGACGATGAGATTTACATAAATCAACCTGAACGTTTTGTTATGCCTAGTAATGAGAACAAGGTTTGTAAATTGATAAACTCTCTATATAGTCTGAAGCAAACATCAAAACAATGGCATCAAAAATTTGATAATGTTATATTGTCTAATGGTTTTGTGCTAACCCAAGTAGACAAGTGTGTATATATCAAACTAGATGCTTCTAGTAAAGGAGTTATAATTTGTTTGTATGTAAATGACATGTTAATCTTTGATACTAACCAAAGTCAAATTGACAAAACTAAGAAATTCTTGTCATGTAAATTTGCTATGAAAAACATAAGAGAGACTGAGGTGATCCTTGTAATAAGGATCAAACATGAGAATAATGGTATTTCAATTTCTCACTCTTATTTATTGAGATAATTTTTAAAAAAATTTAACTTCAAAGATCGTTCTTCTGTAAATACTCTTAAAGAGCCTAATCTTAAACTTATACCTAATAAAGGTATTGAAGTATTTCAACTTGAATACTCAAGCCATTGGAAGTCTTATTTATGCTATGATTAATACTAGGCCTGACATAGCCTATGCCTATGAAGGTGCTTGAAATTTTTTATTTTTATTAAATTGCTTTATTAAAAAACAAATCAAAAATTGAATTTCTTGAAGTTTCACATGTGAAACTCAAGCGTTTTAAACATTAAAACTACCTTTTTATGAATTCATGAAATTTGGTTGATCTTCTCTTCTCTCCTTGTTCAAGAAACTCTCTCAAAAATCCATATATCGTTCATAAATTTGTGGGTTTTATCCAATTAAAAGTTTGGATTGGACCTTAATAGTTTTAAAATATGCCCTTACATGAATATCGTTTATACCCTTCATATGCCCTTACAAACTTATAAAATTATCATATATATCTAAAGAAAATTAAAAATATCATATACACCCTAGAAGCCTTCATGAATATCATATATACCCTTCAAAAACTTTGAAAATATCATATATCTCCAAATCAAACTGAAAATATCATATATACCCTTACAAACTTCTTAAATATCATATATAACATTACAAAACTTTTCAAATAACGTATATACTTAAACAAAATTTACAATATAATATATACTTATTTTATGAAATATAATATTATGTTTTTGTTAAATAAACTAAGAATATGTCTTCATACTTATTATTTTCTCGAAATTTATTTCATAGTTGGCAAGTTTCTTTTCATATTTATTTCCAAAAATTAACATATTTATGAGTTCCATATGGAATCAAAAATTTATTTAAAAATATTATATTTATTCACCTTTAAAAATTCTTAAATTTCTTAAATGTAATATTTCTAAACAACAAATTAAGAAAACTTAGTAATATTTCAAGATAAAACACAAGATTTTAATATAAAAATAAGTATATTTATAGTAAGCATATTTATTATGATTATTAACTAGTTTATTGGTTTGTAATATAGCTTTTCATACATTTAAAAATAATAATATTTACTAAAAATTGTGATTGTTATCGTAACTATTTACGAATAAAAACTAATAAATATAGTACTAGTATTATTAATATATAATAATAAAACAGAGGTAAAAAATTGGAATTTTGATGTAAAAATAAAAGATTGAATCGTTATTATTACTCTTTAACAAATAAACTAGAATTAGAATTAAAAAATAATATTTTAACTATTAAAAAGTGTATATATGGTTTTTTTATTTTAATTTGGATATATATGATATTAGCAACATTCTAGTAGTATTTATATATATTAAATTTGGTTTGGGTGTATATGATATTTGAGAAGTTATCTATGTGTATCTATAATATTTAAGATATTTTTAGAGGGTATATATGATATTATAATGTTAGTTTGGGTATGATATTTAAATTTTTTTTTAAGGATTATATATAACTAGCATTAGTAAACCCGTGTATTACACGGGTTGAATAAATAAAATAGATTTTATTAATTATAAATTGATTTCAAAGATAAGATACAATCAAAATTGTATATAAGTAAAAACTATAAGTGATAAACAATGATATTAATTTTTTAAGTTTTTTTTCTTTTTTCAAAAAATAAATTAAATAATTTTTTTTCAAAACAAACTATTTAAAAAATATCATTTTTAAAAATTTCCTTAAAATAACCCTCAATTTTAATCATTTTTTATTTATAAACATTTTAATTTTTTAAAACATCAATTTTAAAATATTTCGTATTTAAAAAGTTTGATGTTGTAGAAAAATTTTTTTCTATAAAAGTTTGTTTCTTTTAAATAACATTAATAAAAAAATTTATCGTTTAATTTATTAAAAAACTATTTTAAATCTAAAAAAGAATTAAATAATATTATTAGTAATTAATAGGAGAGAGAAGCGGAAAAATTTTGATTAGTATTATTGTGGTGGTGACATGTGTCACCCTTAATTACCATTTTATTAGAGTAGAAAGATATTTAGAAAGTTTTTAAAGGTATATATAATATTTTAAATTTAAATTTTGTTTGTGTATATATGATATTTTAAAATTTTGTATGAATACATGTGAAATTCATCCCTTGTTTAAATACATGGATTTCTAACGTTGAAGCCTTCCCTATGTAATCTCTATCCTTTCTCTCTTCTGAAAAAATAATTCATCAAAATGATTTCATAATTCAAAAACATCTTTATTAAAGCACTTCTCGTTTCATATGTCAAATCAAAAACACCTCGTTTTCATTATTACAATATATAGTCTCTTTTTCAACTTGAATATATTAATCATTCTAAGATAATTTTGAACTTATACAAATCTCAGTAGTAATCATCTTTCATTGTGAATTTCAGGTGTGACCTCACTTGCGAGTATCTAATTTGTTTCCCCTTAACTTTTCATCGTCATAACGAGTTGTTAAATCATCATAGTCTCAATTGCGCACACGCGACACAACATTGTCATCTTGGGTTGTTTTCATATATTCATATGAGAATCGCAAACAATATTCATTACCATCATATATTGTTTGGTTTAGAATGATTAAGAATGCGTTCTTTTCTTATTTTTTTAACTAACCTTGTTATT